>OV816023.1:42538741-43138741 GCA_929113105.1 Agrypnus murinus | reverse complement strand
CATACAATTCCTTTACCTATGTAAGTAATATTCAGAGGAACGATTGAATTTGCAAGTACTTTCGCAAGTCATCGTTACATTCAAGAAGTATTTTCACATTTGTATTTTAACCCTGAAAAGTACTATTGCCATGAAATATTAACTTTGTCATGTAACTTTACACAGGTGTTTTAATGTTAAAATGTAAAATTACATTGAGATTGTAATTTTAATCTGTAAATTTACTTAAAAAGGAAACATTACAATGCAAACTTAACCTAATGTTGAAATTTTTCACTTCCTATGAAAATTACACTTTGAAGTAAATTTACCCCAAAAAATGGAGGTAACATAGTTGCCTCCATTTTTTAGGGTATAATTCACCGGTAATTTTTTAGAGTGTACTTGATAAACTACAATGAGATATCTTTTTTCTACATACATATTCGTATTTGTGTATACTTTCTTCTGTAGGTATATCTTTTTTTAACTTATTTTATTATACGATACTGATATAATGTAAATTATTACAAAAAATAAATGACTTTTTGGCTATAATTTACAAAAATTGAAAAAACCCGTTTTTTGTTTTATAACCTCCGATTTCGCGTCACCTTGACGGCGATACCGTTAATTGTACAAAAGACTTCCTCTGACATAAAATGTAGGAAATTTTATCTTCTTTAATTTCATAATTAAAGTTTTCAAGTTATTTTACAAAAACTAATAAAAGACCGTTTTTTTGCCCGTTTTTTGTAAAAAAAAGGGTTTCCAGGCAAAATTTTTGTTGGCAAACCTGAAATTCGTGATCAGCAATCCAAAAAACATAAAGAACCAAAATATCAAAACTACATCAAAACTTTCTCCTATTTGTCTTTTTTAAGCACAATCTGACTAGACTATAAGCGTTAGGCTTCATCTGCAAAATATTACATAACAATTACATACTGGGTACATTTAAATGCTATACAAGCATGGAACGTCAATGCAGCCACGATACACCCACAACGGTATGCCAGCTTCACGACCAAAACTCGTTCTCCGCGCGCATGTGACGTCGCTGCGAAGCAATTTTCCTAGGACTCTAACTTTCCTCCCATTTGATCTCTTCCAGCTACACAGTACGGTGGGTGTATGTTAGGAAAAGCGGCTTTAAATAATTAATTTTGAAATTCCTTTTGTTTTGGTGAGTGTAAACTTGTGAAATATCGAAGATAACAAGGTGAAATTCTTACACAGGTATATATCGAACAGTATGCCTGGTTGTGCTATTACTGACTGTTGCAATTATAACAGGAATACAAAAGGAACTGGTATAAAATACTTTCGATAAGTAAGTAACAAGTATGTTTGCAAAATTTAAAGAAAAAAATGGAAAAGAAAATATCTAAATTCACAAATCCTAAAAACAAGTCAAGGTAGAAGGCAATATATTTGTTTTATGAAAAGCGAATACTTTGAGAACGGTTTAAACTGTTTTAATTTCTCATTAAGTAACATTGGCTTTGTAATTAATAAAAATAAACAATTTTAAATTTAGTGATATGGTAACTTTCGATTATTTAGTATCTACCTATATATTATTTTTCTACCTCCCTAACAAATTTTACTATTATATATATTTTATAGAAAGCATAACAATCCATATCGGCGGTACATGATTAGTAAATTGTTAAAATTTGGAATATTTCTGAATCAAAATAAAATAAATCGTTATATGCACCACGGGCAATACGATCATAATTATAAATAATAACATTCCCTCATACTATAATTTATTAATTATGCCTTTAATATTAAGTGGCTAATATTAGAACGATTATCAAACGTCATACTTTACTAACCATTGTCATTATAAATGATAAAAACATCATTATACATAAGAACGTAATGCGAAACAAGCCTGGTTTGCATCGCACTGACGTCACACACCAGAGAAGGATAGACTATCGAGCTGCGCGTTGTCATACCGTTGTGGGTGTATCGTGAATGCAGCCGAGCCATTTAGTATACCTATATACGTATATCCTATCGGAATCATGTGATATCAAATGTTGTGTAGGATATATTGGTTACTTGGGATTTACTCGGACTTATTTATAACTCATTTTACGCTTCATATCGAGTAAGTCGTACAAAGAAAACCTTCGTCATTCACGAGTCGCGAGTTTACTCGAGTTCCAAATGCAAATTAACCTATAGACAATGAATACTGTCATATAAATAGATACGTTACATATAGTTATTGTAATGGTATGCTAAGCTCTGCCGAGAGTCTCTCTTATATTCTATTTAGGAAAAGTATTTCCTTTATGGGTCGTTGCGAATTGAATATACCTAAAATGATTATATGTTCAATAACAATTTGATATAATGAGAACCTTATTGGTGAAGTGTCAACAATTTTTTTTAAAGTCAACATTAAAGTCGATTACCCCATGAACAGGTAAGAATTTAATGAAGTTTACTAAAAGGATACTTGATATTATTATATTATATTATTATTATTAATTTTATTTTATGTATTTCAGGATTTTCACCCACCAGCAACTTTTTTTATTTTAGTACCTCCTGTTTATAACATATCTTCACTGATGCTCTTAGCGAAGTTATATAAAGGTTACTTAGTTTGAACCTTGTTAATGTTCCAAAATGCCTCCCATACTCACAGTGGCGAATCTAAGGTTTTGTTCAGAGTGGGGGATTCAAATCTAAGATAAATAATTTTATTTATATAATAAACAAAAGAATAAAACAAATTTATATTTGTTCTTATTAATTTATATTGAACAAGACCATTATAAAACTACTGGTTATAAAATAATGCCTATTTTCCTTTTGTTACTTCCAAATCTATCAATAATGTTGTCAATTTTCAAATTTATATTGTAACGAAGTTACTTATTACGGGGTATAATTATTTATTTGTATATGTATTTACTATTGAAATAACTGCCATGCAAGTTTTGCCGCGTGACCTCGCTCTTCTGTGAGAAGAGCAAGTCTCGCGTCCCCACCCGTCCATTCCCTCTTAGCCGTTGGCACTCGCTAGCGCAACGCGCAGCCCCGCCTAGTATGGAGGGTATATAAGTTGGCTCAGCGGACATTTTAAATCAGTCTCTGCCGTTACATTTAAGAGAACAATCCGAACCAGAAAACCGAATACCGAACCGACCGACCAGAATCACTTAAGGTGACCATTATAATATTTATAATACACTACCGAGTATAACCGAACCGAACCAAACATTACCGAATACAACCGTACCGAACAACACCGAATACAATCATACCGAACACCACCGAATACAACCGTACTGAGCATAACCGAACATTACCGAATACAACCGTACCGAACATTACCGAATACAATCATACCGAACACACCGAACATTACCAAATACAACCCTACCGAACACTACCGAACCGACGCCGCAATAACAAGTAATAGTGTATAGTGCTTCACCCTGCTTGCATATAGTTGCACCGTAACCGTTTCTAACCCTTTTCCTGCAACCCATATCAGTGCTTAAGGTGTTAGTTTGGCTTGGCATAATAGTTTGGCTTGGCATAATAATTTGGCTTGGCATGGTAATCTGGCTATTTATATGTAGCACAATATATTGTGAATAATAAACTAAAGGTTTGCTGAAGTGGTGTTTTATTGAATAGTAGTCATAATAACCCGTAAGTGTGAGCCGTTGTAAACCTGGACGAAGAGCCCTGGACACCGAGTCTTCACTGAAGCTGCCCTGGGTCCCACCGCTGACGAGTGTGCTCTCGGTAAAAAGTACTGGCGCTCGAGACCGGACCGCATCAACGATACATTCTCCGACCGAAGGGCGTCGCAATTTTGGCGCCCGAGCAGTGACCTAGAAATTGGCCGAATCAAAAACACAAACCGATACCGTGGTCAAAACAACCAGTTAAACCAAGCAGTCAAACCATTTCAATATGACAGAATCGGAGCTAGAGTTTTCCGAAGGAGAACCCGAGGGTCAAGAAGAGGCAACCGGGACCGAAACCATCGACATTCGGACTAGTTGGATTTATCGACTTAAGAAAGCCAACTTGATCAAAGAAGCCGCTAAGTTTGGATTATCGACAGAGGGTTCCGTTGACGATCTAAGAAAACGATTAAGTAGTTACCTGAAAGAAGGGCATAAAAGCCCACAAGACAACAGCCACCAACTAGATTGGGAACCCAAAATTACCGCCGGCATCCATAATATACCTTTTACCCGGACATCAACCGTAACCGGTCCGTATACCGAATTCTTGGCACTTCCATCAGTGAAGCAATTAGAATCCAGGACGTTGCCAGGCTTGTCTACAGCTACCAGTTACACCTCAGCTATAATATATACTGTAGCCAGTACAAGTGCATACACCACGGTTACCAATAGTTTTCCGACACATTTAACATCAACCAGTCTAACTCATGGGTCTTGGTACAACACCAAATTTCTCCCGATATCTTCCAGTTTTGCGGGAACTCAGCCTGGTCCATCCGTTATACCGACTGTGAGCCACCATTCTTCGTTACCGACAACCGCTCCGCCAGTTCCGGCTGTAACACCGCTACAATATCCAACCAATTTTCGTGCGGCCGAATCGAACCTTTGTTTTAACGGTAAATCCGATCCGATTGCTTTTTTGGAAAGACTAGAAGAAATAAGATTACGGTACAATATTACCGAGGACCAACTCTTGCCAGTTTTGCCAGAGCTATTAACCGACATAGCATTATACTGGTACAGAAACAACCGACAACATTGGGGCGAATGGACAGAATTTTTAAGGGATTTTCAAGACTTCTTCCTACCCGCCGATTATCGAATAAATCTGGAAGCTGAAATTAACCGAAGGGTACAACATGAAAACGAATCCGCTATGAACTACATTACCGCATTACAAACCCTTATACGTCGACACGGAAACATGACAGCAGCGCAGGAATTATATTGGTTGTATCACAATCTCCGACCGGAATACCGATTGTACCTAAGACGATCAGATTTTAATTCTATTTCTGAATTAATAAAAGCCGTCAAGGAGTATGAGAGTATAGATCAGGAAATGCGACCAAGAAATTATCTAAATATTGATAATAGCAATATAGCCTTTAAGAATAGAGAGGGAGGATTGCAAGTACCCCATCAAATGGCTAATACAAGGCCTCGAACAACCCCAGCTACAGCCGACCTCCCTGGAGCAACTACAAACGCAACCAGAGCAACGAAGGAGAACACTCAAGGGCAGTGTTGGCGATGTGGTCAAACCGGGCATTTTCGCACAGAATGCAGGAATAAGCCGGTAATTTTCTGCTCCCGGTGCGGAAGGAAAGGAATAATGTCTAGGGAATGTACCTGTAACCGATCGGAAAACTACAGAAGAGAGACGCAGTCAAGGTCCGAGCCGCTCTTCAATATTGCTGCTACCGAACTAACCGAAAATAGACCATTCACCCCAGTGAGTATCAAAGGACGTGTTCCCGTTTGGGAGAGAGACGTCTGTTGGAGGTGCGGAGAGGTAGGTCATCGCCGGGACAGCTGCACGTCCACGCCGTGCCTGTTTTGTTCGAGATGTGGTCGCCGGGGTGTTCTGTCTAAGAAGTGTCCGTGTCCGCCAATAGTGGGTGTATGGAGGACGACACTCTAGAAGCAGCAGTAACCGGGGACCGAAGAACGTCAGAAGACCAGAAGAAATATATTTATTTTGTTTTCATTTATTTTTAGGGCGAGAAAATGATATATTTAGTTTTATCTTAGTTTAATGATACATGAGATACTTAAGTTTATTTGTAATACCGTTGTTGTTTATTTATGCCGAAAAAACTACGTTCTTTTCTTAACTAAGTAGGGGGGGTGTGTAACGAAGTTACTTATTACGGGGTATAATTATTTATTTGTATATGTGTTTACTATTGAAATAACTGCCATGCAAGTTTTGCCGCGTGACCTCGCTCTTCTGTGAGAAGAGCAAGTCTCGCGTCCCCACCCGTCCATTCCCTCTTAGCCGTTGGCACTCGCTAGCGCAACGCGCAGCCCCGCCTAGTATGGAGGGTATATAAGTTGGCTCAGCGGACATTTTAAATCAGTCTCTGCCGTTACATTTAAGAGAACAATCCGAACCAGAAAACCGAATACCGAACCGACCGACCAGAATCACTTAAGGTGACCATTATAATATTTATAATACACTACCGAGTATAACCGAACCGAACCAAACATTACCGAATACAACCGTACCGAACAACACCGAATACAATCATACCGAACACCACCGAATACAACCGTACTGAGCATAACCGAACATTACCGAATACAACCGTACCGAACATTACCGAATACAATCATACCGAACACACCGAACATTACCAAATACAACCCTACCGAACACTACCGAACCGACGCCGCAATAACAAGTAATAGTGTATAGTGCTTCACCCTGCTTGCATATAGTTGCACCGTAACCGTTTCTAACCCTTTTCCTGCAACCCATATCAGTGCTTAAGGTGTTAGTTTGGCTTGGCATAATAGTTTGGCTTGGCATAATAATTTGGCTTGGCATGGTAATCTGGCTATTTATATGTAGCACAATATATTGTGAATAATAAACTAAAGGTTTGCTGAAATGGTGTTTTATTGAATAGTAGTCATAATAACCCGTAAGTGTGAGCCGTTGTAAACCTGGACGAAGAGCCCTGGACACCGAGTCTTCACTGAAGCTGCCCTGGGTCCCACCGCTGACGAGTGTGCTCTCGGTAAAAAGTACTGGCGCTCGAGACCGGACCGCATCAACGATACATTCTCCGACCGAAGGGCGTCGCAATATCACGATTAATATGTAATAACGCCAATTCCACTAGACGATCTTGCACCATACACAATTGAATCCACGTTTTTAGTTGTCGTAATGTGGAGAAGATCCTTTCTGCAGTTATTACTGAGATTGGCATTGTTACAATTTTTTTAAATCTTATTATCTTGGGAGATATTATATAAGAAATGAGTCTGTAGGTGTATCCGAAGTGTGTCTTTAGAAACAGGTTTTTAAAATTGCATCTCACCTATTAATTTTAAACATTCTGTTTCTACATTGTCTGTTAATCTATAAAATTGATTGCAAGTTAAATATACTTTTTCTTTTAGCTCCTCATAATTTTCAATTTTTATAACGTTTTTCTACCAATTTAGGTATCATTACAATAGAATGAAATTCATGGTCAACATTTAGCCTATATATATCTCTATTACTATTGCAAAGGGGGGGGGCAAAACTCCCTTCGCCTCCTCTTGAATCCGCCCTTGCCTACTCACCCACATGGAACTCATAACTTTAACACCTCTTTATATACACACAAACCATTTATTTAAACTTTTGCTTTCTGGTATAGCTTCTGGTACGAGTCGACACCTGCTTTCACCTTATTTGTCACTTTCATCTTATCAATGTTGACTTATTACGCTTATTACCGGTGAAATTCCTTCTTTCTTATTTACCTTTGGAATAACCATCCCTGCTGCCTGTATGTTCCAAATCTCCATCATAACTGATAAACTTTTGTGGATATTTTTTATTATATACATGCTTGATACAGATGATTACTGGCATTACTCACTTACTTGTGTGAGTGCTACCAGTTCACACTGGTGGGGGCGAGGTTGCCTATCTACTCTCTACTAACTTTCCAGGCTAGTTAACGTGTTCACCAATCGGGGCCCGTCTCCAAGAAAGTCCCCTCATCCCTAGTACAACTTGCGGACTTTTACTGCCAGGCCTTGACCAACTTCAAGTGTGGCTGGGACTTGGATCCTGGGTCTGCCTAGAATATCCTAGGATTTACTCCGGCCTACCATAATAAAGGCTTGGTACGCCTCGATAGCGATTGCAGTGTACTGTTGTGATGATAGCCGCATATTTTCTACGGCCAGCTTGAATAAATATCATGTAAGGGTATTCTCTTGGTGTAACCCTTTTTGGTTTTAAAAAATGTAAAGGTCATTTTGCACTCATACTTGGCATTGAACATTTATTTATTAGGTGGTTGGATTTCAAATTTTGCCATTATTGTGACTTCTATTTCTTTCTTCTATTTTATTTAGTATGGCGTATTTTCAAGAATTTGTCTTAGCTGAAATATTTGATCTGTTGTGAATTTGTTTTTACAGAATCATTTTTTGCGAAGGATTGTAGGATGACTTCATATGTTACATCAAACAAAGTTATTCCTAGATAATTCTCGCATTAGAGTTTTCGTATCTTGCATTATTTTATGTTACTCTGCTGGTAACTCGTCTAGTCCAGGTTTGTTATTTTTAAGTCTTCTTATAGTTCTTTGTACATTCTCGCTTCTACATAAGTTTTTTATTATATTGTCTCGTTCGTTGTATCTTACTTATTCTTGTCTTGAATATACGTTTAGAATATAGCGTTTAGTTTTTCTTCAAATCTCTTCTCCTACCTTTGCAATACACTCCTCATATCGTTTAGTTTGTTTCCCGCTGTTTTCTATTTGTCTGGGCACATCGTTAGTCTTGTATGAATTCCACTCCACTGATAAAAATAGAATACAATTGTTTTATGAAGTGTTAGCATAAGTGAGTTTAAGACTTGATATTATCTATAACGGATATTTATTTAATTGCGAAAAAAATTTTTACCAATTTCTAAAGCCATGCGTTTTTATTTCTAATGTTAATAGGTTACAAACGAATTTATTTTGACATATGAACATGTGTCACTGATAATAACCTTGGTCTGCTTTTATTTACGTTAGTTAATATTTTCGTAGTATAATCGTGGCCACTCTCTTAGTCAAATACTGCAAACTTATTTACTTATTCCACTATCCACTACCCACTACCCACCTATTGAAAATTTTTTTGTATTAGAGGATGTTTATAGTTTTAAATAAATAGTAGAGGGAAATGTCCTCTACAATTCGTTGTGTTCAAGAGTATACACAGTATTGGTAAACCTTTGCTTTGAGTTTGAATTTTCATGTGTGAGCAAAGGAAAAATAGTGAACAGCAATTCACCCAAGAAAGATAGATATCATAGCATAGTAGTCAAATCATAAAATTCGCTAACGTTTTTGTAATGCAAGGTAAAAAATTTCAAGTTGGAATTGAAGAGCTCAGGATTCGAAATATTTTGAGAAGACTTGGGAGCAATGTTATACAATACAGACCACCCAAGAAAATTTTCCCGACGATCAAATCAAACAGATAGTGTTTTGAGGCAATGAGGGAAGAAATTGATTAATGACAACTATCTTATTTATGACCAGACAACTTTTTCTTTACCTTCGTCGATATTGGCCTAGAGCAACGGTGATTCGCGCGTACGCTCGCTAACAGAACATTTCAAAGGGTACGTAGTAACCGCCGCTGGTCTAAGAAAGACAAACATTTCAGCATACATACACACTATACAGTATCCTCGGAAATTAATTGTGTGGGTAGGCATTTTGGGTAACTCTGTTATTAGTCCCGCGTTCATTAATGGTAGCTTCACTGCGGAGAAATACTTAAGGATGGTTGTTTAACGCATAATGCTCGAAGCATTCAAAACTTTTTAGAAATCACGTTTCCTGATCTATTGATTAGTACGAGAGGCGCTATGAACTGGCCACCCAGGTCTCCTGAACGCACTGGAACGCTTTGATTTTTCTTGAGGGGTCATGTTCAAAACAATATTTATAGTAATCAACATAACCGATCACAAGATCTTAACAAACTTCGGTATAGCATTAGGAACGAGTTCCAAAACATTAGAAATGAAATGTTGCGTAATGCTCGTAGAGTTTTACGATAGGTTGAGTTGCTGCGAAGCACAACAAGGGGACCCTATTTATTAAAGAAAATTATTGTTTTGTTTGAATTAATTTTATTTTCATAACTAATTAATTTCCTTTTATCTTTTGTTAAATTAATTTAAATAATTGCTTATTTTATTAAATTGTTTAGTTTATTTTACTTTTTAAAATAATTGTTCATTTTGTTTAAAGAAATTTTAATACCGCAGAATTATAAATTTTATTGTTTATCTTTAGTTACTAAACGTATAAGTATTGTTGTTGACTTGCAGAAGTTCCAAACACATTTTAGGTTAGAGGGAAAGGTATACAATATTAAATTTTCAATTATGTCAAAATAACAAACGTCAATTATTTATAAGAATTCTTACCTATAGCACCAATAAGGTGATAATGAGCGATGATATCGCTCTTTCTCAGATATGTTGCTATTTGCTAATTTTTCTTTGCTCATACATAAAAACATAAAACCAAAGTGAAGTTTTACCAGCACTGTATATTTTTTATTCTTTTCGAGTGGACCTTCTGCAGCTCCCGTTAGTGTTGATTTAGAGTGTATTTGGGCCCGTATATTTTACTGTGTATTGTAGATAGATAGTTTTCCATACATTTACCTTTTTTATTGCATGTGGCCCATTAACTCAATAACTGGGGGCAATTGGACCAGTCCTTGCTGATCTTTCTGGCATATTATAGAAAACCTTGTTGGGGTAACTGTGCTATATCTGGAACGTTTGAGCAACTCTCACAAAAAATTCAAAAATTTATTAGTATTAGAATGGGTGTAATAAAAGCTGTAATGGAAACCGATTTTAATAAAATATATTGCATTTACCAACAAAAATTAATACACATTTAAAATTTAATACCTGGGACACTATAAAAACTCCTTTTGTTAAATAGTGTGGGAGGTATAATTTTCAAAATACCTTAGTTGACGCAGACTTACCACATCTTTTCTTGGGACCAACGTCAATTCTTTTTGCTCCTTTCCATGCGTATAACGTCTACTTGATTCTCTGTCAGTTTCAACAGTTTTCTAAGATACCGACAACTATCATACAGTACAACAAAATCTCTTAAAATTACTGAAATACTATCAATTCCCACGTCCTTATCTGTTTTGGCGTCAGACAATGACACGGATTCTTCGTCTTCCGAGCTCCATGATGGTTCCTCTTGAAGTAGATTACGTTTCTAAGTTTTAACAAGGTTTTTGGTACATTCTATTTTCTGCTTGGCTCTCCTGAATTTTCTTGTAAAAGGATTATTGGGTAGCAATAATTTTAGCACTAGTACATCGGCGTTTTCGTGTGTTGCGTTTATAATAACATTTTCAATTGCAGCAGGTGCTCCTGATGTTATAGGAAAGTTAGTTTTAGTTACAGAACAACTTTCATGATGAATTTCAGCATTTGCTCCACTTGTATTAATGTACCTTCTGATACTTCCTGCATCGCTATTTATTTTTTGTTGCTTGACTATTGACTTACTTGCGTGACTATATTAGGTAGTAGATTGTTGTCTGTTTAACCAATGCTTCTTCAGATCTTGCAATCTTAATGTATCCAACAATTACCAATTTGTGCATTTGGACTATTTAATTTGTCGTAGTAGATACAAGTACCTTTAAATCCATTTGTAACTTGAGTGGCAATTTCACCATACACTTTCTGTATTCTGGAAAACTTAACCATCGGAAATCGTTTTTTTTAATTTTCTCTCTGCCACTTATAAATTGTTTTTTTCTACTCCTATTAAATAATATATTAATTATAAATGCGTTTCTTAGTAAGTTATAGTATTCATTACCTACGGTCCGTGAGTAATAACTTATTACCCATAGACTGTGACCAATCACAAAAACACTACGCTTACAAAAGCACAAGTTCATTTATTTAATCCTTTCATAGATGATAGAGCGAGAGAGATCTATATACAGGCCCGGCGACAGACATGCTGGGGTCCGTTACAGTGATTCCACCCCCCCCCACCCCAGTCCCTAGTTTACGATAGTTAGTTTATTGAAGTAGCAAATAATAGTGTAAATAATACTAGTGTACAAAAAGGATAAGACGCGTACGTACGTGCGTTGATTGTACAAACGATGAGCCAGTCCCGTCCATACTGTGACGCAGGGCGATATTCAAATATTTTAGTTGTTTTGTTTTAAAAGGCTTTAACAACACCACCTGTGTAGGTGGTGTTGGTTTTAATAATTTAATGTTGATAGTTACAATTCTCAAGTCTGCTTACATTGTGTATTAAATAAAACGAATGAAAAAATGGATTCCGATGAAAAATGTTCGCCGACAGAGATTTTACAAGCGGCAAAAAAAACATATACACTGCTATTTATTTACTGTGCAGTATATGTAAACCGTATAAAATGGCGTACTGTATAACTGGTTGCCTATGTGTGCATAATGCTTTTACTTCATTATTTTCAAATGCAACATAGAGAATATTGCACGTGTTGCATTTTAATTTAATAGCACTATATAATTTTTCTGCCGGAAAGATAAAAATTGATGAAGCCCCAAAAATGTCAATTCATTATCTGAGAACGTTCTGTTAGCTTATTTTGGAGAATTGTCAGAGATAGGAAAATCTTCATCATTATGGGCGCTTTATTCTATGTTGCGAAGCACACTAAACATAAACAACATCAGTATAGAAAAGTATTCAAATTGTGCAAATTTATTATAATCTATCTGCCAATTAATTAATTTTGATTAATCTGATTTATTTCATGATTATGAAGTTTTACCAAATAAAGGTCGAAACAATAAATAATTAATTGCCTGGACCGCTAAGTACAATTTCCTATGAATAGTCTTAGAAAAAATTCTACTCGCGTGTAATGGCTATTACTCATTCGGATGAATTACCACGGTCGCCTGCGGCTCGCGTCGCAAACATCATTCTCATGAGATGAGTAATAGCCATCATTACACGCTTGTTGAATAATATATTATTATCCGACTTTGTTCTACGACTTTTAAATCCCGAAATATCTAAGGGTTACAATACATGAGTGGTATGGTAATTTAAAGATAGTTATGTTTTTTTGCTGTGCTAGTTGAGTTGGACGTTGCTCGGTTATAAATGTTAAAAACCTTTCTCGAAATTATTTTAAATTAAGATGCTATCCATCCATCCATGGCAGCTAGTCGTATAAGCTGTTCGATCAGTGGGATTCTAAGACAGAAGTAGTAAGTAAGTAAGTACTAAGTCAGAATTCCATTATCTTTTTTCCTGTGTTTTTCCGAAGTAGCCGTTCTCCCGAAGTCGAAAACATAGTAACACTCCACATTTTACGTTTTTTGCAACCACTACTTTTGCTTTGCTAGGATAGCTTGCAAATGAAGTCTCATCATAAATATTAAGCAGCTGTGATTTTCCTGCAAGATTTAACAACTTTAGTGTTTCTTGCAAAATATTAAAAAATTCATACACCGCAAACGGATTCGCGGAATTCGCGACATATTGCGTTTTTTAAGATTGTGGCATTTTCGAACCAATCCCATCCTGGTCTCCTATTTTTGACTTTTGTACAAATTCACATATGTTTGAACTATATCAAAAATCTTTTCACGAGACAATCCATTACCCCCATCGTTAGATTATTTTTAACATTAAAAGCTCCCGCAAGCCATTCTTTGTCGTCAACACTGTTTTACTACCACCTTTTGTACTAATTTATCCTGTATCATAATAATAAATATAAATCATAATAAAATAGAATCGTGTAAAATTTAAGAAAAATGCTTGACTAACTTGCTCATATATCTTTAAAATTACTAGAAACGGGTTGGCTAGATATGAAACAACAACGTTACGTAAGGAGAGCAATATTCTACCATAACATAATAATTAACAGGCAGCCACCTTATTTATACAATAAGATAAGGTATAGAACAGATGTACACACTATAAATGTGCGACATAGAGGTCTGTTGACTATACCCAAGCGCAGTACTACATTCTACGAGCGATCATTTAGTTACAACGTTGCAAAAATTTACAATGACGTACCTTCTTCTTTCAAAGCATTATCAGTCAAGCAATTCAAAAAAGCCTTAATAGAACAATTCACATCAAATCATCATTGATACTCCAAATCGTAAACAGTCTGGCTAGTGAACATCAATTTAAATTAAATTAATTTAAATCTTTTTTTATTTTTACAAATTCTATATTTCACAAATTATAATTTATTATGTTTCAAATAATTTACGAGGGGGGAATGGAAGAACAACTATATTGAACTCCCTCCTTGAGATTTCTGTATTTATTATAGAATAAATATACAGGGTGGGATTAAAGTATGGAATATTAAAAAAAAAGCGAACTCAACCGGTTTTTTTTAAAACGCTGAAACACGTCGATTTTGCTTTTAAAGATACACATTAATATGTGCGATTCACCTTCCGACAGTCATTTGTTTTTAAGTTATGACGTCATTACAAAAAAATTTAAATGACAATATAGATTTTTTATATTGGAATCCGATAGTGATTTTCCTTCCCTTTATGATCATGTAAATAAATCATAAGGTTGCATAACAAAAATTCGGAGAAAAATCGAGTTGAACTTTGTAAATGTTTGTTAGTTGTGACGTCATCACAAAAAATTTAAATGACAATATAGATTTTTAGTAGTGGAATCCGATAGTGATTTCTTTTCCCTTTATGATCATGCAAACAAATCATAAGGTTGCATAACAAAAATTCTGAGAAAAATCGATCTGAACATTTAATGTCATTGATATTATGGTATCAATATATCAGATCGACTTTTCTCAAGATTTTTGTTATGCAACTTTATGATTTATTTGTATTATCATAAAGGGAAGAGAAATCACTATCGGATTCCACTATTAAAAACCTATATTCTCGTTTAAATTTTTTATGATGACGTCACAACTAACAAACATTTACAAAGTTCAACTCGATTTTTCTCAGAATTTTTGTTATACAACCTTATGATTTATTTGCATGATCATAAAGAGAAGGAAAATCACTATCGGATTCCACTATAAAAAATCTATATTGTCATTGAAAATTTTTTATGATGACGTCATAACTTAGAAACAAATGAAAGTCGGAAGGTGAATCGCACATTATTAATGTGTATGTTTAAAAACAAAATCAACGTGTTTCAGCGTTTTTAAAAAAACCGGTTGAGTTCGCTTTTTTTTAAATATTCCATACTTTAATCCCACCCTGTATATTATTATTATTATTATTATTATTATTATTATTAATATTATTATTATTATTATTATTATTATTATTAATATTATTATTATTATTATTATTATAAATGTTATACTTCCAAATAGGTCTGACAGAACAAATGAAAATTAAACTTATTAAAGAAAATTAATCTTATGACAGATATCAAATAGAATCCCGGTTAAATATAAGAATTTAAATTTTACCGTTAAGTTTTTCTTAAATTTCACCAGTTTTTATTTTATATCGACTATTCCTCACTTTTTAGTAGCTTTGTATATTAAATATTTGTTAAAAGTAAATGGTTGCATAACATTAAAATATTTGTACAGTGTATAATTTACATTAATTAATATAAAATTCTTTAACATCCATATTTGTTTCTATTTTTTCCATTGCGATTCGTATTCTTCAAGGTTGTCAAACTTTTTGCAGTATGTTGGTTAACTTGTTATGTTTAAAGCTGCGATAGGTCAGTATGTAATTAATCTGTTAGTTTGTCACTAATTTCAATTAAGCTAACTAGTTTGTTAAAGGTGGACAAGATAAATTTGCAATTCAAAACAAGATTTACATGCACAGGCCATTTATTTAATTTTTTCCCTAATGCTCCTGATTGGTCTTTTTTAATTGTTAACAATGCAATTAGTATATAGGTATGCGTATTTGAAATCTAGACAGCTTTAAATGGAAGTAGACAAATTTTGCAGAAATGCGACATTGGGAAAGCGGTTATTAGATAAATCCAAATAACTAGATTGAAAGCAGATATTTGCACACAATAAGTCGTCGTGCTCGATTTATCAACTATCACTGTCCTTGTATTTATTTACGTACGCAGCGTTACTTATACCAAAGGTATTGTCTAGACCAGCGTTTCTTAATCTGTGATCCGCGAACACCCCCGGGGTCCGCAAGTCATATTCAAATTTTCATAAAAAGAATATACAGTCAAATTCGGTTATAACGGTATGCTCGGGACCGCCGAGTTTTGCTGGTTATATCCGATGCTTGTTATAACAGAGAAAAAAAATAACAGTTGTAAAAATATTTATCTTATATTTATATAAATTTTAAAAACAAGTATAAAATTTTTTATTGCAATTTAATTAATGAATGACGTTATTGTAGCCTGTTTTAAGGAGTTAAAATGAATATCTCTTAAGTAATTTGTTAGTTGCAATTCTCAACGATTTTCTTGAAACGGCGGATGAGAGCTCTCTGATGAAATACGTAACGTCCTCATTTAACATTAGCGGGATTTGAGGAGAAGCTTAAGAAGGAATTATTTTCCTCTTTCTGATTCCAATAAAACTTGGATCGGGGATCCATTCAATGTAGATGTCAACGCCATCAAAAGTCTAACTTCATTGGAAGAAAACAGCCTTGTGGAGCTTTCATGTGACTTCTTTGAAATTAGTTTTCAATTGACACAATCTGGACGATTTTTGGTTAGGTATGAGTCATGATCATACTGAACTTTCAACCAAAGCGTTGAAGCATTTAATGCCGTTTCCCACGACATATTTATGTGAACAGGCTTTCTCTGTACTTTTATATACAGTGCGAGTATAAAATCTGGAACTATTGAAATAAATCTTTTATTAAATGTTTTTGAAAAAATCCTGGAACACGTCGATTTTGATCTTCAATGAGGCATATTTTAGTGTAATTGTTATTTGTAGATTGTCTTTTGTTTTTGAGTTATGGCTATAGCGAATTTTTTTTTAAATGAAAAAAATTTTTTTACGCATTTGGAAAGCTAATGAAATTCCAAGACCAAATATGTTAAAAAAGGATAATTCTGTATTAAGCAATTTTCGAGATATTTCGAATTTAAAACAAAAATCGAATAACAATCAAGAGTTTCAAGCTTTAATAAAAAAAAAATTAAAAATTCTATGAATAACTGTCATAATTTTAATGCTAACTCAATTGTTACATGATTACTTGATTATTTTATCAAAAAATCTGCACTCTTGATTTCAACTTTGATTGAATAACAATCAAGAGTTCCAAGTTTTTGAAAAAAAATCAAGTAACCACGTAGCAATTGATTTAGCATTAAAATTATGACATATTTCATTGTCTTTTCTAATCCATTATAAAAATTATGCTATTCATTTAAAAAATATTTCGCTACCACCATAACTCAAAAACAAAAGAAAATCTACAAATAACAATTACAGTAAAATATGTCGCATTTAAAATAAAAATCGACGTGTTTGAAGATTTTTTCAAAAACATTTAATAAAAAATTTATTTCAATAGTTCCAGACTTTATACACGCACTGTTTAAAATCAAAATATAGGAATTGATTGAATGTGGAACCAGATTTAAGAATTCAGCTTAGCACTATTGAGCCAAACATTTGTGATCTTGTTTTAAATAAACAACATCAGTCTTCACATTAATGTTGTAACAATGTTATAATTTTGTAATTAGCATGTTACGTCAGTGTCAGTATGATGTTTGTGGCTTTATTGATTATAATAATTAAAATGATGTAACTTTTCATTTACATGGTTATTTTTTTTAAATAAAAAAGCATTGATGTGCTTGGGCGTCATTTTTTTAAATGAGAAGGGGTTACTAAAGGTTGAGAACGGCTGGTCTAGACCTCAGTAACACATACTGTATGATTGTTCAAAATTAATTTGATAAATTTTGTACTAAAAAATAGCAGTTCTAGTTTCAGTAATTCATGAAATACAAGGTTTTTATCATTCAATGTATTTAAAGTTTTATCTATGCTAATCCTGATGAGTTTTACTATTAAATCTAAACTGAAAACATAAAAATCTGTTAAAATATTTTAAATATGTTATAGACTATTATATAAAAATTAAACTCTTTGTCTGGTTATTGCTAAAATGGCTTTCCATCGTGTGGATCATGGTCCCTCGATTAGAGACGAAGTAAAACCAAAATTGGAAGTGGGCAAGATAAATTCCGCGAGGCCCCCCGTTTGATTGCAGGCCGCATTGTGCATATTATGTAAAGAAAAACTGCTTTTGAAAAGCTCTTCTTCACGCTCTCTTATTATAATTAAGAACAGCAACAAATATTTTCGAGCTTTCTGGACAGCAGCGGCGGCGGCTTCTAGATCAGCGTTTACCAACCGCCGTCCGTCAGAAATCTTTGCCGGTTCGCACAGATATATAACAGCATTTTTCAAAATTTTACTGAAAGAATTTTGGCTCAAATTGTTTATCGGAGTTGGCTAAGAGTATACTCTGAGTAAATTTATACGGAGCCGGCGCTATATGCATACTACATATCCTAATATATATTGCGCCGGCTTCGTCTCTGTGTGGTGAGGTAGTATTCCAGTAATAGGCAATAAGGAGGATCTCCCATTTTAGAATTTTAGAAATTTAGAAGAACTGGAAGAATTTTCGTCTTGCGTTCCCGATTAACGCGTCCTCGTATGATCAAAATCCAGATCGCCATGACGTTTCGCGGTTTTTTTGTGTCGATGATCGTCAGCGAAAATCTGACTTAGGAATCTTTGCCAGCGCCGTCCTCCGATCGCTTCTATCGGAAAAGCTTTTTTGTCTACACTATTCTGGGGGAGTGGGCAGGGAGGCTTTTGCGGGCGATCGAATATGGGTTAACAGTATTTCATGTTCCGCGACCTACTACCAGCACTATCCGCCTCCGATCTAAGGCGAGTCGAGTGTCAAAATATTGATCCTATTTCGGGAAGCGGTATCTCGGAAACTATAGGAGCCAAAACGACGATCTTGACGTCAATCTCAAAATGCTTAAAAAATCTCAGCTTCAAATGCCGTGCGAAATCATAAGAAAAAGGTTACGGCCGAAAAACTCGAGATTTTTTATTTGTTTTTCATCCGAAAATCGCGCTATAGTAATATCGTCTCCGCCAGCCTAATGGGGCTTCTAAGTGGATACCACTTCTGTAGGTGGATGGTTATATAATCGCCTCCCGCGTCGTTTGAGTCCATACTCGACTTCGGAACCACCCCCGGTTTTGACTGCCGCTGACGAAAACCACCTACCAGAATTTTCGGTTATAGCTTCGCTCTCTCTCGAGATATCTCCCGCCGATTTCAGTCCGGTCCCTGTTTTGGTCGTTCGAGGTTTGGTATGCGCCGGAAGCGGATGCTGTACGAAACCCGATTTTTGTTATTGTAAAAAATTGATTTTATTTATTTCAGATTATTCTTGTACAGTATAAAAGTGTATTTATTATTATTTAATGTTTTGTCGCCTCAAAAAGAATCGCTGCTTGGTAGCACACGATTTAGATTAGTTAACGTTTTGATTTGCGTACCGCGTGGTAACGTGTGAGCAACGGAATTTTGATTCAGAGTTGGCCTTGAAAGAAAGAGATAGACATATCGGTCATGTGCAATTTTGAATCGTATGAATTAGTTGATTTAAACAATTTAAACTGTCACTTCTTGAAAAGAGCTGTCAGATTAACTGTTTTTGAAAAAAAAATCAGTTTTTAATAATGACATTCATATTTAATGAAGTACAAAATGGTAGAAATTTATCTAACACAGAATTAGCAACAAAATTGAAGAAATTAATAACACACCTTGTATCCTCCATAATGTTATAGGTTCCGTTAAAAGGAGAGTTGCATTGTGTAGAGATGTAGGTGGAGGCCATATAACTCATCTTCTTTAATAAATGTTTAATTTAATTGTATTATTTAAAAATTTCTTGATTAAAGATTGTTGAAAGCTCCGAAATCAGAACCAAAATGCTAAAATGCATTTAAAGTAGGTCTGTCAGTTAGTGACTGAGAGTAGTTCTCAATAATCTGTAGTAGTTCTACTACCTACTTAAAATTAATATCAGCTGTAACCTAAAATCTCCAAGGCCTTCTCTGAATCAAAATTCCGTTGCTCACACCTTACTAATAGAATAATTGTAATAATTTTCCGAGTACTACGAGTACTAATATCTGACGAAGTGATATAACTCTATAACGATATTCGACTGTATATGCTCGATTAAATGAAATATCAAAATAAGATGTGTCAAGTTTGGATTAAGCTTGATCAGGTCCTAGACAAAACCCAAGCAGCATTTTTAGTCGTCGCTACGTACCAGCAACTACCGGTAGAACTATTAAGTTTTAGCCACTAGTCACAAGCACGTAATTGCTACGGTTTTGTTACGTGCCTGGAACCAAAATGGGGAACAATTTTTGGGTAGCAGGTACGTGGCGGCGTAGTAATTGCTACTTTCGTGGAACTTCTTTTCTCTTTGACACATCATGTCGCGTGGTTGCTCTCTCTCTTGCTCTTGCAACTTAACAAATATTCTATCATTTTCTATACTATATAATGCTGGATCGTGTCACAAAATGAATTACCAGTTTATTTGTAATACGTACTTAATATAAAGAGCGATGAAATGTTTGATTATTTTGTCATTCCAGTACACCAAAATTATAAACCATTGCAACTTTTCTGTTAAATATGATGATGATAGATCGAAAAATAACAACGCGCCTTCTTTAAATATATTTTTTAGTAAAAAATGTCTTGAATAAAACATGATAAATACACACGAAATACTTATAAGTTAATAAACATGATAGAAACCATTTTTATATTATTCCTGTTATGTTCTTTTATGTGTTTAAATAAAAGATACTCAATTATTGTTATTAATTAACTTTATTAATATTGAGTGAGCAGGGCGAATTACATACACAATGCATATACTGTAGAAGACGTGTATCCTCCAAGCCGGCTCGAGTGTTACTGACGCTCGCCGGCGACGCGGGCCAGGATTGGTTAGTTACATCACTACAAATAAATGTTGCCAACTTCAAGCTACATACATAACAATCCCTAAGGCACAATTTGGCACCAATTTGTTATTTTTATTGATGGTTATATAGTAAAACATCTATTAACAATCATAACAAATTGCAAATTGATTAATGATTATTGATTAAACCAACATTTTACAAGTAAATATGGAGATGGAGTAGTTTACGAAAAATTACTTTAGTGTGATTCTCCTGGGTAGCAAAAACGTAAGTGTTACATTCAATACTACTGTAAGGTTTTAAAAACTTTAAAGTAGCTTCGGGCAAGTTACTGCTACAATCATAATACCACTTTGAAGTTGCAACAACTTTAAAGTAAGTATACTAAGTGGCAATACCGTTCCACATACTTTAATAGTTACTCAGAAGTAATGAAACTACATAGTTCCAATAAATAGTAGAAACAACTACACAATTACTAAAATATTCCGAATTGAAGAAATTAAACCTATAAAGTCATAAATTTAGTTGCAGTTACGTAACAACTGCTCAATCAAAGTTCCGATCTCAGTTACTGCTACTTAAATGCTGCTTGGGAACTGTTCCTTTTATAAAACCTTTTACATTTGAATCAATTGATATCGGTATGCATTATAATTTTTTTTTTAGTTTTAGGTTTGTCAGATTTATTTAGTATAGATGAAACTAGCTAGTTAGTGATTCATTGATTTCATTCATTGATTTCTTCCTTCGTTTGTCCATATCTTGCTCCTATGCTCGAAACTTTTTTATTTATTGACCAATTGGCGTTGTTTTTGATATTGATTAGAGACGCAGTATTTCACTATTGGATGCTATCGTACTCAAAAACGGACTTATATACGGACGGCACTATATACGATGGAATACGTACTTGTAATAACCAACCAATTTAACCTAATACTTTTACTTGATTATTTTCAAATGCTTTATAGAATAATACAGTATATTGCATTTTAATTTAATAGCACTGTATATTCTATGCTATATACATTTATCGCTAGATTTACAATAATGAAATAAATCTTTTGAATATCAAGCTTGCGTCGCCAAGTTTCCTTGGTGAAATTGACAAATGACTTTATTAATTGCGATAGGGTGAGGGAAATAGTTAACAAGATGATGAAAAAATTAAGTCCCCATGGATTGTCCATTTATTTTTGTTGAGCAATTGGGGTGTAGTTTTTACAACTAATTCGTAGAGATGGGGATTATAGGGGTTAGAGTACTTTATCACCATCAGAGCAAAACCGTGTTCTAATCAAATGTTGCTTGTCTAAAGTCGTGCTTGTTGTGGCAATGAGATTCGTACGTTTATTCACACCGAAGCATCACTTTGGTGGACAATGTGCTCATTATCATAGAAAGGAGAGGCACTTGCTACTTACCTTGGAAGCCAAAAAGTCAATGGTTGTTCTCGTCCATTTAAGAATTTTTTAATTTTCTATACAAAGATTTTCTTGTGTGAATGTTTAAAAATATATTTTATTTTATAATACATATCTTACTTTTACCCGTGATAATTTTTTAGTGGCAGTCAAAATCATTTGTTTCAAATTTTAAGTCAAATTCAAAGTTTAAAATCAACCTATTAACATTCCTATAACAATTCCAGGTTCACAATAGCTATTTACGAAATTAAGTCGGTAGCAAAGCATTTATAGCTAAGATAGTATATCATGGGTCGAGCCCGTTAGGGCGAGACACGTGAACTGACGAGAGCATAAATGCGGCTATTGGCCATGTGTCGTAAATTTTTTTTTATATACTAAACAAGAACCAGTTCGATAGCAAATTTTTTGGGATAGCGATAAAATAAATTTTGCAGATCATATATCTCAAAAAAAGACAGTTCAGAAAATTCAGAAGTATATTCAAATTGAGTTACCGTTAGAGTAGAACCACTGATAGGAATTTCACCATGGAGACTGACTAACAAGGAGCCCTAGCATCAATTCTTGGGTCATTAAAAGTGCATACTATATCTCAAAAATTATATATTCCAGAATCTTAAGATTTTCATAAATAATTTTCAATTAAAAAAAGGTCTCATAAAACACACTTTAACCGAGAAGAGTGCAGACAGACCTGCAAGTATGGTATTGACAAGATAGGGTTTTTCTAAAACGGAATAATTTTACGTATCTCAAACAGGATAAAATCAAAAATGCTATTTTCCCACATTAATACAGACTTAAAGTGAAATACTTGAGACGAAGCTCAGGTTGTAAAATTGTCTGTTAAGAAAGCTGTTGCATACCTAACGTTGTCCTAAATAAAAAATATTTTTAGTTCTTCATGTGTTGTGTGAAAAATTCTAAAAAATACGATCATTTCAAACAATTTCTATTATTTAACCACAGCATAATAACAACCAGTAAGTGCACCCTCGCAAATTGTAAGCCGCCGTGTGTTGGTGGGCTACGGAACAACAGTTATGATGTGATATCCGCTGCTCGTTGTTACTAGCATGCAATGCCAATGACGATCGGGAAGCCTCGGCGAACAGATCGTCGTGTGTCACTCAGTGTCAGTGATATTCGAAGCTTGCTTATCAACCTTAAAGTGCCGACAATCGAGTGAATATGCTGTATATTTTTATGTTGTTATTTAACCATCAATCATTAACTCACGAGTCTTTACAATAGCACTGAAAAGTTATGTTGCGCGCACTGCAGGTGCATAATGTTTACACTATAATTTCGACACCCGGCACCGATAAGGTCATTAAAAAACAATTTTCGTAGCTTACTTCCATATTGTAGTGGATAACAAACCGAGTTGAAGGAAAACAAACGCATTCAAATGCTTTTATTCAACAGCTTAAATTATCGCAATTCTTTGAAACCGGGTATAACACCTGCTAACCAGTTTGAAATGTAGACTTTTCAAAATTGAAAGTTAATCAGTTCGACCTGCATGACCTCAATTTTTTTTCGGATGAATTTGCTAACAAAATAGTGACTTCTAAAACACCCACAACGCGTCTTGGCTAAAAGCGTTTGTCCACAACGCGCTGTGGGTAAAATACTTTGCACAAAGATCGAAGTAACACTCTAAATCGGCTATTGAGCAATTGCGTTTACTCACAACGCGTTGTGGATAATAAATTCGGCCACTGATTGTAATCAGAGTTTGAGTATAACATATATACTGTTGCCACAGAACTGTCGGAATAGGCGAGAACTTCCGAATATAAACGAAGCAAAACGTCATCACGATACTGGACGTAAGGTTCTTCTCGATGAATTGTCTATTGGTATAGGCTTTCATTCTTTACACTACGATATTCAAAAAAACCGTCGAAGTCTATAAATATCTATCGTATATCACTTCAATCGTGATATCAGATTCACATGTTCAGAAATTTGAAAATTACTTACAAGAATGATACGGTTGACTGAGTTCTACTAAATAGTAAAATAAAACCCGCCTTTCCCGTTTTCACTGATCAGAAGGGTCTCACCTTTGGCATGGTTGTAACAATGAGCTATTAAAAGTTTTATAGAAGCGGTTCTATGATTTTTCTGTTCCTTTATCTTGTTTATTGCAATTTGCGAAGAAGCCCCATAGAGTTTCAAATGAAAGGAGGAATTATTTTCTTGAAAATACGACCTTTTTAGAGTGGTTGGTAGGTCTTTAGGAAGGTGTTTTAGGGTGGTTCGTTAGTCGTTAGGAGGGCTTTTAAGGGTGCTTGGTAATGCATTAGGAGCGACTTTAAGAATGGTTGCTAGGGCGTTAGGAAAGCCTTTTAGGATGATTGGTAAGGCGTTAGTTGGGTCTTTTTAGAGTAGTCGGTTGGGGTTGTCTCGGTTTGCACCATTTTAGGAAGTATGTCCACTTTTCCTTTTCTGGATATACTATCAGACCTTTACTTCTAGATCTTGTGTTCCTTCTCCGTCCTCTACTCTTCCTATCTGTGATTGTACTCTTTTGTGCATCGGTTGTTTCAGTGCATGTGAATGTCCTTTCTTAATCTCTACTTTCCGCTTTTCTGCTCTTCACCTTTCTTGCGTTGCTCTGGGTGCCCTTTACACACTTTTGAGTAACATTTAGCCGAAGTTAACTGTTGAGGTAGTCCAGCTTTTAGATATTTTGTTTGTTTTTGTTTTCTTTTTGTAATTGGCGGCTTGTCGCTTGATTGGATGCCCCCCACGTTAAAAAGTTGGTTCCTTGTTGAGAAAGAACAACATTTAGATATTCTTTCAAAGCAAGAGGAGTTGCGTTACTTTTCACTAATCCCTCGTTCTTCTACTTATTGCCTGATCCGTGATGTGAGAGTTATTGTCTTCCCCCCTGCTCTGCGTTTTTAGGGAGCTTACCCGCAGACTGCCAAAAAGACATGTCCATGTCCTTTGTACCTCCTTGTACTTGTCCCTTCAGGGTTTTGGGTGGGATTGTGTTTTTTAGGGTTGGATTTTAGTATTTTGGGGTTTATTTATGGGTTAGGTCAATTTGTTAAGATTTGTTGGTAATCAGGGTTGATTTGATTGCAGCCTATGAAGATACATTGTTACTGATTGTGCTTGTCCCGTACCCGCAAATCGTTGTTTGTTAATTGACTGTGGTCGTGGAGGTCTTCGAGTTCATGTTTATTAATTGTTTTACTTTTACGAGTAAAACAGAATCTCAACGTAAGAACTAATTTTAATTTCTTCTTACACGTTTCTGATTGATTGATTGTTTTTACACCTTAGTTTCTTTTTTTAAACCAACAACGTAATTAAATATATCGAGGTTAACTCCAGAAACCTCTTTATTTGAAAAAAAATGGAAATTTCAGTTGTTGATTTGTGAAATACATAAGTTTTTTCTTAGTTCACATATTTCAAATTTTATCTTATCTTAATCTTGAAGGGCTTTTTTGTTTACATTTACAATTATAATTAACTGGAAACTTGCAGCTATATATATCGCTCGAACTTTCCGTTAGGAATTTGCAGTGGTATGTAACAATACGTGATCATCTACTGTGAATTTATAATTACTACGTTGGTAATGTTCAATATTTAAATTAGCATGCGTTCATTAAAACTATATTTTTATTAATTATTTATTATTATCATAACTAACAAGAGTAAACTACTAAGATTTGATTAGAAAGTGGAAAAGCGTATAGTAGGAGAAAATTTATCGTATAATGAAATATTTGAACTTACAATTACATTTAATTGTATATTCCTTTTAATACTTCTGTTACAATTACTATCGTGCAATTAATTGCCAGAATATGTTTATAACAGCACATACAAGCAGCTACACTTAGTTAAGGAAGAAATTCTTTCCTTGTTATTTTGATTATTTTACAATTAATAGTTTTACATAACTAATAGATCATAGGTGTTATAAATTCTATGCATGCATGCATTGTTATGTGAATGTAACAATTCATTATATAGAAAGTATTAGTAGTTATTCATTAAAAACTACCTATCACGAAAATCGATATTTTACCGGATTTTATATGTAGACATTGAATATGAAATTACAACTTGATGTGTTGCCCTAGCAACTCGTTGGTCATTCGGGAAAGTACCGAGGGCGCTTACCAAGCTATTACACAGTAAATAATTTAGTGTAAAATTAGAACACTAGACCACTCTAAAAAAATTTAAAATGCACAATTGTTTTAAGTTACCTTATATTACTTATTAAAATAAACTGCGAAGTTTCACATTCACACGCAATAAAAAAAACGTGAACATATTTGCACTAACAGGTGTCTAGTTAGAACTATTATAACTTTGCAATTTGAAAATAAGTTACCAAAATTTGCGGGAATCTCAAAGTTTTACAAATCTAAACAAAGTAGATACTATTATTTATGTACAGATACCTGTTTTTGGTCTAGTCAATATAATTAGGATCTCTAAATTTTGCTCAGTTGTTCATTACGTTTTAATGTGTACAGCTACATTAGGTTGTTAAAAGATTTGTAAAATTATAAAATTCCCACCAATTTTAGAACTGACTTTTGAAATTGCAAAGCTGCAACAGTTATAACTTGTCGAAGTCAAATACACCAGACAGCTGATTGTCGCCATTTTTTGTTATTGTCGTTATTGCGCACACGCTTCTCTTGTCAAATATACTGTAAAGTGTAATTATTTTACAATAAAGATATTAAGGAATGCTATAAAGAAAAAAATTACGAATCAAATGATGCCTTTGGTTACGGATTGCATTGGATTGTAACCGGAAAAAGTAAAGAAAATAAAACTTGCAATAAACTATGCAAAAAACAACTATGGCTTGGAAACATTGAGGCGATCTTAACATCAAACGATCAGAAATCAATTATACTTTGAAAACATTAGACTGACAGAAGAGATATTTGCTTCATACGTCAAAATTATTTTGAAAAATTGAATTCTTTGTGTTTTGCGGTATTTTTGGATGTATTCCATATCGGAGAAAGTGGCACTTACTTATTTAACTTTTGCTATAATAAAAAAATGTTATGTGTTATCTAGCCCGTAATGTATTTGTTCATAATGTTTATTTGTTGTAATAAAATTATTGCTTGTGCAACTTTTCATTATCGACAAAGAATCCTACAATTTTTTGCCTAAACTATCAATCATAAATACATCTTGTCTGCAGAGTACCATTCGTCTGTTCTAATACAAATCCAATAGTCCAGCAATTCAATATAACCTTAAAAATGGCATTCAGGTAGCAAATATGTTCCCTTCATTGTTCCAATGTTTCCAAGATATAACTGATTTTTGCATAAACGGAAGTTTTATTTTATTAAACGGAATCCGTAACCAAAGGCATCATTCCATTCGTAGTGTTTTCAAGCATTCCTTAATATTTTGATTGTAAAAGAATTAGGGGAGATAATATTAAGGTTTGGAAAAAATACACGTATTGTGCGTCGAGAACATTCTATACCCTGTATATAATGCGATGAAAAATAACATTAAAATTTTTAATAATAAGGTATCTTGAAAACATTAGTATGCCATTTGCATGTACGAAGTGTTTATATAAAATGATAAATATAAAAATGTCAATCCTGTTAATGCTTTTTATTTAAGATGTCCGAGAATTGCGTTACAGTAATAATTTTACAGGTAGCATTTCTAATGGTAGTGTGATATGAATTTTCAAGTTATAATTAAAAAACGGGGAAGTTCTTTCTAATATTTAATAATGCAATGAATTTGGAAGGAAAGAACTATAGTGAAAGCATAAATATCGGTTATTGATGCAACATACGTATGATCAGCGTTTCACAACTACCCCGATCGGTGCCGATTTGTCAGAAATTTTTGTCGGTCCTCAGAGAAATAGTACCAATATTTTTAAAAATTTTATTGAAAGACTTTTTTTAAATTAAATGTTAGTCTGGAGCTAACGGGTCAAATGATTTATCGGAGTTTACCAAGAGTAAACTCCGAGTAAATGTATACGGAGCCAGTGCTATATGTACAATTGTACATACATACGTAATATATATCGCGCCGATTTCGGCCTTGTGTGGTGTAATTGGTAAGCTCAGTAATAAGGAAGATCTCCCATTTTAAAATTTCTAAGCCCGTTCAGCGCGCATGAGCCTTGGCATACTGGAACCGGAAGAATCTTCGTCTTGCCACTCCAATTAACGCGTCCTCGACCGATCATAATCCAGGTCGCGAGGAAGTTTCGCGGAGCCGCAGACGTGCTTCGATCCGAACCGTTTCTTATGTTGGAAATTCCCGTCTCAGATTTGTCTGAAGTATCGGCCGTCCTCGGTAATCCGTTTAGGCAGAGAAAACTGCCACCACCTTACGGTAGATCAGAGAGAAAATCCCACCGCGAAATTTTTGCCAGCGCTGGCCCCCGATCGCTTTTTCTGGAAGATTTTTTCGTACACTCTCCCGGAAGCGGGCCCCAGAGGTGCCATGGAATTTTTGGGGACGATTGAACATGGGTTGGCGGCATTCAATATGTCATGCGGCCTGCTACGAGCGGCGTGCTTATTGGTTTTTCCATATCTCTACCTGCCTCCGATCTAGGGGGGTGGGTGTATTGAAATGTTGGTTCTTTTCCGAGGAGCGATACCTATCCCCGAAAAAAAGCCAAGAACCTAGAGAACCTAAAATGACTATATTGGGGTCAAATGACGAAAATCTTAAAAAGTTTTCACTTAAAATGCAGTGCGAAACCATTAGAAAAAAAGTTAACAACCGAAAAACTCGAAATTTGTAATTGTTTATCCTGAAACTCGTACTAAAGTAACATCGCCGCCACCAGCCTAATTGGGCTCCTAAGTAGAAACCATTCTGGACGTCTTGAATGAGTGTCTGGGACCCGGTTATGGTCTTCGGTGCCGCCCCCTCCGCCCTCCACCTCTGCAATAGTTTCTGGATGTTCGTTTGGAGAATAAAGAAAAACTCCGACCTCTCTGATGGTGCCCGCCAATTTCAAGCTGGTTATTGTTTGGTCGTTCGAGGTTTGATGCGCGGGAAGCCGATGAAGTACAAAAACCGACTTTTGTTATTATTAAGAAGGGCTTAACCATCATAACTACAAACGTGGACGTAAACCAAAATTAACGACGCCTAAGATGATTGCTTAGTCTGACAAGATTTGAAATAGAAACCTTGTTCATCACTTTTATAATAAAAACTAAAAATATCACAAATAACTTATTTTAGAATAAAAATTACTAATGAAAGTTGTGGGTATGTCAAACAATCAGCACTACACTAGAAAAATAACCAAGCCGCTAAACGTGAAAAGCTTGTGTTGCAGATTATGTGATAGTCAGCGTTTCAAGGAAAAAGTCATATAAATAATAAAACTTCCGATCGTGGATATGTTCTGATCATATGGCGCGATTGAGACAAATCTGGTCAGGAAAGCTTCATTACTAAATAAGAAGGCCCTGGACAACAAATGATTCGTACGTTGCTAACAGTAGACTTGCAACGTTGTGTAAAAATGAACAAAGTTATACAAAATCCATCCAATTGTGAGACACAGTTCGTGATTGAATTTTTTGAATGCAAAAAGTTTTTGGGCGCAGAAATCTTTCATTAGATTTGTGAAGTATGCTACACTAGAAAAATTGCGAACAGCTATAAAGAATAAACGGTCAGGTCTTCTCAGATCCGGAATTGTTTTGTTGCATGACAATGCACGACCACACACAGCCGCTCTTACACGATAACTCTTGGAAAAATTTGAATTGGAAATTTTTGATCATTCACCCCACAGTCCCGATCTAGCACCTAATAATTTGCATGTTTTTCTTCCCGCTAAGAAATTTTTAGCGGACCAGCGATGCAACTTCAATGATGAAGTAAAAGCAGTGGTTAAAGGTTAGATGAAAAAGTTGGACGCAAAATCACAGATGATGGTATACAAAAGCAAATAATAAAAAAATGGAAACAAAGAAATTATTGTAGTTTTTATGACCAATCGGAACTTAGTTTGTGGATATGCTTCGTAATAATACATACGTGCCTATAGATCCCAAAAATGTCCCGGTGCGTCTACATTGCACAGCTTTTATGAATGCTAGGTAATTACTAAAGATGGGCAGGTATCTCAAGGAATACTGACGCAGGAAACTTCGATTAGTTTAACTTGTAAACCATTGTATTAACTGTTTTGGTTCTTTGGATTGTAGAGAATTTAAGAGCTGATAATGTCGTGTCTTGGCTGGATGGCGCAACCTTACACTACAAAAAGAAATAAGTTAATTCCAAGTAGCGGTCGGTATTGAATAATAAGGTAAAATGAAAATGTTTCTAACCTGCCTTAGGCACGACTTATTGAAGAATTGTGTCCCTATTTAGAAGAAAATATGCCCAGCTTCCTCGTTCATACAACATCATCTACTATTTTACAGATCAGTTGTTAATTTAACAGACATCGAGGTTATTACTAGCTTAAGAAACCTGTATATTTTCATTTATTATACGAGGGGAACACTGGTCATATCTAGAATGCCATGTTTCTAAAAACGAATAAAATTTGTTTTTAGTTGACAGCTACTTTTTAATGTTTTGGGAGTTGATTGTAGTTTAGTTTGTTCGATTTACTCTAATAGTTTTTTAATTATCATAATTTAAAGAATGTGTGTTCACCCAAAAATGAATTTGACGAGAGAGCATTTCCGGGCTATGATTTTTTACGATTTTAAATCGTCATTAACGCCTAAACAATGTGAAGATCGGCTTAGAAGTGCATTTGGCGAAGAAGCCCCGTCTAAGGCAACAATTTATAATTGGTACAGCGAATTCAAAAGAGACCGGCTTTTTCTTAGTGATGAATTTCGTGGAGGACGCCTAAGAACTGCTGTTACTGATGAAAACATTGCTACTGTTCGAGAAATGCTTGAGGAAGATCGACGGACATCTTATGAATTTATTCGGGCGACATTGGGCATTGGTATGAGTCAAATACAAAACATTTTACATTAACAGTTAGAAGTGAGAAAACTTTGTTGTCGATGGATTCCACATAAACTAACTCCCGATTAAAAAGAACGCATTGAATGGTGCAGAAAAACTCTGGAAAAATTCCAAAGCGGCACTTCAAATTTGGTTTGAAATATCGTCACTGGTGACGAATCTTGGATTTATTGTTATGATCCTCAAAAGAAAAGTCAATCGGCTCAATGGGTCTTTCGAACCGAACCTAAGCCTACAAAAGGTCGAAGAATTCGTAGTGCTGGTAAGAAGATGATTACTAGTTTTTTTCTAAAACGGGTCATATTGCTACTATAGCATTAGAAGATAGACGTACCGTTACTGCCGATTGGTACACAAATGCCTGTTTACCACAAATCTTTGAAAAAGTTCGTGAAATCGTGAAAAACGTCCAAAAGCAAAAATAATCTTACATCATGACAACGCATCGTCGCATAAAGCAAAAGTAACAACTGAGTATTTGACTGCCCTAAAAGCCCTGACCTAGCATCTTGCGATTTCTAACTAATACTTGTTTGATTTTCTAAGAATTTTCAGTGTCCCCCTCGTATAGTACTCAGTCACTGCCTACTTGAACCTTTATTTTAACAAACATTAGAAAGTTCAAGTGCTTCTATTTGTTTATTTTTAAGTTCAGGTCTGTTAAACATTTACAATCTTTCGTTGACAGCTGGATTTTCTTTCAAAATATGTAAAAGTGTACAGGGTATTTCATTTCCAAAATGAAACACCAGAAGGTAAAAAAGCTAACCAGAACGTAAAAACTTTCCAAATCTTTTCTCAAAGATAAAAAAATAATTCCTTAGCTTATTACATGCACGTAATTACTGATTCAATTATCCTTTCTGGAAAACTACGAATGTTTAATGTAACGAGTGACCTAGAAACTACCCTATATTTATTAGTATAAATCTCGATTTTGAAAACCGAATAACAATTGGTAGAATAAAAAAAACGTTTTCAATTACCAGGAGCATCTACCATTTATTACAAAAATTCACTATTTAATCTTTGTTTATGTATGTAGAACCTCTGTAATATTTAAGTACCTACTTCAATTCATAAGCAATCTAATTTCTGTTAAAGAAGATAACAGCAACACTTTAGAACAAAATATAAAGTTAATAATTAACAGTAACGTGTCCATTTAAACCAACTTTAATAAAAAAAATCTTAATCATTAATTAACTTGCACATAAAAAAATTGCTAATGTGCAGGGTGACCCACGTAAAATTACTATGTAACTTATTTAGGAGTTAACTATAAGAGTTAGTTTAATTTTCTAATATTTTTGCATATACAGGATGAATCATTTTGCTACGGCTACCTTTAACTTTTTTATTTTTATGGAACACTGTATATTTTTACAATTTTCGATTTTACTTTAAGTATGTTTGGGTAATACATATACCAGTAAGTAGACTGACGTCATTTTAACGTCGATTATTGGTCAGTCATTACGTCATTTTCACCTTTGAAGTGACGTTATAATGATGTTAATAAGACGGGTAAATGTCACAGCCCAAAGATGTCATTTTACGACGTAAAAAAGACGTTGTTTTATGACGATAACGTCATATAATGATTTAAATGACGTTTTATTGATGTCTTAAGGACCTAGTTATTTATATTTCTGCAAATAAAACACCTTAATTAAAAAAAAGAGATTTATTATTTAAAATTCTGAAACATAAATATAATCACTATTATTATAATATTATATGGCGGCAATAAAACGCCTGTTGTTTTTCAGGCGGCAGCCAACACGTGTATTCTTCCTCCGTCCTTTTCGGTGAATTGCATGAAATGCCATCCAAATTTGTTTTACCAACACCGACACAAAAACTGCAAGAAATGTCAAAAAAATAAAATACTACAAACATATTTTTTTATGAAATATGTACACATCATGCAGCAAAAATGAAAATCAACATCAACCAACTTTTTGCACGTATTTGGTTCCTTCTTTGTTGCGTTATTTCTCACGATCTTTATCGATCACGTGATGCTAGAACACTCAATGACAGAATTTTTAAAACGTATGAGTAGGTATTGGGCCACCTTGGGCAGACGTTTTTGAGGGGATGCAGTCGTTAAGTACGGAATCTGCATTACCGACATTCTGTATTACATTTGGTTCGTCACTCGGCTAAATGGCAACGCTGTTGCTAGGGGAAAACAGATGGCGCCAGTGTCGTTTTACGTAATTTTTTGTACCGACATTCTGTATTATCGGTATTTGGTTCGTCACTCGGCTAAATGGCAACGCTGTTGCTAGAGGAAAATAGATGGCGCCAGTGTCGTTTTACGTGATTTTTGTACCGACATTCTGTATTATCGGCATTTGGTAGTTTAGGTTAGAACACATGGCTTTCTGTTAGGTTAGGCGTGCATATAATATTAGTTAGGTTAGAGCCTACGAATATGTTTTAGGTTCATACACGTACATCATCACATACATACATGCATTGTCCGGTTGACAGGTTGAGATTATGTAAGAAACTTAAAAAACATATTCGTAGGCTCTAACCTAACTACTATTATATGTACGCCTAACCTAACAGAAAGCCATGTGTTCTAACCTAAGCTACCCTGTGGTTGACTGTTGACCATCTTGGACCACACCTACTGCTCTACGATTAGCGCGAACATATATATTTGTCTTAATTAGTCTTAAATTGCGCGTGTATATGCTTTATTATGTACGTCTATGCGTGCATCTGTTTGAAATTGTGCGTGTTTATGCTATATTGGCTTTATTCGTGTACTCTCTCGCTGATAACGATCTACCTTTTATATATAGTCGTCCTTCACCCTTCTCCCTTCACCCTTAGCCATGCTAGTCTCGTCACCCTTAGTCATGCTAGTCTCTTCACCCTTCACCCTTAGTCATGCTAGTCTCGTCACCCTTCACCCTTAGTCATACTAGTCTCTTCACCCTTCACCCTTAGTCATGCTAGTCTCTTCACCCTTCACCCTTAGTCATGCTAGTCTCTTCACCCTCCTTCACCCTTAGTCGTGCTAGTAAATGAAACATCAATGCTTAGATATACATATTATTTATTTTGCTATACATTTAATGGACAATTGTAACATATTATTTGACAAATTATTCATTACACAGTATGAGTTGAGATCATCACGTAACACTTGCAATTTGTTCAAATATTTTTGTAACCTATTTCTAAGCTACGACAGATCATAGAACACTAAAACAATAATACAATAATTGATTAATATAAGCATAAACATATAAAAGTTTTAAACATCTTACCTAGTTCTTCTTCATTGTTCCACGCTTGACCGTTCTTGCTGTACTTGTCGGCATGTTTTCTTTGATGTTCGACGCGCTATCGTTAACTATCTCATAGATGTATTATTTGTCATATTATTAGCCTACGTCTATGCTCTGTATTGCAAGAACAATAAAAGTTATAAAGGAAAACGTAAACGCCAACATGCTCAAAATTACTCATTTTTGTACACTTTAGCCGTATTTTCATGAATATTTACGTTTTCACCATATATAATTAATTTTTAGCTCTAATTTTATATATATGTGCCGTTTTGTATAGATCTCTCATGATAATTTATGGTCATATACTGTCTTTGAAATTACATATATACAGACTTATATAACACACACACACACACACAAGATATACATGTAAACTTAACTATTTTTCTAAATTATCATAGTTAGAAATCCTACTATAATAATTTCTCCAGCTATCGCTGACCGCTGGTGTATGTCGGCGTAAATAAATATCTTTAAATTTATTGATTTTAATTGTATCTACATCTACTTATTCCAGGAGGTAGGTTGATTTTATGCATATGTAGTGCTGGCAATAGAGGGCGTCATGCTACAATTAGTATGTATTGCTAATAGAGGGCGTCATAAAGAAATCTGTATTATCGACGACCTATGTGCTACCAATAGAGGTCGCCAAGGTGTAATTATTATTACTGAAGACCACATTACATTTCTACCTAAGCGAATCAGTGATAATCTGAAAAGCAAATGTAGTAAATATTCATGTTTATATGGTAAGTTTGTTAATTTAAATTGTACGGACATTGGTTCCGGGTTACATACACTTAGGATAGAACCTACGATTCATTCTCGCGCATACATATTGTTCCGTGCGCTTACGATTATAGCCGAGAACAACCGATTGCGCAGGTCGATCAGTATAAATAGGCTGGGTAGTGTTCCTGTTCCTTCATTAGTCGACATGAATCAGTTGTGAACTACGTATGTAAGAAGAAGAATGACTCTGGTCGAAGGGGTTGCAACATATAGTGTCCGGTTTGCTTCAAGTCTTTCGCGAGGCCATTCACCTGCAAAAGACACGTAAAAACCACGCATGAATCAGACAGAATCCAGTGTTCTAGCTGTGTCAAAACTTTTTTAAACTCTGATGCCTACAAGATACACAAGAGAGCCGTCCATGAAATAAACAGAATCCAATGCTCTAGCTGTTTCAAAACTTTTTCACGTCGTGACCACTTAAAAAGGCATATTAAAAGCGTCCACGAATCAATCAAAGTCCGGTGTTCTAACTGCTTCAATGTTTTTCACGCACAGAGAGCTTAAAAAGGCATGTGAAAAACGTACACCATAGCGCATTTGTTGTGAAGACAGGAACGGGAGCAAACACTGCCGTCGTTGATACAGAAGATATGACTGCAACTACGCAGCCGGATGATTATCGTGCCAACTATGAAAGTAACGAAGAATTATGAAAGGCTACAGGGTCAACAAGTCATTCCACGGACTTTCTACGTATTAGTATTTCTGCGAGGGCATACAACGACGACTCAGAGATCCGTAGAACTACAATAGTCATAGAAAACAACTTATGATCTATATACTTGTATTATGCTGCGTATACTAAATAAATGTTTGTAAAATATCTTTATATGTTTTATTTTTATCACGCCCATACTCTGATTTCTTGTCCAACAGGGCGGACTCTGTCATTTTTGTTTCTAGACTGTTTCTAGCCTAAGGATGTATAACCCCAGGGTTAATTAATTGAGGTTGACCTGCAGAACATATGTGCGGCATTGGAACACCTGGTAAGTCATCCGGTTTCTTTATAAACTAAATGAACATCAACATATAAAATTGTTTGGACGACTATCTAAATGCTTCACATTTCTTGATATTTGCCACTTGATTTACAAAACAACATTAGGAGTGTATAAAATTTCACATTTTAAATTATTATTTACATGTGTTTATTCCATTTATAAATGAATCGTTGCTTTGGACACCAATTAAACACATATATGAAATTTAAAACACAATACGTACAAAGGGAAATAGAAAAATTAGTAATTACCATTTCACTTTATTCAATAAAAACTTAACGTTGTCATGCTATAATAACATTAGAATTTTACGTACATGAGATAGAAGGTTCAAATTTATAAAAAGAAACTTAAAAATTTATTCAGTAAAAACTTAACCTTGTCGTGCTATAATAACATTAGAATTTCATGTACATGAGATAGAAGGCTCAAATTTATAAAAAGAAACTTAAAATTTATTCTGTTTAATCAATAACAAAAGAGGATATGTCAATTATAATAAGCTTTTTTTTGTTCAGGTATAAAATCTAACAACCCATAATTTCGATCGGATAACCAGATAACTGAGATATCGATATGCAAGAATTTTGACTTGTTAGAACTTGCATGTGGTCTCGTATAAAAGGGGTGGTTATAATACTGAAAGCCTCATTAGTTGGCATCAGATAGGTTTGTTTACATTGAGTGGTTATTTTGTTCGGGTCGTGGTTTATTGTTTTAAATTATACTATTTGTATGTTTTGGTGTTAATTGGATTGATAATATTTACTGCGTGCGTGTGGTTAACGGATAGAGTTTTTTGTTTAAAATTGTGTGTAGGTCATTAGGTAAGTTTCTTATTATAAATTCGAACCTGTTATCTCATGTACGTAAAATTCTAATGTTATTATAGCACGACAACGTTAAGTTTTTACTGAATAAATTTTTTAAGTTTCTTTTATAAATTTGAACCTTCTATCTCACGTACATGAAATTCTAATGTTATTATAGCATGACAACGTTAAGTTTTTTATTGGATAAAGTGAAATGAATTTTCTATTTCCCGTATGTATTGTACGTGTCTAAAACTAATACATCAATAGCGTTTACTGTCTTCAACAGTACGTATAATACACCTGGTAGATCCTGCTGCTTAATAGCGGCGGGCTTTGTGTGTATGAGATAAGAATGAGAATTTCTACGTCGCGCGGATTAAGCGAGGTTATGTAAAAAATATTTGCATAATTTCTAGTGTTGCCAACTGTTATGCTACTTACCAAATATCCCTAACAAATTTTATTTAAAACTAAGTAATTCTTTTAATTATTTAACAACGAACTAACGCAAATAGAAAAAATAGTATAAAGTATTCGTTTCATAAGACGTTTTAGCGCACTTGTCCTCTTTAGAACACTCTTTCTAAACTCGGACGCGTGCACTAAAAACGTGTCTTATGAAACTAATACTTTAATATACTATTAGAGTCACTTCTCCCACTTATCTTATATCATGTTCACTTATATTTTATAAAATAGCTATATTAATTGGTGGACACTTAAAAGTTGAGTCATAAAATATAAATATACATGGTGTCCCATTTGAAGAAACCTAGATTTTCATGTTCGAAGATTTGTATATTTGGTCTAGTGGATTAAACTATATACTATACTATTCAACAATAAATTTATGAGAGAATGTTGACTTCGCTATTTATAAGCGCCGAGTATTATTATAATTAGTTAAATATAAGTTGCTGTACGTAAATCTATTTTTTTAGGAAATATTGCATTTTCAAAAAAAATTAAAACAAATGGAATTTATTCAAAAACTGTGCAGAATTTTGGAATGTATGCATGTTTGTAAGCCAAAAATACTTACAATACAGTGTAGAATTGAAAAATCGTAAAAATATACAGGGTGTTTCATTTAAAATGAAAAAGTTGATAGTGGTCGTAGCGAAAAGACTCGATTAGTTATAAAATTTAAATTCGTTTTATAGGAACCAAATTTGGCATGCAACTTTTTTTGTAATCTTTACAGTTTCCAATGGTCATCTTCGTGAACCACCCTGTACAAGTAAAACCAACAACTACAAAATATTCAATAACACTTTCCCATTTGTATTCAATGCTAAATATAAAACACATGAAATCAGGAAGTTTGAGATTTACAGTAGTTCGAATTATTATTTTAGCAATTCGGTATACATTGCGCAAATACTTCGACAAAGATTTCGACATAACATACAACTCGTACAAATAAAAACATTCATTAAAATTTAACTAACAGCCTATGTAAACAATATTGAATTAGCTGTATTAGAAAGAGATGTCATAATTAAACAATACTAGGTTATATCAATAGAAAGCTAATCTTACACCTTTTGTATGTATGTATGTACATTATCGCATTAAATAGTTGTTAAAGATTTCTTCATTATTAAAAACAGCCATTATGTTAATAAATAATGTTAATTTTATAAAACAATAAGAAAAATTTTAATACAATTTTCATTGTATCTCATAGATAAAATATATTGTAGCTTATATGAGCTGGAAATGAATAAATAGGCTATTGTTTGATTCTCAACAGTTTTCAACACCTGCTACAACAAATTTTAAACAATAAGACGTGTCAAATAATACCTGACCTAGTTTAGTATTTCGCGAATACACAGAGACGTGTGTACCTTACCTAGATGTGTTTTAATCTGAAACATAGAAAAAGTGAAAAAATTTCGCTTCCGCAAATTTTAACTCGCCATGCACGCGGTGAAAGTATTCAAGAATTGAAAATATAAATCTCAAGATCGGGTCTCCTTTTCTTCATAAGGATAATTAGGTATGTCCGATCATTTTAACTGCCGAGTGGGTTTTTTCATTAAAGAAAGTTGGCCAAGTTATTGTAGATTTTTATTAAATTAATCGAACTCTTCGATGCATGGGTGCATATTTTATTAACTATTATAAATTAAAATAAAATATAAAAAACAGCCTGGGAACCACTTTACGTGTTATGTAAATTCATAAATGTGCTGTGGGCATTTTTGTGTAATATTATTACAGCTAATGTAATACTAGAAATTTTTTGAATATGCACACAAATTTGCATATATAATAAAACACATATTTTTAAAGAATCCGATTAAAATTTGGTTGATATCACGACACCTTAATTTGCGTGCTTACGCCTACGTGCGTGCCCGTACAGCAATTAAGTAGAAATTATTGTTATTAAACGTTTGTCGATGAATAATGGCAATGGCAAACTACATCTTAATTTCGGAACCGTAACCAAACATACATAAATATTTTCATTTTCCTGTTTTAGTGGAGAGAAAGTAATCCATAGGGAAATTTCTATTTTTCAATTTGGCGAAGACTTATAGTACCTAAAGAAAATTGTCTATGCACATTTTTTCAATAAATATTACTTATTCATTACCATAAATTAAGTATCGATCCTTAATATGTGTTTATTAAATTACATCATTAAGGCTTTTTTTTCGACCGTATGAATTTTGTGTAAATTTTTCTCGGTTGATATATATATATATATATATATATATATATATATATATATATATATATATATATATATAATAATAATAATATATAATAATAATAATAATAATTACTACAACCCATAACCTTAACCAAGGCCCCAGAAGCTATAAGCTTGTGCGGGAGGGAGGGGGCGATTATTATTATTATGTAGGCCCAATGTGCGGCTGCAGCCGACTTATAGATGGAACAGCGCAAATCTCACATTTGTGTTACAGCTAAGGGAAACTGCAGAAAACCTTAACCAGATCTGCCAGCGCCGGGAGTCGAACCCGGGCCGCTTGGGTGAAAGTCCGGCACTCCAGACATTACACTACCAAGGCTGTTATATATATACAGGGTGTTCCATAAATATCCCGACAAACTTTTAGGGGTGGTAGGGGACATTAAAACAAACATTTATTGCTTTATAAACATATGTCCGAAAACGCTTTGTTTTCGAGATACAGGGTGTTGAGATTTGTACAAAAAAATCCATTTTAAATAAAACTTTTAAATTAACAATCGACACAAGTTTTATCACAATAAACTACTTGACAGGACTACTCACAATGACAAATTAATTTATCACAATGACATGTCCATCGATAATTGTTATTAATGGTAACTGCATTTTAAGCATAAACTTACCTACTACATAACTATTTATTCTATGGTGCAACGTTTATTTCTCGAAAACGAAGCGTTTTCGGACATATGTTTATAAAGCAAAAAATGTTTGTTTTAATGTCCTCTACCACCCCTAAAAGTTTGTCGGTGTATTTGTCCCAGCAGAGTCGATATATTTTTCTATATGAATTTGCATTCTAAATATTATTTAATGTAAAATCATTATTCAACTTAACAAAAATTAATTTCAACTAAAATATATATATATATATATATATATATATATATATATATATATATATATATATATATATATATATATATATATATATATATATATATATATATAAAACATTTTTTGCTTTATAAACATATGTCCGAAAACGCTTCGTTTTCGAGAAATAAACGTCAAATAAACATCAAATAAGTTTATCAGATAAGACAAATATTTACAATTGCTAAATAGATTTATCTAACGAAAAATTAATTATTTTTGTGAATAAACAAATTGAAATTGTTTAAATGTTACAACTTTGTTATTGAAAACTCTCAAATAAGAAAAATAAATTCTAAATTTATTAAAGAAATTGTCTTTATGATTTTGTTGTTCCTAATGTGAACCAAATCCTTTTATTTGCGATTTACCTTATATATAAACGTCAACGAATCCACTCAAATGTATTTTCTATTGTATTATCGGTAATACAGACAGCTTCAATTCAACAGCTGATCCTTATAATGTTGATAATCCAAATCAATAATTAAATAAACATAAATCTTCTTGATTTAATTTATATAAATTGTTCACAATTCCATATAATTGTTGAAGAACAAAAATAAATCTTCTTTGATTTAAATATTCAGGTAACTATTCAATTCCATAAACACTTTGTTAAAATTTGTCGTTTGTTTACAAAAAAACATGTGGTTATCACTTAACCTTACTTTATTTTGCAGATTTTTGATCTGGAGTCGAGGATGGACACTCCCAATTCATTTTATCGACTGAAATTGTTCTTTTTTCCGGAGTTTATATAGGTTTCACCAAAACAATCGAAAAACAACACAATTTTTCAAAACAATTGCACATCAAAATTTTAACATGACGTCACTAACGAAAAATATGTGTTCATAATTAGCACTAATCTTAAATCTAAAAAGACAGAAATGTAGCTGGCGAAAAGAGAATTAAAACAGTATAACACACTTATGGTCTAAAATAAACGATAACTGAGAAAATCAACGAAAACGACCAACGGTCAAAAATCTCATTAAAACCTAATTACAATGAAAACTCATTAAATCCAGCTATACCTATACAATGAATGAATACATTGCTACGCAAGATAACTCATACATATGCAGTTTACATAGAAAATATTTACAATAAAAGAAAAACTTAAATAAAAAATCTGTTTACACGTTTTTAAGGTGAAACGATGCCTTGCAAGTTCCCCTACAAATTACAACATAAATGAAATCAAACTATACTCACTCTTGTCCAGAATACAGTACTTCAAGTGTCTGCATTCATACAACGGTGTAAAATATTATAATAAAATCAATATTTGGAAAAATTGAAGCATATCAGCAAAGCCAATACCTTCACAAAGCTTAACACAAATTTTTCAAATACAGAAATTTGTAAGTTAAATGTACTGTTATAGACATTACAATAATGACCCGTTTTACATATTTCCAGTGAAATATTTTCCCGAAACTGTTTCAGCCTAGTAGGATCAAGAAAATTCTCTTCTTCGTTAATTATCATCAAACCCATATAAAGAAAGAAAAATAAAATCCTCTAAAAAAATGGATAAACTATCCTGAACATGTAACATGGGTTACATAAACCATGTTCTACTACAAAAACAATCTAACTGATTGATATGCCTTTTTATATTTATAAGCCTTTTATAAAGTGAGGTTAAATGTGTATTAAGACAATCGTACTCCTATTTTCCTACTTTAAAGCTTGATAAAATTATCTGTAACCAAGCATCCTTAAGCATGAATAAAACTAATATCCTAGCATGAGTATATATTTTTTTTATTGCATGAATATTACGTATAAGTGCTATTTGACTATTTGAAGGCTTCCGGAACCTATCGTAGCCTATTAAATGTTCTTAATGTGTTACAAAGTAAACACATTTTCAATTAGATGACATATCATCTCAATACAATGAATATTTTATTCAAACATAAAAAAATTAAAACTACAAATCCATCGGCCATTATTTATTTTTGATATTAAAAACAAATTAATTTCGATAGCATAAGAAATAACCATAAAAAATGTGCACAAAGTTAGTACAAAAATTTTGCGATGCCAAGAAATTTCATAATGAAATGTGGTACATGAGGAGCAAGGCTAAGTCATCGCTCCTTTCCGTTGTTTGAAGTAAGCAAGGTTTGATAAGGCGAACATGTGTAAATTGTTTCTTGGAGAAACTATTTATTTTTTTATTTTGTCTTGTATAACAGCAATAGAAATTGCAATATTTTTGGTCTTAGTGGAAATTTGTTTAGTGTGATCTGTCGAAATAAAGAGAAAAAAGATATGTACAAGAGTAAGAAATATATGATTGATTGAATGATTAAAAGCAATCTGTTAAAAATATTTTTATTGCCCCTATAGTTATAAATATACAGCATTATCAAAATAACAAACGATAGGCGGACGGATATATACAAGTATAATTATTATCTAATTTTTCAATGCAAAATCTTATGAAATTGCTGCATTTTTCGCCACTCTTCGGAATTAATCTACATTAATTTATTAATTATTTTACATTAATAATAATGTAAGAAAAGAAAAGATGGAAAAAAGATGGAGAAGAACCTAGAAGAAATGAGAAAATCAAGTGAAAAGATGGAAAGAAAACTGGAAGAATCATCAGAAAAGATTGATAGTCAATTAATACAAGAGAAGCTACAAAAGTTGAGAGAAGAGATGAGTAAAGAAATTCAAGAACAGGTAGAGGTAAGTAATAAACAGACTGAAGAGATAATTCAAGAGACGTACAAGAAAATAGAAAAAGAGATGGATGAAAAAATTATCAACGTAGAAACCATAATTCAAGGTGCATTAGAACAGGCAGATACAAAATTAGAAACAAAAATAAAAATCATGAATCAAGACTTAGAGAAGAAGGTAGCAGAAAATATGGAAAAATCTAACACCAACCATAACAAAATAGTAATTTTAAATCATAAAACGGAAGAGGTTATCCAAAAGATAACCAGAATAGAAAATCAACAAGAGAATACAAGAAGCGGGTGTTGTAATACAATCTCAAGTACATACAGGGCAGATATGATTCCCAATCTTGAGGGAAGAAGAACAGAAGCTCCAATGGTATATTTATCTAAAATGGATGATATCATGAGAAATGTAATAAGTGAGAATACTCAGCTGCATATTATCAACTTGTCCTTGAAAGGAAATGCAGATGTGTGGAATAGTGTGAACAAAATCAACTATAATAATTACGTAGAATTCAAATCTCTGAATTCAGAATCTCTGTTCCGACAGCAATATTGGAGTAATACATATCAAGCTGAGGTGAGAACTAGGTTAACAACAGGATGTTATAATAGTCAAAAGGGATCAAGGGAAATGTATGTTTTACATTTATATAATCAAGCTCAACATCTCACACCTAAGCTCATAGAGGAAGAAATAATTCAGCACATTTCAAGACATATGGAAGTAGAAATCTCACGTGCAGTGGCGGTGCAAAATATAAAGACATTAAGAGATTTACTAGAAATAGTAAGAAATTATGATCATGCAGCCAGTAATGGACATCAAATAAACACACAAGACAAAAACATTAGGAAAGATGAAGGGGCGGAAAATAATTATAACAGAAGAAGAGATGTATTTCAAAATAAAAGATACAATTCTTTTAATGATAGGAGACAACAATACTATTCAGATCGAAGATTTCCAAATTATCAACAGAATAGAAGTTTTAACAATAATGGACATGGTCATAAGTATAATATGAATTATCGAAATATAAACAGTCAAGAAGACAACAATAGAAATTATCACCAAAACAATAATCAGAACAACTATCGTTACAATAAAAAGGATGATAACAGTAAGATAAAAAAACCCAGATGACAAGTATCTGCACATGCTGCAAGTGGAAAAAGGAAGAGACCGAATGGATGATCTCGACAAGATAGAAGTGGTGGAGACTTACGAGCCTCCAGCCAAAGAAAAAAAACGCCGATTTATTAACTTTCGTTACCGTTTACAACTTGGTTGTAGCTACAGGAGAGGATATAAATGATTTTCTGTTAGAAGAAGAAGAAGAAGAAGAAGAAGAAGAAGAAGAAGAAGAAGAAAAGGTAAATACACTACCATTTATAAAATTAAAGTTTAATGGAGAAGAGTATATGGGTTTGGTAGATACAGGTTCGCAAGCTTCTTTAATTAATGAAGAGGTGGTAAGAAAAACATAAATTTATTGGAATCAAGGATATGCAAGATAAATAAAATAAATCTGGTTTCTGCAACAAAGAAAAAATTAACAACTATAAATAAAATGGTAAATATAAAAGTACAATTAGAAGAAGGTAGCATAGAGGTAAGATTTTTAATAGTGGCAGGATTAAAATTAGATTTTATATGTGGTATAGATATTATAAAACAATGTGGAATGATAATTAATGGACAAAATAAGTCCATAAGAATAAATAAAATGGAAAAACCTTGGATAGACCCAGATGTGGCTAACAAGGGTGAAAATAGAATGCATGATGAGCACATAAAAAGCCTTCATGTAAATAAAAATGAATTGTGCATGGACCAATACGAGGACATGCATGAAGATGTTATTGTGTTATGTAATATCATAGAAGAAATAATTAAAGAAGAGCAAATAGGAGAGAAAAAGATATACTACAGAAATCAGTTAAAATTATTGCTACAAAAGAATATAAATTTATTCAATGAAGAACCAGGTCTAGCAAAATTGTACGAACATAAGTTAGAAGTTGATGAAACAACCGGATTCAAAACAAAGGTACTATAAATACCTTATGCATATAAAATAAGAGTAAAACAAGAAATACAGAAGATGCTCAAGAATGATATCATCGAACCTGCAATCACAAATTATATTAATCCCCTGGTAGTGGTGCCCAAGAAAAACGGAACTCTAGGTTTGTGTTTGGATGCGTGTAGAATCAATCAAATTACAAAGGCTCAATATGAATCACCTCAAACCATCGACAATCTTCTGGGAAGACTATGGAATAAAAAGGTCTTCACTAAACTAGATCTAAAGAACTCTTTTTGGTTGATTCCTTTACATAAAAATTGAAGAAAATATACGGGTTTCAGCTTAGAAGGCGAAATTTTCCAATTTAAAGTGGTACCTTTTGGAGTTTCTTCATCATCAGCAGCATTGGTAAGAGCGATGCAGAAAATCTTAAATATATACGAAGAATTTTGTGTCCACTACATAGATGATATTTTAATTTTCTCAACAAATATAGAAGAACATTGCATTCATTTAGAAACGGTGTTTATCAAACTAAATGAGAATGGATTGAAGTTAAATTTGGAAAAATGTGAATTTATGATGGAACAGGTAAACTATGTAGGTTATTTACGAAACAACCGGCCAGTCACCAGCGTCTGTGATGTTTGGACGTGAGTTACGGTTACCGTGTGATCTGGAATTTGGATCTCCACCTGCAGAGCAGGAGGTAGCCGGGAAGGATTATGTCATCAATTTAAAGAAGAAGTTGGAGGAGATTCATGACCGAACCCGAAACCATAGTCGAATCGCGAGTGACCGGATGAAGACTACGTACGATGTGAGAGCCCAAGAAGGAGGGTTTCAACCTGGACAGCTTGTTTGGTCATACAACCCGCAAAAACGTCGGGGCTATTCTCCAAAGTTACAGCGAAATTGGGAGGGCCCATACCAGGTGAAGAAACATATAAATGATCTGATCTATAGCATCCAGAAGTTGCCAAGAGGGAAACCAAAGGTGGTACATTCCAATCGTCTGGCGCCCTACGAGGGAAATAATGACGCAGTCCCGGATCGGGAAGGCGAAGCTTGAAACGTAAGTATTTTACCGGTCTAAATAACAATAAAATAAAGTATACTTACTGTAACTGAAAACTCAAAAAAATATCTGCCACAGCTTGAGATTTAAACTCTCTCTTTACAAATTGATTAATCAAGTCGTAGGTATTGGTTCCACAGCTGTATGAATTGTGAAAGGAATAGATAAGGGTTCAAACACAAATAAAAACTTAAAAGGGCGCCATCTGGTTCTGAGCTTAGTTAATTACCAATTAACCATTCAAAGATGTTAATTGAATAAGCATTAAAATTTATTAAATTCATTAACCAGAAAATGAATAGAATATTTAGTTAAAACAAAATTTTGTTTACTTAAAATTGTTGAAGAAATGAACTTAAGCATTCATAACCAATATGGTTCCGTTTTTTAGATCATTCAGTTTTGAATTAATAACATTTATTAACAGGAAAATAATTAAAACACAACCTTGCATAGATAAAAATAAAACACACCTCGTATATTTATTACAAGTCCAACCTAAATTTATTAGGTTATAATTATACCAAAATTAATCAATAAAAATTCACCTAGAACTTTTCATTAAATTATGAAAATAACTCAAAAAGATTTGATTAAATCGACCACAAATAATGTTCAAAAGCATTAACACAAATATTAAAATTTGTATTGACTGGTCTTTTTCTGGACAAAAATTTATACACAAATATCTAAATGAGATTAGACAAATTAAATCAATTCGACAGTATCAATACAAATGATTTGTAATTACATTAAAGTTTAAAGCTTTTTAACAACCGACGAGAGCTCTATTGATAATAGAATTTAATGAGCAAAAATTTATAATGAACTTCTATTAATTGAGAAACAATAACAAAAATGACTGCAAATTCAAGCAAGAAATTTACCTAAATGAATAACACTAAAAACAATAGTCACAATACCTTTTATTTTTGGTAAGTCACAAACCAAAATCAACGATAAACTGCATAAAATTTGACGACAACGTCACAGCAAATGGAAACTGGAAGATTGGGATTTTTCTTTCATACATTAAAGATGTACGAGATAACCCTCGTAGAAACTGGATATGGCGAATTATAATTTGCAAATTCACCCCAAACGGCAGTAACAAAATGCAACCAAAGAGTTCCATAAAAGATTTGGCTATTAGTTTTGATAACCATTTCATAATTTCATTGTTTTCAATAAAACAATACACATAACCATTAATTCTGAACTGAATTTAGAGGGCACACAGCACGAATTATTATTTAACCGAAATTTCGATTATAGAGAAAGCGTCTGTAAATATTAACTTATTTCTGTACAATAATTATTTAGACGAGAGTACGGTACTGTAGACTGTCATAACATTGTTACACAGTAATAAGGAAAACTGAATTTCCCACTTTTCTGAAACACAAACGCCCGTGAAAATATTTAACGGAATAACTAACTTTTGTTAACCACGAATTATTGGTTAATTTCCGAACACTTATTTAAACGATAACTATTACATGTTGATTTTAATTAAATGCACCGACCATCCGAAAGTCGGTAATTGTTCAGACAATATGAAAAACTGAATTTAGAGTTTTCTTTCAAACTCCATTTTACTACAACAAAATGGCATTTTTAACACAAGATCGAACGTACGCTCTCGGCGTGCGATTTTGGAAGACAGGCCTCGTCTCAACATCATCTCGCGCTTTTATTAACTCTGAACCCTTAGCTACGCGAGACTACATCTGTTTTTATGCGGCAAGGGCGCTTTTATTTGGCCTTCTATAGGATTCACGACCTTACGTGTAAAAAACAGTACCCATTCTTTCGCGCTCAAAACACACGTGTGAACTAAAACACGGCTGACTTGTCAACAATATTCCTACACCGCATTGACTTAAGCTTTGAAACGCAAAATAACAGACAAAGGAAAATGTATTTAGAATCGTATACATTCAAAATGTTTACCAAAATATTTCAATAAATGAGTTGACTAAGCGCTTCTCATGGTTTCTTTTCAAGGTTTCTTTTTGAAGAAATTGATATTGTTTTTAAAATACCAGATAGCAAGATACGAAAAAGCGACATCAATATGACGTTACATTATTTCATTATAGCAAATACGAACCAATCCTTAAATAAAAGTGCCTTTTATTTGAGATGTTTATTTGATAACGTGCTTGTTTAAATTAAGCGAGGTCCACAGGACCGAACTTAGGATTTTTAACAAGAATTAATACCAAATTCTATATACTAAATGCCGTTGGAAAATGTACCCGTTACAAGCTGAAGTGGCTGTCAATACCGTAAGACCTGAAGGTGACCAGCCAACCTTTGGAGAATTTATGGCTGCGTTTTCCGGAACTAGAAAAGCGAGATTCGGAGTCACGACCGAGATGCAACAGGATCTTTTCCGGGTCCCTGGTGATTATTCCATTGCCCACTGTGTCTCGGAGGATCTCCGCATGTCCAGGGAGATCGCAGTAGTGTTTAGAAATAAATTTGGACGGCTGGACGAACTTCGAGATCAGAATCCCTCTGTTGGTAAAGTCTTACACTTGCCGGATCATGGACGCTCTATTTACTACGTAGTAACGAAACAGGTTTACTACCAGTAGCCCAGTTACGCGAACATGTGGAGGGCGTTATGGGATTTGAGGACCGAGCTACTTACCAAGGGCATTAACAAATTGGCAGTTCCCAGACTCGGGTGTGTGCGGGACCAGTTGGACTGGAGGATCGTTAGAAACATGCTGGAAGTTATCTTTAGAGGTACAAATGTCAAAATCTTGGTCTGCAGTCTTGACCCACAGCCCGCATCAAGGCCAACGAAGAGTGTAGACTGTTACTTCTACCGTAATGGAACGTGTAGTCGAGGTGAAGGCTGCCGTTATCGTCACGACCCTTTCTACAGGAACCGGAGAAAGAGAGATTACGGGTGGTCTGAAACCCCCAGTATATGTTACCTTGTTCAATGTTGTAGCTATCATCCCTAAACAAGGACTGTACTATTTTATTACTAATAGTGAATATTATCTATAGTGGCCAGTTCTAGAGATACAAAAAGTAACGTTGTATGGATGATGTACTTGCAATTAGTGCATTGTGTATATTTTGTACCGTCAATTAGAGCCAATTGTTCTAGAAATCGATACCCTACCTAATTTTAAAAAGTTAATAAATAAACACCTAAAAGTATTAAAATACCTAGATTGCTGATTTTAAAATAAGGAATGATATTACTACTGTTAATATAAATCTTGTAATTCCTTTTTAAAGTCTAATTCACAATCCATCCGTAACGGCAGACGGTAATATTTATTTTTGAAGTATTATTTTATTTAAGTTTTACAGACACTTATCTATATCGAAAAATGAAACAAGAGTAGTTTTTTACAAGCATGCTGGTTATGTTGACATATTTCGCGATGAATTAATTGTTAAGTTATTAAATGAACTAAAAAAATCGTGTATATGGTGTATGAGGCCAGGCCCATAGATTTCGGACACGTCAACTTTTCTTAAAGGACACCCTGGAACTTTTAAAATTGAACTTCAAAAATTTCTTTCTTGGTCCAAGATACGGTCGTATCTTGTTGCTAAAATGAAGTACTGCACCTGAACCTCCTTTATGATAACCGTCATAAAATCCTATAAGAGGGTTCCCTCGCACCACCCCTTCAGAGTTTTTGGGTACTCTGTTAACCTGCGAACACAAAAAGAAACGGGGTGAGGAAACTCACCTATGAATTTAATAAAACCTGACATGGCGCAGGTGTAGAGGCATTAATTCACTCTAACAACCAGAAACAGCCACCTGGTGTACCAAAAAAATGTTTGTGGGGAAGGTTATAGTGTCCTCGGGTAAACGGTGCAGACCACACGGCGTTTACCCCCAAAACTGACTGGTTCACCAAAACTACCCAATCCCAGGTATCTGGGTAACAGATAATAATCCGCTGTTTGACCTAATCTGATGACCGAAAATTCAAGTGAGGTTTATCCCAGTTAGAAGGGGTAAATTCCAGCCAATGGGAAACTGCATGCTACCAGGTAGCATGCGGTGTATAGCTTAACAGGTATACACCGTGAGTCTAGAACGTGTAGACTGTAGACGAAGTGCTGTCGAGGGCATACCAGGCCTATAACTTGGAGATCGGGTTTGCAAAACAATAAAACCAAGTCTCGTCATAATTGAAGTTGGATTCGATCGGGCAGTGGTCCCCAACCTTAACAAGTTGAGGGATATTGCGAAGCTGGACAAGGGGGCATCTCCTCGGAGAAGATGCCGACGGGTGAGCGCGTTTACTGCTCCGGCACTAGCCTGGAGAGCTAGTAGAGAATGGACAGTAACCTTGCTCCTACCAGTGAGCTACTGGCAGCATTGCATTATTACAAGATATCTTTATGTGTTTATATATTTCGTGGTGTATTCATTTTTTACATTCTCTATGAAAAGACACACTGCAATCTTTACCTCTCCAAAAAATCTTTTGGTCCAACAGGTGGCGCTTTCTGGTTGTTAATGTGAAGTAATGTGCAGCCTTCACCTACTATATGCCAAGTTTCATTAAATTTTCAAATAATTTCAGAGATGACTTTTATTTCCATAAGCAAGCCACTAAGGATGATTTAAAATTGGATCACTTTATATTTTAAATACAATTTTTTATTTTTTATTAATTTACAATCTGTCCTGCTTGAACATTCAGTAAATAGGAAAGCTGCTTTACTAGAGGGATCCAGTGACCACACTCCGTGTCTAAATTATATACATAATTTTATGATAAATGTAATTTGTAAGATTAGTTTAGCAGGTCTGTAGGATGTTTCCTCTTCAGTCTTCTGCGTACTGCGATTTCATTTTCTAGTTGGTTAACCTCCTCATTATGATCCCTGGGAGATTGAGGAAATAAGAGGTGCTGAATCTTTGAATTGCATCTTCAATTGTGGATATGGCTAGGACATCATGGATGATTTTGTTGCTAATATACCATGGCGCGTTCAAGATCATCCGCTGGATTTTAGATTGCAGTCGTTGTATAATTTTTGAGTTCGAAGCCTTTATGCAGCCCCATAGCTGAATCCCGTACATCAAGTACGTCATTGGACATTGTGCATCTAAGAAGTTTTGGATATTCTCGTCGTTGTTATTAGGGTTGGGTTCTGGAGGATTAAAAGTTTGCGCTAAGCGCTCTGCAAAAACATTTGCTTTTTCCTGATCCGTTCGTGCCCAGGTTCCATTATGTTTTCTTAATGGAGGTATATGACTCGTAGGCTTTTTTAATTTTTTTGTGGCTTTCCACACTGAATGATTTTCTTTTGATAGAGTGGTTATGTATGTTTGGAATGTTGAATTTCTTAAATCTTGTAGTGTAGTTCTAAGCAATCTTGTGTACTTGTTGTATGTATTTTTATCTACAGGATTTTGAGTTCGTTACCATGTGCGTCTAGCTTGTCTTTTTTGTCCGTATCTTTTTCTTCATTTCTGAAAAGAGTTTATTTTTCTCTATTTAGTAATTCTAATTCATCACAACAAAACAAAAAGTTAAAATTAGAAAAAATATTTAAAAAACACGAAAATTAATCAATTAGTCATGAGAACCGGCTTGTAGTGAAATTTATCTGGTGAGACTTGGTTGGCCCTAGTTAGTTAAGTATGCTATGGAAATTTGACAACTAAAACTGTAACAGGAAAACAAACGCAAATAAACAAGCAAGTGCATAATTATTAGGTATTATAAATCATTATTTAACACAGCCTTGGTAGTGTAATGTCTAGCGTGCCGGACTTTCACCCAGGCGGCCCGGGGTCGACTCCTGGCGCCGGCAGATCTGGTTAAGGTTTTCTGCAGTTTTCCTTAGCTGTAACACAAATGTGGGATTTGCGCTGTTCCATCTGCAAGTCGGCTGCAGCCGCACATAGGGCCTACGTAATAATAATAATCGCCCCCTCCCTGCCGTACAAGCTTATAGCTTCTGGGGCCTGGTTTCCAGGCTATGGGTTGTAGCAATTATTATTATTATTATTACAAAATATAACGAATTATTAAAATTAATTACAAGTTATTGCTACAAACCAGTACTTGAAGTTCTTGTGAAAACATGGCTGATTTAAGAGAGATGCAATGCATTGATATTTTTTTGATGTATGGCTAGAGGACAGGAGGAGGACTCAAAGTGAAGTATGTAATTTGTTCAATCAAATCTACCTAGATACTCTCAAGACGCGATATCTGAATTAATTAAAAAATGTTGTTAATGATATGCAAACAATATTGGTAGGCCCAAATCCGCAACAAGTGCAGAGAAAGCGTTCAATGTTTTATTAATAATCATATCAATATGCATCGGGATGAAAAAAACTTTTGTTTTTAACATTTGTTTGTAACTCCTCAAATTAAAATGTTACAGCCATTCTTTGATACTTTCGTTACACTCTGTATATTTATATTAGACTTTCGCATAGTGTTTCATTAATGTTGAGTTTTTAATTTTAGATTTTTTAATAATCCTATAATTAAATTAATTTTATTTAAAGTAGATATTAACTATTCATTAATTGTTTACATTAAATCATATTACAATTGTAAATTCCATAAAAAATGATCACCCTGACTGGTAATTGAACCCAGATTCTGGCTATATTGCGCCAATGCTCTAACCAACTGGGTTATCAGGGCCAACTCACAACTTTTTCATACGAATTAATCATATAATTAATCATCATACAAGGTGTACTAGATGTATTTGTTTTATGAAGTTGTCGGAACGACAATTCGTTGGCAACACACCAAACCATCAAATCTAATCTAATTTTTTTTATTAGTCCTATAAGTAAATTCATATTAATTTAAGGTAAATACTATCTATTTGTTATGATATAGTTGTCTCGTGTGGCATGAACTCCAAGAGTAAAAGTCCTTCCTCATCCCAGAACCCATGACCTTAACTGGAGGTGTTCTTGTTTGAGTTTGTAAGGTTGTGAAAGTTTTGTGCTCCCACTGTATGGATTCCATATGATACAGCCAAATCTCACCAGCGTACCAAATGGTGAAAAAGATTGACTTGGTCCTCACTTAGCACCTTCAAGTTCTCTTGACAGCACTAGGTCCCGTGTGTTTTTGAAACCTTCGACCTTGGTCCAACTTTTCGTGAATTATTTTCCAAACTACTTTCACTTCAGCTATTCGTAGAACTTTCATTTATTAACTCGACAAAATTAAACTCCGCATTTCTTAATCTTCAATGGACTCTCTATAGATTGGCAAGGCGGCCATGACCCTCTTTGATGACTAGACCAGTTTTGGGACCCCATACCTTAGTTTGGTGATGGTTGGTCGGGGGAAGAGACTAATTAGGTTTAACCCGTCACTATCCCCCTGACCACTGGCCTATCAGAGACCGTACCGCTAGATAGTTCTACGTAGTCAAAACTAAGATCAGCTACTCGGAACATTCTCGGTAAACTCGGCTCCCTCAGGGTGCGTTCGGTATGAGAGTTTGGGGGTTTTCTCCAGTACTTAAATGGGTTGGGGTCCCAAGAGCAGAAACCCGATACGGTTGAATCTGGTAAGGTTATTTTAGGAAATACCGTATGAAATGTTGATACAAACGTAGATTCAAAACCTTCTATAGCACATTTTTGGCGCTTTTAAACTAAAATACGATTCTAATCTTGTTAATGGTATTTTTTCCTGAAAAGTTAAGTAAAATGACTAAAGCGTATTTCGAATCTAGATCATTGTATAAACTTTTACTCTAAAAAAGCTCCACACCACTAGGTACGTCGAAGTCCTACGAAACCTTTAATTGGTAGGTCGGTGTGGGCAAATCCTAGATAAACCCTAGGCTAAACCCTGCCTACACTTAGAATGGATTCGATCGGACACCTGGGCTAGGGGTGACTAGTAGGAAGTAGATCGCTAGTAGTAGACGGGTGGACACGTTAATAGCTCCGGTACTAGCCTGTAAAACTAGTAGGGGAGGGGGTAGCAACCTCGCTCCCATGAGTGAGAACTGGCAGAACTCACATAAGTAAGTAATGCGCTTATTGAGCGTACCTCACGGCAAATCGCGTAATCCACAAAACACAAATGGTATAAAACAACGACACTGTAGCCATTCATGGATCTCCTTCGACTTGTTCTCTTCCTTTGTGTCAAATTTTATCACGGAAAGGTACTCTAAGTCGAGCAATTCCTTACTAGATTCTCTTGACATGCCATCTATGAGAATGTTAGAATCACACTGATCTGGAACTGTTCAAGAATTACCTCGAAATATATCTCAAGGCGTATACAGGGTGTAAATTAATTGAAGGGTTTTGGCTGAATGGTAGATAGGTGGAATAGAGTAGAGTAAATTTTCAGCAGCTAGAAATTGGTATGGATGTTGGCGAATACATATTGTTTAAGAAATCGACGAGTCTCGAGTTGAAAAAGGTGAGCTCGGTCCGCCATCCATCTTGGAAAAGATAAAATGAAATATTTTTAAATAACTTGATTTTGGTAGGTTATAAGTAAAAGAGCCCTTTTGACATTGAATCCCGAGTTGAATAAGGTGTGCTCGAGCCGCCATCTTGGAAAATATGGCGGTTTAAATGAAAAATAACAAAAAATTAACAGGAAACTGAAAATTGATATAGATGTTGGCGAGTACATACTGTTTAAGAAATTAATTAGTCCCGAGTTGAAGGTGAGATCGAAAGGCGATGGACCAGGAAACTTACAAGAACTAAAACGACTCACTTGCCTTTTTTATGTAAAACCTATCAAGATCAAGTTATGTAAAATATTTCGTTTTTCAGCTTTCTATTAATTTTTTCCGTTATTTTCATTATTTTAATCTAATTTAGCTATACTTTTGACCATTGACCTATTCATAATCATTGTTTGTCGATGAGTCATATACTGTTGGAAAGTACTTAAAATTACCTTTCAAATGATATACAATAGGACGCATTTTAAGTGTTTATCATTGTGTATGTTAGAAGTAAAGTTATATGTGATTCTGAACTGTGACGATGTTAGATATAAATTTTAAAAAAATCTACACATTTAAAAATACAGAACCCTGTGCATGCGTCCCGTTTAAGTCTTTGTTTGAAATGGATCTACCTTTATGTGACTTTTAAACTTAGTAGGTTCATTTATGTAATAACCGACCACTGAGAAACTTTGATTAGCAATATTGTTGTAGAATACTCATGTACATGTACAATCAGTTTGAAAAATATGCAAGTGAATTAGATAACTTCTTATCAAAAACAAATACGTCTGAGGAGGATGGTGCCATTCATGGCCAGTTATGAATGTATTTGTGAACACAATTATTTCGCCACAGTACAGTTATAACCAGTAAGTGCACTCTCGCAAATATTGAAAGCCGTCGTATTGGACTTTGTTGATTTTCGGACTATTAAACAACAGGCTATTGGGCTACGGAACAAAACTTATGCTGTGGTATTCGATTCTCGTGATTAGCAGCATGCAATAACATGACGATCGGCAAGTCTCGGAAAACTGGTCGTGCTTTGTCACTGGTGTGTGAGATATACGAAGCGTCTTATTAACTTCAATCGAGTGGCATGCTGTATATTTTTATGTTGTGATTTCACCAAGAATTACAAAACAGATGTGAGGTAATATTTCGAACGTATTTGAAAAACTAAAAATACTAATTTAGTAGGATATATCCTCATCAATAACAAATAAGTCCGAAGAGGAGGACGACACGAATAACTAGTTGCTTTATAAAAGGACTAAAGGCAAAGAACTACTAAATTTGAAGTTAAGAAGATATCTTCGTTATCCTAGTTATTTTCTGATTAACACGAAATCTTTTAGAATATAATTTTCCATTAAATTTAACATCGTTAGGAAGAGTTCCAAAACGATCCAGGCTTACCCCCACCCTAACTTATATAACCAATCTAATACTACAACAAAATATGTGATAAAATCAGAAATCTGATCTTAATTGAATAAAATTGCACAAAATTTTTGATGGTTTGTTGATTGACAACACTCAGTTACAAGAAAAAGATATCAGGAATTCGAAATCAAATCTACGTCTTTCTCAAATCCTTCCCGCAACAGAAAGCTGCGTAAAGTTGTAAAATCCCCTTGTTTGAAATTGCAATGTTGCAAATTGAAATTGACAGATAATAGGATTATCCAGAGTATTTCCTCTTCGTAAAATGCTTTTTATTGACAGTGACAAGAATAGTACGTTGCACAGATAACATAATTTTTAACTTCCTTTTAAATATAATTGGTGGGCTGTGTTAAAGCATTAGGAAAATTATTGTCTCGAACTGTTTCATAAAAAAAAGTTATCATAATACCTATTTACGTCAATTTAATCCGTATTTATGTATTATACTACACTTTATCAATGTTATTAAAATAAAAATATCACAAAAAATTAAAAGGCTATAAAAGAAAATGTTGTGTAGGAGACAGGTTAATAAAATTGTTACTTATTTTTATTCTAAATTATGTCAGGTAATAAAGTTGTTATATCAATATATCATTTTATATCTATTATTTTGTCAGCAATATTAATTTTGGAATATGGTAATGACAATGGTGATTATTATGATTAGCATAGATCGTATAATAAAGATATTGAGAAACTGTACAGAAAGTGCTCCCATTAAATACAGAATACGTAATGATAATGGCGCACGTTTAAATAAATGATACAAAAAACCAGTAGGTATCATTATTAACATAACAAAAACCACAAATATGTAAACAAATCACAATTAAACCACAGCATAGAAATAACCAGCAGATTCACTCTGTTGTCGGCATTTGAATGCTTTTCAGACAGTTTCAAATATTGTAACATCAACATCATATTATAATGATCGACTACGTATTATCTGGAACGCATTGAACAGATACAAAGTTATTCTTTGATTTTGTCGCTTAATTGTTGCAACAAATTGGCATAATACTCGCCATTTATTGTTTTTCCCTTTTCTAAGTAGACCAAAATAATTCCATTAGAATTCCAAAACACAGTTGCCATAACCTTTCCTGCTGACAAAACTGTTATTACCTACTTTGGTGGAGGAGAACCCTTGTGTGTCCATTGCTTGAACTGTTCTTTAGTTTCGGGAGTGTAATGGTGGACCCAGGTTTCATCGACGGTTATAAAACAGCGTAAAAAGTCCTTCGGATTGCGGCGAAAACGTGCCTAAAAGTCGCGAGAAACACTCAAACGGTTCAGTTTTTGCTCCGGTGTGAGCAACCGCGGCACCCGACGCGCCGAATACTTTTTCATTTCCAATTCTTCAGTTAAAATTCTGTGTACACTGTCATTTGAGATACCACTATGTCTGCTATCTCGCGCATTTTTACTCGACGGACATCCAAGACAATACGGTGGACTTTTTCAATCATATCCGGGGCAGTAGCAGTTTTTGGACGTCCGCTACGGAGTTTATCATTTGTGCTCCTACAACCACGCTTAAATTCGGCAATCTAGTTTTTAACCGTTGAAAACGAAGGAGCGGATTCCAATAGTGTTGAATCCAGCTCTGTTTTGATTTCGGTTGGTGTTAATCCTTTCAAATGAAAGTACTTTATCACTGCTCTCAACTCAGTTTTTCCCAGTGTTTCCAAAATCACACAAGGCGTTCACTTTGGCGAACTGTCAAAAACAGACTAATTGACAGGTCGCTCTGTACTGTCATATTTAACCTATTAAAGGATGATTCTACAGAATGATAAAGAAGATTCCTGCAAATTCGCGCCATCTCTGTAATAGGCCATGTAGTTACCGAACAATCCTCGTATATTTAGGAAGTCCAAATGCCATTCAGGATTGATAAGCTGATTTTTATCAATACATCTAACGTGTATCGTCTGTGGATTTGTCTAATGTCGATTTAACGAGACCCGCGTGGCAAAAAATACGTCACTACTGTCAGTTGTCATTGTTGCACTTAGTAGGTATGATGGGTGTAAGCATGAAAGTCACTACACTCCACATAATGCCAAAGGTTTTTAGCGAAACTGAACTGCTAAAGTTCGTGTGAAAAAAAATGTAGTGTGGTCAATAGCAGTTGCAAAGTTGTAAATTTCTCGGTGAGCAAGTAATGGAACGTTCGCATTGTTTTAATTCTTGAACGGTGAGGTCTTCTAACTCGGTGACCGTTTATATATTTGCATAAAAATTCGCGTACTAACACACCAAAAACATATTGTTAATACATTAATAATAAATAAGAAAAAAATTAGTCCTGTTAATCCGAAGTAGACTCTCTTCATGTGGAATTGATCCGATAAGTAAGTGATAGGTATCAGCATCATTGCGTCTTGGAGTTACCGAGGAATGATAGTGGTAACTGGAAGATAGCACTTAAGAAACTGTAATAGAGTGTATCGCATCTACCAGTTTCCGAGGAAGTTCAGTGGGAACTGGAAGCTGCACGTATCAAGAACTGAAACTTCGTTTGTCTTGTGTAGTTCCCGAGGAAGGTTATTGATAACTGTAATGGGGCTTTTATCAGGAACTGAAACTGCTCTTGTGGTAGCTTGTAGTTTCCTGGAATTCTTTACTGGTGTTGTAATTGCATAAGCAGGAGTCCGCTTGTTTGGAGCCAAGGGAATTTTCGTCGAAGAAACGGATGTTTGATTATCGACCCATTCTTGGTCTTCGGCAGAGGACCGACGTTATATTTATAAAGATATACTCATCTTTAAAGGTACAAAGTAAAAGACCATGTGCTTGCTGATCTATTTATTAAATTGGTCTTATATTGTTATGGCACTTTTTGTATCTGACCAATGTCTTCCAGATAACATGTAGTAGATCATCACAATACTACCTCATAGGTGCACTTCGTTTTTCCAGGAATCAATTGCCAGTCACCTTCTTTACACCAAAGTGTCCTCCTGACGCACCATTATGGAGATGTCGTAGAACTGTTGTCACTCTGCTTAAAACTACGAGCTGAGACCTATCGGTGCCATCTTCGTTCTCCAGGACTCACTTCAGGATATGCCTTCAAGGTTCTATTGGAAGAGCTGATGGCTTTCCAGTCTGGTCTTTCTCCTGCACAATTCCATTCCAGTACAATTTTCAAGTTCAGGATCAGCCTCCTGCTTGCTTTGTAGCTTTTCTGGCAACCAATGGTCGTTGACGATCGTAATTTTTAATACCTGACAGACTTTCTATACTAGACGAAAGCAGTGACGACATTCCGTTAGATAAGGTCTTCTTGAAAGAGCATTGACATTTCGATGGCCGGTGCCCGCTTGGTGTTCCTTGTCGAAATTATATTCTTGTAATCTTTCAATCCATCTTGCGATCTGGCTCTCAGCATTACGGAACTGCAAGAGCCATAACAGAAACTTCCGTCCGTACAGGTATTTATAAAAATGTTCAACGTGCTTCACGTTGCTAATAATTCTTTCCAGGTCACGGTATAGTGCTTCTCGGCTTTTGGCAGGTCCTTGCTGAAGTAGCCGATAATCTTTTCTTGTCTGCTTGCGTCCGTTGGTAACTTAATATCGGTGCTGTTATTCGGAAAGCTGTCCCGCACACCCCGCTCCAAACATTCTCGTGGTCATCTTTCGTTAATCTTGCCAGCGGCTACGCTATATTAGCAAACCCCTTTTTTATTACTGTTATTCATTATTATTTGTTATTCATTCATTTATTCATGTTGTACTTTTTGGAACACTTTGTACATTTAGCGGGCACATTTCTAATTTCATCTATAATTTTAGAAATACATTCAATCAAGTTAAGAAGAATGCATGCAGGGCCGTAGCTAGAGCATGGCAAGCGGGGGGCTTGTGCCCACGGTGCAGAAAATTTTAGATGGCGCAAAGTAAAACACATTGAGGCACCCTGGAGTTGCTAGATTGCACGCAGTTACACATATTCGCCTGTAGGCCAAAAAGTTCGCGCGCCGCAGTGGCGGCAGCTAATCGCGGTGCTAGGTCTGATGGTGTTGAGTGTACACATTCTTCCACATATACATATGCGTACCGCCAACGCGGCACGTGTCGAATTCGCCTAGTGTACGCGAGATCTAACTCACTGGAAATGCTGACGTTGGTGTTTGTTGGCCAGTGTTAGCTGGTAAACGCAGCTTGACTCTCAGCGTGCGGGACTCACATAGACATCGGATAATGTCTGGCGTTATCGGCAGACTGATGTAGAGGTGAAAGTATTGAGACCGGTCGACTCTTGCGTGCCGAGGCGAGAATAAAGTTGCTTTATTACAATTTACTTTTAAACAATTGAATAATTTTATTTTACCAATACAAATAATATAATTTACATTTTAAATAAACTTATTCGAAAATTGAGGGGAGTGGCCCCAAGAAATGTACTTTGCCCACGGCGCAGAATTTGCTAACTACGGCCCTGAATGCATGTCCATTCCATTCAATAGTTGAAAGTTTTTCATGTACTTTAGATTTATCGTAATTTTTATATAATCTAACTAGTTTTTCTTTAGAAGTATCCAAGTCCTAATTACTTATTAGATTGATAGAAGCTTGTGCGGGAGGGTGGGGCGATTATTATTATTATTCATATGCAGGCCTATCGTGCGGCTGCAGTCGACTTATAGATGGATAACAGAAATCCCACATTTGTGTTACAGCTAAGGAAAAACTGCAAAAAAACCTTAACCAGATTTACCGGCACCGGAAGTAGATGTCGGGCCACTTGGGTGCGACACCAGCACGCTAGTCGCTACGCTGCCAAAACTATAGAATGTAACGTAAACAAATTTTAAATTTTATTTAAATAAGTATAATTTTGTAATTTATTTAAATTTAGTTTTCTATTTGGCAAACACCGTAATTACGAATATAGCGCGCTTAAACAATTATTCAGCTTTTTATCGTTTAAAATGGATTTCTTTTCTAAAAAACTCTTTTTTGGAAATTTTCTTTTTTTTCCGCTTGGCGCCCCCTTGAGCTGAGCACTAGATATAGTTAAAGTAACCTATATTCAGGGACGTAGCCAAGGGCTTGTGGGGCTGAAGCCCGCCCCGAAGCATATATGAGATTTAGAATTTTTTCACTTTAAGGTTTATTTTATTATACAGGGCGGCAGCAGATACGACGCGTTAATTTTAAGGATTGATAGAAGACATCGAAAGGAACAAAAAATCTTATACAACTTTGTTCTAGAACGTACTACATTTTCAGAAAAAAATAATAAAGTTGGAAACTTTAACATCATTTTGCTGCGTTAATAATAGTACTTCAATTATGGGGCTTTGTCGGCAGATGCATTTTATCGTATCGTATGTCGTTTCTGCGTAAAATTTAATTCTTTTTACAATTAAAAATTAATTTTACTCAATTAAGAAACGTGACAACCCTGTAAAGCTTGTAATAAAATTTGCCCGACAAAAATGCTGATGTAGGATGTAGTTTGTTGAACTTGGAATAAAGTCATTTTGTTTACAACCTTACAATTTAATGAAGAGTATTTGATGGTTTTGATGACACCTTGTTCCGGCTACATTAATAAAATCTTTAATTTTATGGTAATTAGGTGCCTTAATCAAAATTGTTTACATAAGATAGTATTTTTTTTTAGTAAACAAACAAATACTTCAAGAATTCTTGAAAATATCCCAGAAATTAATAAATATAAAATGTAGGTCAATTATTGTCTTATTTCTACAGTTGGTTTGTTATGAATCAGCGTGTTTTTAAGCACGTACAAATTTTGTTTACAGGAGAGCTGATTACAATTTTCGTAGAATTAGTCACCCTACTAATCTGCTTCGGATGTTTATTATTGTTAGACAACAGTTATCATCATCAGTTTATTTGTGTGATTTTCTAAAACAAGGTCCAGACCCAGCTGTAGAATGCGATTATACTTAAGCAAGGTTGTCAGATATGGCAAAGGTTTTTGCTTCCACCCCGTATATAAGAGTTTTTTGGTAATAATTATATTTGAATTAATATGACATATTCGCTGTAATAAAATTGTATTAATTATAAATAAATGTTTTTACATGCACATATAATAATAATAGAAAAGGAAATATTTTGAATTTAATTTCAAAGTTGTTGATTTTCTCTTCCCCATGCACATAATAATTCTTTACCTCTTATTTTGATAGATGAGATAAACAAAATTTTAAAATTAACTCCCACCCCGAACAAAAATTCTGGCTACGGACCTGCCTATATTGTTAATTTTAATAGATATAACATACTTAGAATCCAGATACAATTATTATTGCCAATTTCAATGACTTTATTAAGAACATTTCTATAATTATTTTATTGTTTTTTTAATATAAACAGATCCCACCAGTTCTTCTATTATTTGTGTTACATCTTTCCAAATTAAAATTGATTATATTAATTCCATTTTACTACTTATTATTGGATCCCAGTCCTTAGCCAATAATAAATTTTCGTCTTTATTATCTACATAACCTTAGGAATTTAAGTAAACAATCTTCTCTTTATTATCATTCTTTCATTGCTATTCTGAGTACTGTACTTAAAATTTTCTTGTATTTTTTTCAAATATGATACTTGCACAATTTTTAAGCTCTTGTTTCATATTTTCTTATCACTGTAATATCAATATCTCCATTCAGTTCATTTTGTTCTTGTTCTTGTTTGCCAGTAACTCTTCCTTACTTTTTCCAGAATTTTTTTCAGACTTTCTGGAATTTTTGCCCATTTTACTTAACAACACGTTAGAATTGATTCATGCACCATGTACTTCTAAACGGAAAGTCTCCGGATCTTCGTCATGCTGCATTACTCATTCTTTAAGCCCTGCTTTTATTACCAGTTATTTCACTTTCCTCTTCAGATCTGCCACTTTTAATTCGTTCAACGATTTTGTCGTCATTCTAATTAAATTGGTTCGAAATTGTCTGTTAACACTAAATCTATCAAAAGAATAATCACTAAATGAACTTAAATTTATTTTAATTTATTATTTAATTTATTTAATTTATTTATTTAAATATTACGAGAATATTATTTATTATTATTTGTTTTAAACGCACTATACTAATTATTTATCTCCACTGAAGTTTGTTTATTATAATTTATTATAACTCTGGATTATCAGTCACTGGTCCCATAACAAACCAGCACGACTTAAAATTTCAGAATATTAGTCTGAAGCTACATGGCGCAGACGTCGAAAGCTAAAACCCTTAACTTGTACCTAAAGAACTCCCCGTATTTTATTAACCACAGAATTTTCTTTAGGTTACAGCTAAAAATCTTACAGTTTCTTAATAACTAATTTAAAACCATTAATAATTAGTTTTGAAACTTCTTTACTTTATTTACAACAGTGCAACATAGCAATTATTTCGCCACACAGTGGCTTCTTCAGATGTAAATATTAAAATTAAAACTAAAATTTGAGACCTTAAGATTACATATCACTACAAGAAAGGCAACGCGCGTTAGTTACGTAGAAATACTGCTTACTATCAGCAAGTAGATAAGTTCATATTACACTTCAAGATAAGAAGAAAGGATCATCTATCGTGTGAAATGCTTAGTGTGCAGTATTAGCTTTCTTATGAGAATTGCTTATCATGCAGATAATATTGCATTACCTTTCTCGTGGGAACTGCTGAGTAATATTTTATTTAGATAAGAGAATCATATATATAGTGTGTTAGACAGTAGATTCATTAAGTTTTGATCAATTCATAGTTAAGTTTACATCTAAGCTCTAATGAGCATTTATATTATTGTGTATTATAATTGTCATTACTTCCGCTGGTTTAAAATAAAGATCCAGGGAAAACAAAAAATCTTTTTAAAAACTCGTTTCATTTGAATACAAACGAAACTGGCGCAGTCGGTAGATCTTCAAAAATTAGAGGAACCAAGTACTCTAATTTTCCGTTTCAACGGTCAATTGAAGAAACCATCCGCTCCAAGTAGGCACCGCCGCTGACGTTGCATTGGGACTCCGAGGACTACATCGCCCCGGCCAAAGCATCTTTACGGCACCTACTTCAACAGCAACCTCTTTGTCCATTGCGAGGACCCTGTTCATAGTGAACCCCCTTCAACTGCTGACGACTGATCATCGTGATCAATAATTTATCATTACAAGAAAATGTAAGTGAAATTTATAATCTTAAAGTGAAAAGTTTAAAGTTTTAAAAAATAAATTTAAATTCAAATCATAAATTTACTAACATAGTTTTTACAATTAATTTAAGCTAGTATTAAGAGCATTTAATTATACAATCTGTTTCAATTAATTTGCTTTCGATAGACGAAAGGAATAGTTGGACACTTTGGTAATTAATAATTGCATTTTAGTTTCTAATTTACGTACATGGTAGACGCCAGACCGATAGGTAGTGTCAGCTAGTGACATTATAAAGCCTTTCATGCTTGCCATGTATGGGTAGGACCCTTAATTTTTAAGCCCACTAACATAAGAATAATAATTAAAAATCCTATATAATAATAAAAGTGTATTATTAATGCAAAGGAATCGCTCAAGATCTCCAAGACGATCAAGAAGTGTAGAACGTTCAAATCTGAACAACCCTCCTTTGTTATTTTTAAATAACAATAATATTAATAGAAATATGGTTTTTCCTGCACATTTTCATGTTTCCCTTTTAAATGAAATTCCAAATTACGATGGCAATCCATCGACACTTTCTGAATTTATTAGAGCTGTTGATACAATCACAGGTCAATTTTGTACAGAAAACCCAGCAGATTACATTAATCAATTGATTATTTCAGCAATCAGAAATAGATTAAAAGGTCAAGCATTAGAAATAATTACTGGATACGAATATGCTACGTGGAATGCATTAAAGCAAGTATTAATAGAAAATTTTGGAGATCAAAGGTCAGGATTAGATTTATTAATCGATTTAACTAAATTAAAACAAGGAAAAGATTCTCCAATCGAATTTTATAATAAAATTAGAACACAATTAGCAATCTTTAATTCTAAAATTGCTTTAGGAAACGAAAACCAAGTCATTAAAAATTATAAACTTCAATCAAATAAAGACTTTGAACATTCACATTCACTAGTGGAACTTTTATTCGTAGCCGTAACCCAAATTCATTAGAAGCAGCCCTTACTATGATTAAAGAAGAGCTCGATATCAGATACTTTCAAGCTCAAAATTCAAAATTATCTTCAAATTTAAATCAAAGAACATCTATTAATTTTTCACCAAATAATTTTAAACAAATTACAAATAATTCATTTAGGACCGCTTATCCACTAAGACAACCCCAACCTTTTATACAACCTCAACCTTTTATACAACCTCAACCTTCTGCACAATCATTTGTCCCTAGACAATTTAATCCTAATTTTAATAGGCAAAACAATCCAACCAGCCATCAACATCGAAATGTCTTCGCCCCAAAACAAAATTATAGGCCAACCAACAAACCAATACCTATGAAAGCAAACACAATAGTAAAAAGACCTCCCACTACACAATTAACCAACCATAATAACTTTCGAGCTAATTCTCAAAATATAAGGACTTTGCCTACTCCAGCTGGTCCACAACGAACTTTTATCTCCGAAGAATTATTCTATCATGATGACGATAAACCTGAAACCTCAACACACCCCCAATATGACTATCAAGATTCTATCACTAGGTCTGAACAGTTCCCTGAACAGTACCTTGAACAATCAACCGAAGAAGAAATATCCACTGAAGAATTGGAAAATTCTTATTATCAATACTCAAATAATGACAATGAAGATGCTGAAAATTTTGCCTTTTTGCTGAAAAGGCCTCGGAAAATATTGAAAGCTTTAGTATTAACCCCAAATCTAATCTCCCATATATTATAATTCCTTCCACCGGACAAAAACTCCTAATAGACACTGGTAGCTCTAAAACCATAATTTCCCTAATTTCGTTTATAATTTTAACTTTGAAATTACCACTTCTCATGGAACCACCAAACATAATTTAGTTGCTAATTTACCTATTCCAAACCTTTTTTCAGAAGATGGATTTCATCTTTGCTATTTATACGATTTTCATTCTGAATACGTAGGCTTAATTGGCTCAGATCTACTTAACAATTTATCAGCCAGAATTGATTATAAATGGATGCATATCCAAACCGATAGCACTACAATACCGTTTTATTATAATTCATCCATGATTAAACAGGAAAACCAAAGACGTAATGAATGTAATTTTTCCAAGTTAAAACATAACGAAATCCCAATAAAACAAATTGAAATACCCCCACGTACTGAAATGTTTGTGACTTTACCAGCCGTTGGTAAAAGCGGAATAAAAATAACCCCAAGATTAAATTTTAGTAAACATGTCATGATCCCTTCTGCATTAGTTAAATTACATAATAATTGGTTTCAAACTAGTGTAATAAACACTTCTAATGAAATACAAAAAATAAATATATACTCCCCATTAATTTTAGATGAATATGAGACTAATAATGAAGAATCAATACAAATCAACAACATAGACGTTTATAATTCCAAATTAAACATCAAAGCCATTCTTAATGAGAATTTACAAACAAATTTAAGAACTGGCCATCTAAACGAAGAAGAACAAACATTATTAACCAATCTTTGTTATCAGTATAAAGATATTTTTTATTCTCCAAATATCACTTTATCTTCCACCAATTTAACCAAACATCATATTAGAACCAAAACTGATGTTCCTATATTCACAAAAACATATAGATACCCACATGTGCATCGAGAAGAAGTAAAAAATCAAATTAGTAAAATGTTAGATGACAAAATTATAGAACCTTCGGAAAGTCCATATAATTTTCCAATTTGGGTCGTTGCTAAGAAATTAGACGCCTCCGGACATCAGAAATGGCGCATTGTCATCGATTATCGTAAATTAAACGAACAGACGATAGAAGACAAATACGCTTTACCACGAATCGAAACCGTTTTAGACCACCTTGGTCGAGCCAACTACTTCACGACTTTAGATCTCGCATCTGGTTTCCACCAGATTAGAATAGAAGAATCAGACCGCGAAAAAACAACTTTTTCAACTGAAGAGGGCCACTTTCAATTTCGACGTATGCCCTTTGGATTAAAAAATGCTCCAGCCACATTTCAACGAGCTATAAATAATGCTCTCATAGGACTAACCCCCCAACAATGCCTCGTTTATCTTGACGATATTATTATTTACTCTACTTCTTTACAAGAACACATAACCGCTTAAAAATGTTTTTAATCGATGTCGACAATCAAATATCAAAATTCAATTAGATAAATCCGAATTTTTACATAAATCCGTAAAATATCTTGGTCATATAATAACCTCGGAAGGAATAAAACCAGACCCTTCTAAAATTTCAGCCATTAAAAATTTCCCTGCCCCAAAAACCAAAACAGAAATAAAATCATTTCTAGGATTATTCGGATATTATAGAAAAATTTGTTAAAGACTTTGCTAAAATAACTAAATTCTTAACTGTTTGTCTCAAAAAGGATAGTAAAATTATACACACCCCTGAATTTCTTCAAAATTTCGAACATTGCAAACAAATTTTAACTAATTAACCGTTTTTCAATATCCCGAGTTTAATAAAATTTTTGAATTAACCACTGATGCATCTAAATATGCCTTAGGTTCAGTATTATCACAAGATGGAAAACCTATTTGTTATGCATCAAGAACCCTTAACGAAGCTGAACAAAAATATTCTACAATAGAACGAGAACTGCTCGCTATAGTGTGGGCAACTCAACAATTTCGCCCTTACTTATACGGTGTAAAATTCAAATTATACACAGACCATAGACCATTAATTTGGCTTAGAAATTTAAAAGAACCAAATTCAAAATTAACCCGTTGGGTACTCAAACTAGAAGAGTATGACTTTGACGTAAACTATTTACCAGGAAAACTAAACAAGGTAGCTGATGCTTTATCACGCATTCAACTTTATCCTATGAATGTTGAAACCGATAGACTTGAAACCCCCGAACCAGAAACCTTCACCAATATCGATAGCAGACTAGCAAGCAGAGCTAGCACCCCTGATATTACCGAATTATTCGACATACCAATCATAAATCCTCCTGTGTTAGATAAACCTCGTATTAAAATACTTTCTGATGTACAAGTAAAACCACCTGATAACCGCCCCAACATACCAAGTACTAAAAACAAAGACGAAGACAGTAAATCCCTTACAGATACAATACATACCCAATTATCATCAACCCCAATAATAGATATCTCGAACAAACTACTACAACATTTTAAACATCAAATTGAATTCATAAGAGCCCAAATTCCAAGAAAGATCTGTAGTACAAAATATGATGGAAACATTCATTACACTGTATTTATCAATGACCACAATAGAACTGATATGTTTAATAAAATACTAATCGAACATTGTGAACCTAAAACTCATTACTACTGTCACTTTCCTGATAATGAACTTTACCTTGATTTCTCAAATTTCATCGCAGAAATAACTAATGCAAACACACCCAAATTCCATCGCTGTACCATTCAAGTTGCATATATTATAGACCCCGAAGAAAGACAAAATCAAATTCAAAGTTACCATTTAGGCAAAACCAATCATCGCGGATTAACGAAACTTTAGAACATATTAAACGCAAGTATTATTGGAAATCTATCAATAAAGACATCACTGAATTTATTAATAAATGTCAAATTTGTAAATCTCAAAAATATAATCGTAATCCGATTAAACAACCTTTTCAACTTACACCGACTCTTAATAGACCATTTCATGCCGTACATTTAGATATCTTTCGAATAGGCAATAAAAGTTATTTGACCATAATCGACGCCTTTTCCCGATTTGCTCAAGCTTATCCTGTTAAATCTCATAACCTAATAGATGTTATTGAACAATTACTAACTTATATATGAGTCTTCACAGCCCCAAATATAATTATTGCTGATGGAGAATTTAATAAAAACATATTTAAAGATTTCCTAATTCTTCACAAGATTCAATTACACACTACAACCCCCGCTCACCACCAATCAAATTCGCTTGTAGAACGTCTACATTCCACTATCATCGAACATTATCGTTTATTGACTAATATACCAGAATACCAAAAAATTCAATACTGTATCTTGGCTTACAATCACACAATCCATTCAAACCTTAAGCTAACACCTTTTGAAATAATGTTCGGGCACACAGAAAGCAAAAATCCATTCGACTTAGATTATACAAAAACCTATTATCATGATTATATGTCGGAAAATAAAACAAGAATGCGCTGTCTTTATGAATCATTACAAAAAGAACAAACGAAGACACCAAAGAAAAACGAAATATAAAATTAAACCAAAAGCGCGGAACAAAAAAACTTGAACTAGGAAGTAAAGTTTTCATTACGACTAACACTAGAAATAAAAAGGACCCGAAATTTTCTAGACCATACACTATTTCCCAAATTCTTGAACATGATACTTATGAATTAACACCCCCTAATGAAGGACCTCAAATTAAACGACATATAAACGAACTATTACCATTTTCAGATTAACCATTATCGCCTGCTACATCCTCACAACCCAATTTGTGATCAGTGACGTAATTATCGAAAACTTAGATGACAATCCTGGACTTTATCCATTAAACTTAGGTAACGCTATCCTAAAACAAAACGAATTTACATTAATTAAGACTATAGATTATACACCTATTATTACTCAATATGGTATGCTTAAAGAGAATTTAATAAAAATCATTATTCTTTTTGAAAATCAACAATACCCCATCGAACATAGGCAGTTCACTAATATTACTGACATATTACTTAGTCATAATAACATATTATTAATCATTAAACAATATTTAGACAAAGCTGACAAACTTATCGATCAATTATTCCCTCAAACACAACATACAATCCAAAAACGAGGACTCGTAGATGGTTTAGGAACCATTTTTAAATTCTTAACTGGCAATTTGGATGCCAAAGATGGTCAAAGATACGAAACATTGATTTCCAAATTACAAAAAGTTAGTGAAACACAAACTAACGTCATATTATAACAAGCTAAAATTTTTAATGACACTATTTCCACTATAAACAATCTAGCAAACAATCAAATGCTGCTCAATGAAAACCTAAACAAAATTATTTTAGAAAACGAACAGGTGAAAAAACATGTCGCCACAGTATCCCAAAAAACAGTTTTAGTCGAAGCCGTGCAATCTTTACAACTTCTTATAAACACCTACTTTGAACTCGAAAACGCATTAACTTTCGCACAGAATCAACAAATGCATATGTCATTAATTGATAATATTGAACTAATTCAAAATCTAAGGGATATTTCTAAACACCTGTCCCACCAAACAACATTAACCATTCCCTATTCCGCAGGTCAAAGTTATCTACATCTATATGAAAGTATCATTATTACCAAAGCCTATCAAATTGCGAATAGAATCACCTTCATCTTTTTTCCTCTAAATTCCTCTAACCTCTAAAACTAACCAATATCAGCTTATACAATTGATACCTTTTCCAATATTTATTAACACCCGTCATTTCCGTATGATTATTCCAAACTACAATAATATATTGTTTAATACTAAAATGAGTATCCCTATCGAACTCGATCATTGCAAATTAGTTACAATAGACACTTACTTTTGTAACCAAAATAATCACTTTGAAATTCCAAACGATAAATTATGTGAAACCCAATTACTTTCTTTTAATAGTAACCAAACATGTACCCCATATCTTTTTGATCTAACTCATATTAAAATCTCTCAAATAGATACTGCCACTTGGCTAGTAACTGTACCTTCCAAAGCAATTCTAGATATTAATTGTAAAAATCAAAATTTTCGAAAAGAACTTTATGGTTCTAAAATTTTACATTTGAGCCCTGATTGTACAGCGTTAATTAATCACGAGCAAATGTTATTTGTAGCTAAAACTACGTCAAACAAAATTATCGACCTAAAATTACCAAATATTTACCAACTAGTAGTAGCTGAATCAAGTCATGTTGACATCTCAAGAGTCGACTTAATTCCGATCGATACACAAAAGTTAATTGATAATCAAATCAAAATTACCGATAACGGTTATCTACTAAAATCAATTGATCATGTGACTGCTAATCATTTAAGCATATCATCTATTATATTAACCATAATTGCTATAATTATAGTTACAAGTATTTTTGTATATTTATACTGTAAACGTAATTCCTTAAAAATAAAATTCATTGAGTTTCTAAATAAAGATTTAGTTGTGATAAATAAAAACACAGAAAATTAAAGTTTTCATTTTCCTTTTACTAATTTTAATATTGTTTTAAATAAAAACTATATTAAAACATTTTGGCGCTGAGGAGTTACGTAGAAATACTGCTTACTATCAGCAAGTAGATAAGTTCATATTACATTTCAAGATAAGAAGAAAGGATCATCTTTCGTGTGAAATGCTTAGTGTGCAGTATTAGCTTTCTTATGAGAATTGCTTATCATGCAGATAGTATTGCATTACCTTTCTCGTGGGAACTGCTGAGTAATATTTTATTTAGATAAGAGAATCATATATATAGTGTGTTAGACAGTAGATTCATTAAGTTTTGATCAGTTCATAGTTAAGTTTACATCTAAGCTCTAATGAGCATTTATATTATTGTGTATTATAATTGTCATTACTTCCGCTGGTTTAAAATAAAGACCCAGGGAAAACAGAAAATCTTTTTAAAAACTCGTTTCATTTGAATACAAACGAAACTCGTTACCATTACATCCTCGACTTGCATTGATAACGTGTAATAAATTTTGAGGCTGAATGCTATGTTTCCGTATTTGAACCTAATTTATCTGATTATCGTGAAGTCGTTGCACAACTACCTTTTAAAAAAGTCAAGAATCGAAAAACCTTTACATGTCGGCCCGTCACAGAAGCTGAAATTATCAAATTTCAAAATATAATTAATAGAACGAACTGGATGCAAAAATAAACTTGTTACATAATGCAAAAGGTAACATATACTGGTTTTTAAAATCCTTTGCAAACATTTGTAACACTTGCATACAAAGTATAGTGATTAAAGATAAATCGAAGTTCAAATGGTATGATGAAGAACTTAATAAGCAAAGAAACTTACTGCTGGCCATAAATGTTATAAGGAAGCCTCCTACAGACGCGGAAGTCCACAGTACTTATAAAATGACTTAGACTGAAGAGGGTACAAAACATTCATTTCTGCGAACTAAAAAAGAAAGGATTATTTAAGTTTCCAATAGAATAAAAACTGACGATAATAGAAGGCCTACAACATTTCTCTCTAAAACGCACATTTTAACAAGTGCTTATCAACTTCTACCGGAAGTCTACAGTCGTGAACTTGACACAAAACGAAATTTATTACATAATTGATTGCTAAAAATTTTATTCGTAGCTTAAAATAAAAACGGATATGTCACTAGTAGACAATAGTCACGGTAGACAAATAAATTATTTTTGTATGAGATCTGTACGTGCGTTTTGACCAAACCGAGGCCATTATTTTATTATTTAGCAAAATTATCATCAATTTCGTCTGCAAGAACTATCTTAATCTTAAGAAGCGATATAAATACTATTTTAATTGAACTGTATTACAATACAATTGTCCTTAAATATTTGACAAATATCTCATTATACACAATACTTGTTTTCAGGAAGGAGTTTTTCCTAGATGTTTAAAATTTTCAAAAGTTATATCCATAAAAGGGAGATCACAATGTTGTTACTAATCACTAACCGCAATTAAAACATGGAATTAAATTTCTCAAAAGCCTTTGTGTGTAGACCATCTAATTTTATTTAAGAAACTGCAACATTACGGTATTAGAGGTTCATCTCAGTTGAATTAAATGTTTGGGGACATAGTCCTGATACAGAAAAAATATACAGGCATTATTACTGGAGCAAAGCATAACCAACCATGTAGGGACATCTTCAAAGATTTAAGAATTTGTTCCTTATTTGTTTTTGAATATACTATATGCTAAAAATGAACTGTGTAATCAGATGCACGTTGAAAATAAACATATGTAAACGTATAACACTAGACAAGGTAGGCAAATTCACCATTTCAACGATTAGCTAAAACACAAAATAGCTTTGGCTACGCATCTTTTGAATATTTTAATTCATGATTCATAATCAATATGTGAAGATATTCCTAACCTACCACTTACAAAATTTTATCAAGATGTATAACAGTTATTAACAGAACATTCTTCGTATACTTATGATACATTTTTTGTGCTATACCTTCCAGTTTCAAAAATTTACTCTGATCTAGTATTTTTTTTACATTTTTTTTTGACCAGTGTAAACAAGATTTATGTACTGCTGCACCAATAAATAATTCTAAATTCTAAAATTCTATAAACCCGAACCATTCACAAATTTAAATGTCTCATACCTTATGTATACGTGTAAGTAAGTAAAACAAAAGGAATGGCCTCCAGTCACTGGTCCAACAGAATACATAGCATGACTTGACAGAACATTGGTCTGGAACATTGGAAGGTACATGGAGCAGATGCTGCAAGCTAAAACCTTTAACTTGACCTTAAAGAACACCACGTATTTTATTAGCCACCGGGTACGCTTTAGGGTCAAGCTAAAAATCTTACAGCTTCTTAATGACCACTTGGTATAAAATCTCAAATATTCACAAATTTAAAATATCTTATACCTAATGTATGAAAGTATGTAAGACAGGATAAAGGCCTCCCCAGTCACTGGTCCCATAGCAAAGAGAATAAATAGTACTTAGAACTTTCCTTTGTTGAAGATTCAGGACATTAGTCTGAAGGTATATGGAGCAGACGTTGATTTCCAAAATCCAGCCTATGCAGCGTGTATTTCTGAACTATCGGCATAATAGCGTTAATTTTTTATAACAACTGAAAAGTTTGCTGTTTGCTTATTTTCAGCATTTAATCATTTATGCAAAAACCCGCGGCTCGTCACGGAGAGGTGGTTTCACTTCCAGACCCATACAAGCCTTTTCAAACCATCCAACCGTAAGGGCATTGCCTTAATCTTATTTTCTTGTGCTGTCACTTTTACGTTGTAATAATTCCCTGCATTGCACATTCACAACACTGATCGGAAGCTACCAGGAGTAGACGATGAAAGCTAAAACCTTTAACTTAACCATAAAGACCACCCCGTATTTTATTAACCACGGGGTAAGCTTTAGGGTCAAGCTAAAAATCTTACTGTTTTTTAATGACCAGTTGGTATCAAATCTGAAACATTCACAAATTTAAAATTGCGCTATCACTTTTACGTTATAGTAATTACCTGCATTCCACATTCAGGACATTGGTCTGAAGCTACCTGGATCAGACGATGAAAGCTAAAACCTTTAACTTGACCTTAACGAACACGTGTATTTTACTAACCACGGGCTAGTAGTAGTTGTTAGGGTCGAGCTAAAAATCTTACAGTTTCTTAATAACCAGTTGGTATAAAATCTGAAACATTCACAAATTTAAAACTGCGCTATCACTTTTACGTTATAGTAATTACCTGCATTGCACATTCAGAACATTGGTCTGAAGCTACCTGGAGCAGACGATGAAAGCTAAAACCTTTAACTTTACCTTAACGAACAGCCCGTATTTTATTAACACGGGCTACTCGTTAGGGTCGAACTAAAAATCTTACAGTTTCTTAATGACCATTTGGTATAAAATCTGAAACATTCACAAATTTAAAATTGCGCAATCACTTTTACGTTATAATAGTTCCCTGCATTGCACACTGAGAACATTGGTCTGAAGCTACTTGGAGCAGACGATGGCAGCTAAAACCTTTAACTTGACCTTAAAGAACATCCCGTATTTTACTAACCACGGGTTATTCTTTAGGGACTAGCTAAAAATCTTACAGTTTCTTAATTACCAGTTGGTATAAAATCTGAAACATTTTACAAATCTAAAATTGCCCTGTCACTTTTACGTTATATTAACCACGGGGTACTCGTTAGGATCGAGCTAAAAATCTTACAGTTTCTTAATGACCAGTTGGTATAAAATCTGAAACAGTACCAATTTTAAAATATCTTATACCTACCTAATGCGCGAAAGTATTTAAAACAGGGTCAAGACCTCCTAAGTCACTTGTCCCATAACAGATAGCTGCATTTCGGGACCCATGCAAGCCCTTTCTAACCATCCAACCGTGTGGGCATTGTCTTAATCTTATTTTCTTAAGCTATCACTTTTACGTTTTAATAATTCCCTACATTGAATATTCAGAACATTGGTCTAAAGGTACATGCAGCAGATGCAGAAAGCAAAACCCTTAGCTTGAACCTAAAGAAGATCCGTATTTTATTAGCCACAGATACTCTTTAGAGTCTAGCTAAAACTTTTATAGTTTCTTGATGAACAGTTGGTATAAAATCTGAAACATTCACAAATTTAAAATATCTTATACCTGATGTATGTAAGTAATACAGGAGAAACGAACTTCCCAGTTAGTGCTTCTAAAACAAAGTAGCAAAGACTATATTACCATTTTGAGAATTCCCCTTATGGAAAATTCTGGACATCTGTCTAAAGATAAGTTGCGATACTTCGGTAAGGAACGATAAAAAAATCATGACAATTTTTTCAGTTTTTTGTACAATGTACTTAAATGTAATCAAGAACATTTCATTTTTTAACATGATAATTGCCCAGTCCATAAATCAGGTCGAATTACAGCGTACATTGCACATAAAACTGAAAAACTGGTCATCACGAAGATCGCAACTGTACATGGAGAAGACGTTGAAAAACATATACTCTGTTTAGATTGAGATTCCATTGTTATATAATTTTCTTTCTTGTGGATTTTTTTGATTCTTCAGACTGCTCTGCTGTTCAATTTTCTTAATTTTCTTTTTAACCATGTTTACCTTTTTTGTTTACATGCTTTTTACCTGCTGTTCTTCTTTTTTCAATGTCGAAGAGTATCGATACATTCCACGCCGATTCGACCAAATTTGGCGCGGTACCCTCATAGATTTTTTAAATATTTTGTTCATGTAATGCCCTTTTGAAAGCCTTATATAAAGCTCAAATATTACTGCCCATAAATACACAGTTCGCGAGATATAGAGGTTTATTTTTTTAAGTTTTAAACGTACATGCCTATATTGAAATGCCATTTACTCAGCTTTCGTATTAGTTAGGAAGGTTGGGTTTATTCGAAGTGGACTATCTACGGTAATTTTTGTTTGTTTTTCCAACACTTGTAACATAGTATATTATCTGAGTTTTTAACAGATTTTGACTTTTCTCAAAATCGGTTCCAATAATTTTTTCAAAATAAAATACAATTATTGTACGCAATGTTCTTATAATTACGTTAAAATTTCAACTTGGTATCTCACAAGTTATGAATTTTCTTCTATAGTCGTGCGAATAAAGTGTTATGAAACAATATGCACTTGTATTAAGAACAGCGAATGTCACTCTCAAAATATTTTCCATTAATCTTTTCCAAAAAAATCATAACTATTGCATGATATGTCCTTATCATTGTAATAAAATTTCAACTTGGTATCTCAATGGAGTCGGAAGTTGAGACACTTTTTCTAAAATCGTGCGTATACACTGTACAGTGCACATACTGCAACAAGAATTATTCGAAGTCCATGGGATGCAGTTGCGAGCAAATCTATTGTAGGTATATATTATTGTAACGTTCTTTTTAAAATAATAACAAAAATGCTGTTTAATCGTCTATTAACAAGAGAAATATTATTTACATACACTAATTTAATCTTAACTAATTATTTAACACTATAATTATAAACTGTTAACGAACTTAAATGCTAGATATTTAGAAACTTATTTAAGGACTGTTTATTTATTATTACAACATTTATTAAACATTTATTTATTCATTAATATTTGACTACTAATTACACAAAGCACATTTACTAAATTCACTGGTTGGACACTAATTGATCCTCTTCTCTACGCGACGACGATTTATATCTCCCATATAAACGTTCTAGAAAATGTTGGAACATACTGTATGGTACTTCGTCTAGCCGCCCGCCCATGTGTCATGTATCTCGAATCTTCTGGCATATTCTTCGCGGCGTATAGGAGGTTTTTCCATTCGTTACACTGCCCTACTCTTCAAGTCTGTTGTCCCAGAACAGGTTTAATTCTCTGGTTCCTGTAGAAATGGTCGTGACGATATCGACAGTCTTCACCTCGACTACACGTTCCATTCTGGTAGAAGTAACAGTCCACAGTTGTTGGCCTGGACGCGGACTGTGGGTCAAAACTGCAGACCAAGATTTTCACGTCCGTACCTTTAAAGATAACTTCCAGCATGTTTCTAACGATCCTCCAATCCAACTGGTCCCGCCCGCAGCCGAGTTTGGGAACTGCTAATTTGTTAATGCCCCTGGTAAGTAACTCGGTCCTCAAATCCCATAACGCCCTCAACAAGTCCGCGTAACCAGGCTCTTGGTAGTAAGCTTGTTTCGTTATTAAGATAGTAAATAGAGCATCCATGATCCGGCAAGTGTAAGACTTTACCAACAGAGGGATTCTGTTCTCGAAGTTCATCCAACCGTTCAAATTTATTTCTAAACACTACTGCGATCCCTCTGGCCATGCGGAGGTCCTCGGAGACACAGTGGGCAATACAATAATCAACAGGGACCCGGAAGAGATCTTGTTGCATCTCGGTCGTGACTCCGAATCACGCTTTTCTAGTTCCGGAAAACGCAGCCATAAATTCTCCAAAGGTTGGCTGATCATCTTCAGGCCTTAAGATATTGACAGCCACTTCAGCCTCATTTTTCATCATCTTCATTATTTCCCTTGCGATAGATCAGATCATTTATTCGTTTCTTCACCTGATATGGACACTCCCAATTTCGCTGTAACTTTGGCGAGTAGCCCCGACGTCTTTGCGGGTTGTATAACCAGACAAGCTCTCTAGGTTGAAATCCTCCTTCTTCGGCTCTCACATCGTAGAAAGTCTTCATCCGGTCACTCGCGATTTGGCTATTGTTTCGGGTTCGGTCGTGAATATCCTCCAACTTCTTCTTTAAGTTGATGACGTAATCATTCCCGGCTACCTCCTGCGCTGCAGGTGGAGATCCAAATTCCAGATCACACGGTAACCGTAGCTCGCGTGCAAACATCAGAGACGCTGGTGACTGTCTGGTTGTTTCGTGAACCGATGCACGATAAGCTATCAGGAACAGATGCAAGTATTGATCCCAGTCTCGTTGATGATCGGAGAATCTTAGCCAAATATTTTCCCATTGTCCGATTCATGCGTTCTACCATTCCATCGGACTGCGGATGTAACGGTGTGGTCCGAGTCTTGCGAATGCTCAACAATCGATAGACTTCTTCAAAGAGTATACACTCAAAATTACGGCCTTGGTCTCCATGGCCACTCCGAAACGACTGAAAAACTCTTTGACTAGTACGTCAGCAATAGTCGCGGCTTCATGGTTTGATAGGGCATATGGCTATTCTTTTCAGAGGACTACCCACATTGTACTGTCTCATATGCTCTTCATGTGCTCTTCGTTTTCCCAAGGGTCAGTTACCAGTAGCACATAATTCGCATTTCCGGCAACACTCTTTAACGTCTTCTTTACAATTGACCCAATAAAAACGCTCCTTAACTTTCTCCAAAGTCTTCTTCACGCCGAAATGTCCTCCTGAGGCATCGTCATGGAGATGTAGTGATCCTATTGTCTCTCGGCTTCTTGGACCGTGCCATCTTCACTCTTCAGCACTCGTTTTAGCAGATCGTTTTCTACCTTCAAGGACTCCCAGTGGGTCCAATACTTTTAGAGTTCTGTTCGAAGTGCTGACGGCTTCCCAGGTAGGCATTTCTCCCACATGCTTCCGTTCCAGTACCATTTTTAATTCGGGATCAGCCTCCTGTTGTGTCGAGAGCAATGACGGGGTCCGTCGGACAGTGTCTTCTTTAAAGAACGTCGGAATTTCGATGGCTGGTGCCCACTCGATGCTCCGTGTCAAAATCATATCCTTGCAATCGCTCAATCCACCTTTCGACCTGGCCTTCAGGATTACGGAATTGCAGGAGCCATTTCAACGCTGCATGGTCCGTACTCAACAAAAACTTCTTTCCGTACAAGTAATAGAAGTGCTCAACGAACTGCACAACAGCTAATAATTCTTTCCTGGTCACACAATAATTCCTTTCGGCTTTCGACAAAACCTTGCTTAAATAGCCGATGATCTTTTCTTGTCCATCCTGTATCTGAGAAAGTACAACTCCTATGGCAAGATTAGTTGCATCTGTGTCAAGTATGAATTTCCCTTCTGTCGTGGGTAGCTCAATATTGGTGTTGTTGTCAGGGCACGCTTCAACTGTTGGATAGCTGTTTCGCACTCTCCGCTCCAAACATACTCGCGCCCATCTTTCGTTAACCTTGTCAGCGGCTTCGCTATATTGGCAAACCCAGGAATGAAACGCCTGTAGTAGGTGCATAACCCAAGAAAACTACGAACTTGGTGTTTATCTCTCGGTGTTGGCCACTCTTGGACTGCACGGATTTTATCGGGGTCGGCTGCCACTCCATTTTGTGATACGACGTGCCCCAGGTATTTTACCTCCTTCGGAATATGTGGCACTTTTTTGGACTTAATTTCAGATTGGCTCCACGTAGTCTTCGGAACACTTCCTCTAGATTTTCAGATGTTCGTTGAATGATTTACTGACTACAATCACATCATCTAGATATACCAAGCAAGTTTTCCACGACAGACCCCTCAGGATAGTTTCCATTAGACGCTCAAAGGTGGCCGGAGCGTTACATAGGCCGAAAGGAATAACCGTGAACCGCCACAACCCCGAACCCATAGTAAACGCGATCTTCTCCCGGTATTCAGGTTCTATCTCAACTTGCCAATGACCACTTTTTAAATCCAAAGTCGAAAACCATCGTGAACCAGACAGGATATCTAACGTGTCGTTGATACGTGGTAAAAGATAGCTGTCTTTCTTGGTCACGTTATTGAGCTGCCGATAGTAGTCCACACAGGATCTCGTTGACCCGTCCTTGGTGACCAGGACCACCGGTGATGTCCATGGGCTGCTGGATGGCTCGATGACCCCTTGTTCTTCCATATCAGTAATAATTGTCTCGGCTTCTGCTCGCCTTGCTAAAGGTAGACGTCTCGGTTGCTGTCGGACTAGCCTAGAGTTCCCTGTATTGATTTTATGTCGCACAATAATGGTTCGTTCCTTCTGGCTATCGTCAAGAGCGAAGATATCTTGGTATCAGCGAACCAAACCCTGTACCTCTTTCACTTCCGTTCTATTCAGGTCATCAAACGAACTAGCAACTATACCCACTAATTTTCCACTATGGTCTTTGGGAACTGGTTTTGGAACATCATCCATACACCTGGCTACTCGGAATACACTGTCCCACAAGGGTGCTCTTCAATGTCACCGACTCCACATTAACGTTCATAATCCTCACCGGTACTGTCTTTCCAACCTTGATCAGCGCTTTCCCCACGAGTATGCCACTATAGATCTTATCACAGACAGGCTCCATCATTCGCACACATCCTACCCGAAGATCTCCGTCCAAACCTGCCTCGACAACTATCTCGCTCCGACCCGGCAATATCACGTCTTTTGTCAATAGACCCTCACGACAGGGTTTCCTCGTGGGTACAAAGGAAGTTCTTCGTTACCGACCTTCAAAACACCCTCCTTCAAGTTCAATGTGAAACCAAATTTTTGCAGGAGGTTCATTTCCAGGATGAAGTCGTCAGTGATATCCGCTACCAGCACCTCATGATCACGCTTTTCACCTCCAATGCCAATCTTCATCTTCACCACTCCACGTGTTGGTATTACTTCACCTGTCGCTGTACGGAGTTGAGTATTTGTCGATAACAGTTTCATACTTGTTCGTAGAACGTCAGGGCGTATGATGGATTTTGTCACCCCCGCATCAGTGAGTAAGTGGAACAGTTCGATTAGCAATTCTCCCATCTACGAACAAACTGCCGATGCGATTCTTCGATGTTACGGCATGTATGGTAATCTGCGGGCCATCTCCAGTTGGTCAACGTTCTCCTCTTCTCGTCGACCCCCTTTAGTTTTCTGACGGTTGAACTTGTTTTGGTTTAGGTCAATGGCGTCGTATGTACCCTTGTTCGCCACAGTTCTAGCAACGGGGCCCTCGAAATTCTTGAAGATTCTTCTTACGTCTTTCTTCCTTCTGAAGAACTCTCAGTACTAACTCCTCTAGGTGATCTTTAGAACCTTCTTCTTCTTCCACAACGGTTCGAACACGCCCCTAGCCTCGGGGCGCTTGTTTTGCGGCTTCAAATTCTAAGGCGTGGGCAAGCGCATCATCAGTTGTTCTTGGTCGTGCTAGCCTCAATGATTGCTATGTTCCCCGTCTCTTAGTTAATCAATGAAGATCTGCACAGCAAGTTGTCCCAACAACCAATCGGGTGCCGTAGGGTACGTCAATCGGACCAACCGCGCAACATCGGCTTCAAACTCCTGAAGACTTTCTCCATTCTTCTGGACACGATTCTTCACCTCCACATGGTTCACTTGTTGAAGATGAGCGTCTCCGTATCTCACCTCCAGCTGAGAGAGCTGGTAATCGCTTTCCTGCAGTGCTGGAATTGTTTGCAGGACGTTCAATGCGTCTCCACGCAAAGCCACAGTTAAAGAAACGTCTTTTCTTTGCCTGTCCATACGTTGGCACCAGTGGCTGCCTCAAATTGCTTGTAGTAGGTAGACCAAGGTATCTTTCCATCGAATGTGGGTGATTTTACTTTTATCCCTACGGCAGGACCCCTTTCTTCTTCAAATTGTTTCGTTACTTCATCAAACGGCCACTCAGACGTTGTGGAAAATCGTAGTTGAGTCATTCTATCTTCGAGCACTTTAGTTATGCTATCTTTCTCAGTTATTGGTGGGAGTTGCATTTGGGTTATTTTCTCTTCTACCATTTTTATTACCCTATCTTATTCCGCCAATTTACCCCCCAACATTCCTAACGCGCTGGCATTCTCAAAAAATCCTTCGAAAACTTTTTCTTCCGACACTTTGACATTTTTCAGCAATTGTTCTTTAAGCCTTCTTAAACTTCGAACTTTCTTCGGACTTTCTAGAACTTTCTTCTATTTTACTTAACAACAAATTAGTATCAATTGCGGCTCCAGATATTTGGAAATGGAAACTTTCAGGGTCTTCCTTCTATTCTAGAAACCATTTCTTAGCCGATTTATTAACACGCTTTTACGGCCCGTTGTGTCCAAATATCGTTCTTCAAGTTTCATTTTAAGGTCACAATTCTGAGTTCATTTAACAATTTCGTCGCCATTTTAATTATTGCTTGGAATTGTTTGTAACACTAAAAATGTTTTAATTGTCTATTAACAAGAGAAATATTATTTACATACACTAATTTAATCTTAACTAATTATTTAACACTATAATTATAAACTGTTAACGAACTTAATTCACATGTTGACCACATGTACAGTTCCTTTGCTGATTTACAAACGTGTTTCTAATTTCTCCTAAAGAAGCCTCATACAATTGCGGGCGAAACGTTGAGTGTTCGATTGCTTTTTCAACATGTCATGGCACAAACCTGGAAGCCGTTGTTTGTTCAGATCTTAGTTTATTCGTTTGTTTTGTAGTGTAGTTTAAGTATTGCAGTTAGTCACACTCAGTTATGTTTCTTTTAAGTCTCGGAAATTATAAGACTTGCTGCCTTGCGAATTACCCAAGAAAGAATCCTGATTTTTCAATTCTGGTTCTGGCTAACTGATCCATCACCTCGTTGCCATAAACTCCTAGTATGCGCCGACACTTGCATCAAAGCTACTTCCAGATTCCAACCAAGTTCCACAGTTCCTAATCCGTCTTCACCGAGATCCAATTATGTGTGTTGCGAATGCTAGTAGATGCCTAGATCCTATAGTACTATTATAAAATCCCAATAAATGTATGTTCAGATACGAACACATCACAAGTTTTTATCAAAGTTTTAAAAACATTTATTTTTTGATAAAAGAAAGATAAAAATCCAATGCTTTATCTGCTTTAATAAGGAAGTGCAAAGACAGGCTACATATTAATTGCGTGTTTCCATGTTACAGATTCCCAGTGGAAGTTTTCAAGAATGTAGAAATTACCGTATGGTAACGTACAGGAAAATGTGACCATTTCTAGGAAACTGAACCCATATGATCGTAGATGCAAGATTCTTAGTCGTTACTGTTAGAAAGAAGAACAAGCAAAAGAAGCACGTCAATAGGCTTGGGGAAAAATATTCTTACGAAATAATTTGCGAAATTCAGAATCACTCGGAATTTAATTCAGAACTATAAGTATAGGGATAGAAGATTGAGAGGAAATCAATATTAATTTCCAATAATATCGTATAAACAACTTTGTGCAGTTTTTCGCTTGTTTTCAGCAATTATTCATTTATGCTAAAACAACCCAGGGCTCACCGCGCGGAGGTAACTGCACTTCGAGCCCCATCCGTGCCCTCTCCAAGTCAACCATTCATCCACGAGGGCTTATCTTGTTTTGTCCGTATTGTAACTTAATTCACTTACAGTTCCGACGCGATTCTAGTTATTTGGGAGCTAGGCGAAACAAGTAATGAAAATGATAGTTGTATGATCCTTTCAACTGTTTCAGCATTGGATATTCAGATACTTATTTTGAATTCTGCTGTTTGCTTGATTTCTATATACTGTTCTTCTATGTTATCTGACAGTATTATACTGGCAAGGGCACTCCGAATTTCTCTCTCTCTCTCTGATTTTTGGATGACTACCTTCCACCACCCATCCCCATGTAATAGACTGGATTGCAGATTGTTTATAAAAACAAATCCATCCTAAAAGTTCTGTCTTGGTGAAATTAGTTGTTAAATCTTACAATATAGGCATTTATTATTTTCAAATTGTGTATAGAATTTTCAGTTTCAATGTAAAACTTGTACTGTATTTTCATTGTTCAATGTTCAAATCTAGATCTGTAGCGTAGAAGTCGATCATAATTGGCTGACGGAATTTAAGGTTTTTAAGAAAATTCCCTACCCTCTCCAACCATCCAATCTGGAGGTCACTGTTTTCTATATTTTTACTGTACTATAAATTGCATTCAGGTTTTGACTTTTTATTCTCCAACTACAGCTCTAATATGATTATCTATATTTCGAGGATTGGTAAACCAAACAGTCAGCTGTAGTACATACACATGGTAGTATCTTATCGATCAAAAAGAACAGTAAATCATCTACTGATCACGCTTATATTTTGACTATACTTGTATATACAGTGCGAACGCCGGCTGTTGAATAGTCTACCTAAAATGTTTTTTGTATATCTGAGGTCGAGATCTTCGGACAGGTAAATCTTAGTTTTTAATGGCACATCTTTATTAAAAGTTTTTTAGCCCCACCCCCTTTTCTGCAATGACGTTATCATACTTTTTAAAACAACAACACCTATTTTTTTGCGAATTCTGGTTCTTTTGGAAATTCTGCATGAGGAAGTATGAAGTTTTTTTAACCCCACCCCTTTTCTGCAATGACGTCATTAAGTTTTTTTTAAATAGCAACACTTACTTTTTGTGTTCAAATTGGGATCCATTAACTGCTTGACGTAATGCCAGTCCATCTCTGGCGTAATCGTTCTGATTTCATTTCTAAATATTTCCTTCAAGGAATTAATAGAATTTGATTGTTTAAAATACACCTTACTCTTCAGGTAACCCCACAGAAAAAATCTAGGAGTGTATGGTCAGGTGATCGTGCTGCCCACTCAATTACTCCACGCCTTCCAATCCATCGATCGGGAAGCACTGTATTTAATTGTATTTTGATAAGATTAAGAACTAAAAAAATAAAAACAATTTACATAATTATATTTTATTAATTCGAGTTGACATAAAAAAATACATACTAACACAATACAATATTTCTATATTCTATACCATTGGCTATATATACGTACTTTATTATTACTGTCTTCAGTATTACACGCCAATAACTGTGTGACACCAAAGACAGCAACAAAATAATACATACAAAAATGAAATATTTCTATAAGCAGTCCTTTAGGTCTAGGTAAGGTAATAGGGTCTAGGCTAGCGTTGCTCTGTAATACCCGCATCTATCTGGAATCACAAGTTATCTGTTTCTATACAGCAGACAACCCATATTTCCAAAGTAAATGCAAGATCAACCTATTTATACTGCCGTATATAAATACAGCACGCCTTTTCATAATCTGTACTAGCCTGTTGTTGGTGAGGTTATTGTATAGGTAAAGACACGACGTACAAACACCACACGCTCTGTACAAATGTTTACTAGCTGATTTTGGGACTACGTAGGACTACATCTAACTCCCCGGAGAGTATGGGACGACTTACGGCCGACCGCTTGTAATGAAAATAGATAATTGAAATCGTTAAAAATTCGTGCCGAACGTGTTAGCATATTCGTAAACAGCATGGAATCCAATTCCTATGCTGCACAATATATCGTGCTCGCTCCGCGTGCGCAGGGGAAATATCTGTGACTGTGCCGCCTATCTCGCCAGCCGTTAGAGCACCATAACTATGCGTGGTATCCTTTTAAGGCTCTTGACAAGATCTATTCAAATATACGAAGAACATTTAGGAGTTTGAACCGAACATTTTAGGAAATGTTTCCCTTGTGAACCGATACACACTTTTGACAATATCGCGGTTTATCTGGACAACCGTGAGTGCAAACCGAGTGCGAGTAGCTGTTGACAATAATTACTCGCTTGTATAAAGAAGCTATCACAGTGATTTAAACTCAAATTTACATTACTATTAAGCTATAGTACTACGCTTTAAACTATCAACTCAATCAGAACGTTGTCTACTTGTTTTATTTTACACTTATACAAGTCGATCAACGCCACAACACAAAACCATAGTTTAATTATAATATATTTGCACGTTACACCACAACACTTTTAATTAATACGTTCTATGTTCTACATTTCAAGAAAGTACTCGCTAAATCTGCATAAAATGTAGTAAAAAATGTGAGATATAGAAGATAATGATGCATTCAGTTCTACTAGAAAATTGGTCGCTAAAGATGCATAACGACACTCTTGTGAATTAACGAGTATGCGATTGATATGAAACAAAACCACCTCCTCATTCGCAGACATCCTACCTGCAGATCTTTTCATTCCGACCCGGCAGCGTCACATTTTCCGTCAGCATGACCCTTACGACAGGATCTTCTCTTAGATGCAAAGGAAGTTCCTTATCAACAACCGACAACCCTCAAAACACCCTCTTTCAGATTCAACGTAAAACCTCTACCAGCACCTCATGATCAAGATTTTCATTTCCCATGACGATTTTCATCTTTTACTGCACGCGTTGGTATTGCCTCACTTGTAATTGTTCTAGGTTGAGTAACCGTCGGTACCAATTCCCATTTTTTTAATAACACGACGTGGATGGTGACCTCCAGTGCATATCTACTCAAAGTCAACGTTGGCCCCCTCTCGTCGACCCTCTGTAGTTTTCCCGACAGCTGCACTTTTCTTGGATTGGCACAACGGAGTTCTATGTATCCTTGTGCGTCACAGTTCCAGAAGTGGGGTTTTCGACCTCTTGAAGATTCTTATTGTGAATCTCTTCCTTCTGAAGAATCCTCAGTAATAAGATCCTCCTCTAGATGATCCTGGGAGCGTTCCTCTTCTTTTGCAACGGTTCGAATACGCATGTGCTCTTGGAACGCTTGCTTCGAATTTCAAAGCATGGATAAGTTCATCACCCGTAGTTCTTTCTCCACTTTTCTGAACACAGTTCTTCATGCGCGTGGTACACTTGTTGAAGATGCACACAAAGAAGATTTATTTTCAGGGTATTGTAAACGTTTCCACACAAGGCTAAAGTTAAAGAAACGAGCTTTTCCTAGCCAGTCCATCCATTTAGATGTTGGGGTAACCGTAGCCGATCAATTTATCTTCAAGCATTTGGTAATGCTGTCTTCTTCGACCGCTAGTAGTAGCTGCATTTGAGCCATAGTTTATTCTCCATCTTTATTACTCTATTTTACTCTAATTGTTCCTTAAGCATTCTAGAAGTTTCGAAAACTTTTTTGTTAGTGCTTTGGAATTTTCCGGTAATGTTTGCTTCGAATTTCAAAGCATGGATAAGTTCATCACCCGTAGTTCTTGGTCGTGCCGACCTCAATGACTACTGTGTTTTCCCGTCTCTCAATCCATCGATGAAGGCTGCACGGTGAGTTGTCCTACAAAGGAATCGGGTGCCGTAAGACACGCTAATCATACCAACTGCGCGATATTGACTTCAAATTCCTGAAGACTTTCTCCACTTTTCTGAACACAGTTCTTCATGCGCGTGGTAGACTTGTTGAAGATGCAAGTCTTTGTATCTCATTTCCATCCGAGAGACTAAGAGCTGGTAATCGCTTTCCTGCTCAGCTCAATTTACTTTCAGGGCATTGTAAACGTTTCCACACAAGGCTAAAGTTAAACAAACGGCCTTTTCCTAGCCAGTCCATCCATTGAGATGTTAGGGTAACCGTAGTCGATCAATTTATCTTCAAGCATTTGGTAATGCTGTCTTCTTCGACCGCTGGTAGTAGCTGCATTTGGGCCATAGTTTCTTCTCCATCTTTATTACTCTATTTTACTCTAATTGCTCCTTAAGCATTCTAGAAGTTTCGAAAACTTTTTTGTTAGTACTTTGGAATTTTCCGGTAATGCTTCCTTAAGCCTAGAATTGTTTTTCGGACTTTGAGCCATTTTGCTTTAATCATTTTTTTCTTCGATTTTACTTAACTGTAGTTAGGATCGGTTCTGGCACTAGGTATCTTAAAAGCGGGAAGTCTCGAGATCTTCGTCAAATTGTATCATCCATTTTTTAAGTCGATTTATCAACGTTCTTTTATTTCTATTTGTTTCTAATTCTATCCGACACCCTGGTACAAGGAAAAAGAAGAATTTTCTAATTCTCTCTTCTCTAGTTCCCTCTTCAAATCTGTCATTTTTAATTTGTCTGTCGTCATTTTCACTAAATTCTTTTAAAATTGTTAGTTAACACTATCTATTCTTACCTAATTATATTTATTTACTTTAATCCTACTAATTTGGTTGCGTGTTTAGTATCTTGTCGATCTTGTCGACTATCTTGTCGATTTTGCTAATGTGCCAAGGAAAAGATCCTAGAAAGAATGAAAATTATAACAGTGGTTTTGAAAAATGTATAGCTCCTTTCATTGCTATGATTGCTCAATTTCCTGACACTTAATAACACTATCATTTAAATTTTACTTCGACGACTTGTTTGAGCCGTATGATTCAATGTAAAACAATCTAAAACAAAAAGCATATCAAGAAACAGGTATGACCCGAGAAAACCGAATTCCGAAATCTTATGCTCACTTAGGGAAGAAGGCTTCCAACAAAAATAAGGTGAGGGGAGAAAGCGCCTGCCAATGTAAACTGGGCAAGTACAAGAAACGGATAGTTATTAAGGTTTATAAAACCTATACCCAAGCAGCATCTCAGTAGCAGTAAATGAGATCGGAACTTTGATTGAGTAGTTGTTACGTGACTACACTTAAATTTATGACTTTATAGGTTTAATTACTTCAGTTCGGAATATTTTAGTAATTATGTAGTTGTTACTACTATTTATTGGAGCTGTGTAGTTCCATTACGTCTGAGTAACTTTTAAAGCATATGAAACGGTATTGTTACTTAGCATAATTACTTAAAGTTGTTGCAACTTTAAAGTGGCGTTATGATTGTAGCAGTAACTTGCCCGAAGCTACTCCAAAGTTTTTAAAACTTTAAAGTATTACTGAAAGTTCCTGCCACCTGTCTGAAACCATTGTTTAACCCTTTAAAGTAGCGGAACCTTATAGTAGTATTGAAAGTAAAACTTACGTTTTTGCTAACCAAGAGAATCACTTTAAAGTGATTTCTCGTAAACCACTCCATCTCCATATTTACTTGTAAAATGTTGGAGGCGATTTGTTATTATGGTTAATAGATGTTTTACTACATAACCTTCAAAAAAATAACAAATCGGCACCAAATTGTGCTTTAGGAATAATATAAATGGTTTCTATTATGTTTATCAACTTATAAGTATTATTGTCATATTTTATTAAAGATATTTTTATTAAAAAATATATTTAAAGAATGCGCGTTGTTTGCGCAGAAAATTTGCAATGGTTTATAATTTTTGTATACTGGAATGACAAAATAATGTAACGAATGGAAAACCCCTATACGCCGTCATTGAACATTCTAGATTCTGGCGGCAAGATGTATGATTCATCAACACCTGCATCTATGATTCATCGGCGTGAGTCATAGACGGGTGCACAAAACAATACACCAACTAGTCTAATCCAGTATGTTCTAGATTCTAAAACGTTTATATGGGAGATATAAATTGACGTCGCGGGTAGAAGAGAATTAATTAGTGTTCGACCGGTGAATTGAAATGTGCTTTGTGTAATTAGTAGTCAAATATATTAGTGAATAAATAAATGTTTAATAATTGTTGTAATATTAAATAAATAGCCCTTATATAATCTACTTTAAGTTTGTAAATATCTACCATCTATTGTCAAATAATTAGTTAAGATTAAATTGGTTTATGTAAATAATATTTCTCCTGTTAACAGACGATTGAACAGCATTTTTGTTATAACTTTAAAAAGAATGTTACAATAATTAAACATTTCATCGCTTTTTGTATTATTAAGTACGTATTATAAATAAAATAGTAATCCATTTTGTGATACGAGCGCAGCATTAGAATAGAAAATGATAGAATATTTGTTAAGTTGCAAGAGTAAAAGAGCAACCAGCGACACGATGTGTCAAAGAGAAAAGAAGTTCCACGAAAGTAGCATTTACTACGCCGTCACATTCCCGCTACGTAGCCTAAATGTAACCGAAACGTAGCTGGACAAGTTCCAGAGAGGTTACTGTAGCGTATCAGCTACTCAAAAATTGTTCTCCTTTTTGGTTACAGGCACGTAATAAAACCATAGCAATGATGCGCTTGTGACTAGTGGCAAAAACTTAATAATTCCACTGGTAGTTGCTGGTACGTAGCGAGGAGTAAAGATGCTACTTGGGTAAGTAACGAGACACAGTAATAGTTATAATTACATTAATACACCTAAATATAATATGTATACATTAATTATAGAAGTATTTTTTAGTAACTTGTTAACTTGACATTTACCAAAAATCTAACAAAAACTTCATCCACACGACAAAGCAAACGTTGATTAAATATTTATTCAGGATGACAAAATTTTTAAATTGAAAATATTAGGAAATTTAGGTAATTCTATTTAACAATTTTTTTTCTTTACCAAAAGAAGACGTAGTGAAAGCAGTGTATTTAATTTTACCAGAATACCATACCAACAATTTGTTGTTGAAAGAACAAGTCTGCGTAATTGATAAAGTCAACTAAATTTTTTTGTTAAGAAAACTTATTTTGTCAATACTAAATATTTTTTCAGTACAAGGAATAACTGTAAAATGTATGTCTTTATGTCAGTGCTACTCCACGTCAAGTCTTTATTGAGATAGAAATAGAAAGAAGTCCAAATAACTTTCTACTTTAATCAATTTTATTATTTCTCATACAACAGAATTGGCTCATCGAAATACAATCGAAAGATATTGAGAAAAATGTTTTTCCGTTCAACTTTTCTCGAAGCATGTGATATTATAAAATGGGATGTTTTAGCCCTTTTGTAATATCTGTCTAACATGCTATACTTAAAAGCTTGTTATAGATACTTTTCAATGAAAGTTTGTACTTTAAATCTGATAATTACAAATTATATTTTGTCACAATCATATCAGTGACTTTATTCGCACAATTTCAAAACTGAAATTATTGTTATTAGACTTGAATTCGCATGCATTCAACCATGTAAGAGAAAATTCAAAGAGCATCGAGTTCCAGCTATCCTGGAACCTGAATTTTATATAGGTATTTATTATATAATTGTACTATTTCTTGTATTTGAAACATAATAATTACGTATAAGTAGTAATAGTTACTGTCAGGTGATTTTATTTAACAATAAAAAAATGTAAAAAAATAAAAAATTAATAAAAAAAATTAATTAGACTTTATAAGTCTTAATAACGATCCGTTTCTTGTACTTGCCCAGTTTGCATTTGCAGGCGCATTCTCCCCTCTCCTTATTTTTGTTGAAAGCCTTCTTCCCTAAGTGAGCATAAGACTTCGGAATTCGGTTTTCTTGGGTCGTAGGTGTTCCTTGATATGAATTTTGTTTCACATAGTAAAGAACATTGGATCCCTCAAAGAAGTTGTCGAAGCAAAATTTAAATAGTAGTGTTTTTAAAACAAAATTAAAAATTAATACAAAGCTGCTTTTAATTATTGCCGGTCACCGTGTTTATATATCCCTCGTGGAGATTTTACAGTATAGTCTAGTCTAGTCCAAACCTTTCTAGATGCTTCTAGAAACGCTGGTATCTGGATTGTTCAATATATATGGCAATTCCTGATTCATTATACTGCCCCGCTCTTCAACTTTGTTCTGTCACCAAAAAGTTTTGTTTCCTGATTTATGTAGAAGGAGTCGTGACGATATCGACATTTTCATGTCGTCTATGCGCTCCATTTCGATAGAATTAACAATCTACGCTCTTCATTGTCCTAGAAGTGTTTCGACCGATCCTCCAATACAACTTTGTTAACGCTCTTAGAGGTGAATCGGCTGGTCCTCAAATCGTATAATGCCCTCCACAAGCTCGCCTAATTGGATTTCTGAAATTAAAGTCGCTTTGTTACCAAGTAATAAATGGAGGTCTATGAAGCGGCAGGTGTAAGACTTTGCCAACAGAAGGATTCTGTCTTCGGAATTCGTCTAGATGCCCAAATTCCTATTGACATGCGAAGGTCCTCGGAAACACATTGTGCAGTGGCATAATCGACAGGGACCTTGCAGAGACCTCGTTGTAGTTACCTCGGTCATTACTTTAAATCAAGCTTCACCGGTCCAGGAAAACGCAACCATAAATTCTTCAAAGGTCGACCGGTCATCTACAGATCCTACGCTATCGACAGTCACTCCAGCTTTATCTGCTTGCCTGTCGGGACTGCGTTATTATTTCCTTATAGGACCCTAAATGATTACCTATGGTAATATATCACCTATGGTTTCCTGTTAGCAATTTCTGGATGGGGTAGATTAAGTCATTTATTCGCAATTCGTTTTCCCTCCCCTCCCTCCCAATTCCACTGTAGCTTTAACGATAAGCCGCCACGTCTTTGTAGGTTGTAACCAAACCAGACCCCGGTTGGAATCCTCCTTAGGCTCTCACATCGTCACAAGGTCTTCAGCGGGTCACGGGTTTTACTTACAAAGTTGCAAACTTCGACGTCACATTATCAGATTACTACATTCTATGAATCTAAGATTTTAACAGAAGGTGTGTCCATTGTAAACATGATCGTTAAGCAAATTTACAAGTTTTATAAATCACATTCTGCTACACGATCGATTTAACAACCCTCCCAATTAGATAACACTTTCGGTCAGTTAGATAGTTCAAGTTTACACATTTATTGTCATAATTATAGAATCTATTAACTTTAGGGTATCGATCTTTTCCACTGGTGTTATTTGAACAAAAGACACATATGATTGTCTGCAGTTCGCCTAATTAAGTGTGTATGTGTGCGTATTATTTTATTGGCTCGCTTATTATTTAGGAATTACTTAAGAATTACTATAAGTTATTCTCACAACGAGTAGATAATTACCATAATATGCATTAAGTTATGAGCCATTAACTGAATTAATAAATTATTACGAATACACTTTTTAGTGTATGTCCATATTGTCCATAGATAGTAACTAGATACTAAAACTAATATAAAGCAAACAATAATAAACTACAAAGAGAAATACAAAGAAAATAATAAATTTAGTAAATGCATTTCGGATTCTACACAAGCACTTATAATAAATGCTGATACCCTGTATCATGCATGTGTACATACCCTGGTATTTATTGCGGTAGTAATCGTAAAGGCATAAATAAACAATTCAGTCATCCTTACGTTAAAATAAATATGCGAAAGTAAATGAAAGATCTATAGTATTTAAAACTTACAACATAAGAGCATTTTCTTCCGTCCGTACAAAAATTTGTGAAAGTGGTCAATGGACTTCACAACAGCGAATAATTCTTTCCTGATCACACAATAATCCCTTTGGGCTATCGACAAAACCTTGTTCAAATAGCCGATGGCCTCTTCTTGCCTATCCTGTATCTGAGAAAGTACACACCTTTTGGTCAGGTTACTTCCGTCTGTATCGAGTATGAATTTCCAACCTGCCTCGGGTCTTCCGTCAGCAATACCCTTACGACAGAATCTTCTCGTGGATGCAAAGGAAATTCTTCGTTACCGACCTTCAAAACACCCTGATTCAAGTTGAACGCAAAACCGAATTTCCTCAGGAGGTCCATTTCCAAGATAAAGTCGTCCGTGATGTCTGTTACCAACACCTTATGATCATGCTCCTCACTTCCAATGTCAATCTTCATCTTCACCACTCCGTGCGTTGGTATTACATCACCTGTCGCTGTAAAGAGTTGAGGAGCCGTTAGTAACAACTTTATACTTGTTTGTGGAACGTTGAGACGTATGATGGTTTTTGTCGCCCCCGTATCAAAGTACTGGAACAATTCGGTTAGGAATTTCTCCATCTACAAACTGCCGGTACGATTCTTCGATGACAAGGCGTGGATAGTTATCTTCATTCACGGTCGACGTTCATCCTCTATCATCGACCCCCTTTTGCTTTTCCGACCGCTGTACTTTTTTTAGTTTAGGACAACGGCGTCGCACATGTCATTGTTCGCCACAGTCCCAGCACCGGAGCCCTTAAACCTCTCGAAGATTCTTTTCGCGAACTTCTTCCTTCTGCAGAACCGCCAGTACTAATCTTGGGAGACTTTCTCTGCTTTCGCAATGCTTCAAATACGTTCGTACTCTCGGGACCTTTGCTTTGCGGCTTCAAATTCCAAGGCATGAACAAGCGCATCATCCGCTGTTCTTAGTCGTGTCAACCTCAATGACTACTGTAGTGCGCCGTCCCTTAATCCACTGATGTACGTCTACACAGCGTGTTGCCCCAGAAACGAATCAGGTACTGTAAGATACGCCAATTGTACCAACCGCGCAACATCGGTATACTTGCTCAAGATGCGCATCTCCATATCTCATCTCCAGCCGAGAGACTAACAGCTGGTAATCGGTTTCCTGTTCTACTGGAACTGCTTGCAGGACATTCAACGCGTCTCCACGCAAAGCCACAGTTAGAGAACCGACTTTGTCAGTCTATCCGTTGGCTTCCGAGGCCGCCTCAAATTGTTTATAGCAGGTGGACTAAGATATCTTTCCATCGAACATGGGTGGTTTGGTGGTTTTACTTTTATCCCTACGGTAGGACACCTTTCTTCTTCAAATTGTTTCTTTATTTCACCAAACGGATACTCAGTTGGAAGTAACCGTAGTGCAGTCATTTTATCTTCGAGCATTTTGTAGATGCTACCTTCCTTAATCGTTGGTGGTAGCTGCATTTGGGCCATTCTTTCTTCTACCTTTTTTATTACTCTATCTTGCTCCATCAATTTAAATTCTAATAGTTCCAACACACTTTTTCATCCAGTGTTTTGGAATTTTCCAATAATTCTTCCTTAATCCTTTTAGAATTTTCTTCGAACCTTTCCATAAGCTTTCTCGAATTTTCTTCCGACTTTCAAAAATGTTCTTCTATTTTACTTAACACGTTAGGATCGATTCCAGCACCGGGTATTTTGAAACGTCTTCATCATGTAGTATCATCCATCTTTAAGCCGATTTATCAATACGCTTTGGTTACGCGTTATTTCAATTTTCCTTTCTTCCACTTCTCTCTTTAAATTGCTACAAAATTCTTAGGCCCAACGGCTTATAGAGTGGGAACGAGCCTTGAAATTACTAAAAATTGTGTTGATCGGAAATATTTTGTTCTATACCTGCAAGAAATTCAAAGTTCTTTAACTGACCTAGACAATAATATAAATCTAATGGTGTTTTAACGAAAACACGTCTTTTAGAAATCCAGTTATCTACATGGACGATCAAACGATAAGATAAACCATCAATATTTGCTCCTACTGAACCAATAGAAGTACAAAGAGCTATGCGATCGATTGCAGCAGATACTTCTGCCGATCCTGATAGTGTTCTACAAGCAAATAAAAGTGAAAAGGTAGCTTCTATATTAGCTATCATCTTTACCAAAATTAATGTAAAACGTATAATGCTAGTTTGTTTACAACAAGCCTCTAGAAGTCTAGATGTAAATAATTAACATCTGCTCAGTTGTTTGGCGAACTGTTGTATTCGGTTTTTAAATATTTTAAGGCCTATGACAATATCGGTATTCAACATTTAGACGAACTACTGAACTCAAAAATTAATTGCATCTTCCCTTCGTAACAACTTAAGTCTTAATTAAAAGAAACATGCAAATAACAATCAAGTAAATACCTTTTATGGAAAGTGTTATATAACGACCACTACTATCTCCGACTTTCTACAACTTAAGTCTTGACCATATACTTGCAGAGATGTCAGAAGAATCCGTAAGTTCTTGATTTTGCTGATGGCACTTTTATTTTTAGTAATCTATTATGATTTAACGGAAAATGATTCAGCATTTCTTCTCAGAAGAATGAGTCTTAAATCCTAGTATAATCTGAGTAATAAATATAGAGAATGGGAATTTAGCACCACAGCATTCCTATATTGACGATTCTGTCATTACTTCTATTAAGTAGTACCAATGATGTTCTTAAATATTTTGGTGTTTCCACAAGGATAAGATAATTTTCGATGGTGCTACCGTATTGCAAAAATTGAGGAACAAAACTGAAGAAATAACGTCAAGTTCAGTTTTAAAAGAACAAAATTCCTATATAATAATTATATCTCGCCCTCTATTGTTTATTCTCTGCACACAGCACCACTAAATAAGCTAATATTAAGTTTTCTGGAAGACGTAGAGGTAGACAAGTTAATTAGATCGGCGGTACTGGATTCTGGATCTACTTAGTAATACTCCCAAACATATGTTGTATTACATAATTGAGCTAGTGGGAGGCATTTTTGCAACCATTGGCAATATTATCTGGAAAGTTAATAATCCAATCATCAGCTGGACAATGTGTCTGGATAAGTTAGAAATAACAAAGAAGGACTTGGAACCAATCCAGTAAGTTACCTCAAGATTAAAAGATTACTAATTACAATTCCAATTATGGGTGTGCTATACCTTTTAAAGGAAAAGCATGGAGCTCTTTCAACAACATCTAAAAGCACATACGTATATGGTTTCATAGTCGAAAGGGATTAACTCATTCCGAATATAAGCGGATACCTAAAATGAGTGCGAGTGTAACACCAGATAGATCGACTCCAGGCAGGAGTAGAACGCACATCCAGTGTAGAAGTTGTTCCAACATGACGGCCTTGAACGTTGAAACTTTGCTCCATGTCATAGGAAACTGTCCATTTGAGGGAAAATTAATAATTTGCCGTCATAATAAAAATTTGTCCTATGACATGTATGAGAAAGTCAGTGGATAGATGACGCGTAGTATTGACATAGCAATTTGCCAAACGTTGAGAAAAGAATATATTCTAGACCGTACATTAAAATTTGAAACCACATCAATACATCCTGAAACAGTTAATGGTGGAAAGAAATCTATCTATAGTTCTACAATTAAATATTACATGGATAAATATCAACTTAAAGAAATACTAATTATTGGTTTTTAGTTGATATTTTAAATAACTATTTATATGTGGCCAATTAGTTTGTTCTGACATTAGGACTCTTCGTTTTTATATGTATACATATTAGATATATAGATATATACCATACTCGGCATTTATCTAGAATCAAATACAGAATATAATACAGAAAGCCATAATACTGAAGAAGGAATATTTTACTGTGGCATTATAAAATAAATATTTGAACATATACATACATATATTTGATAAACATTTAATATGCAAGTTTAACATATATTAATAGAAATATTTACTAATTGTTTGGTTTGGAGCAAAATATTACATTTAAATCTTCATATTTTATAAATATTTAACATACATTTTGAAAAATGTTTCCAATTTAAGATATATTATGTAGATTATGTAAATATCACAAATATCAACGTTCAACTTAAAATGTAAAATAATTTAGAACGTGTGCTGAAGTGTGAAAACTCTCTTTTAAAATGTTTCAAAACGTCTTATTGTAAAAATATAATATTTTTAAACTTGCGTTTAAAACAGCACTAGTGTTAAAGTCAAGTGAAAGTGATAACATTTGCTTAATACTAGCAAACAAACTGGTAATAATTTTCGTATTTGGATTACGTAAAATCAAATAAGATAGCGTATTTGGTGAATTGGTGATGATGTTTTTAATTTTATGTTTTATATAACTTTATTGATACAACTTTTGAATTTTTTATAGAACATAGATTAGAATAGAATCATAACGTTTTATTTTCTATTGTTGTATAGAGACAATAAACAAAAGAAAAATGATTTTTTGTTTTACTTTTTTTAATGCAAATTCCAACCAGATAAATATTTACTGAATGTTTATGGAATATATTTATATTACGAGGTCTGGCTATTAAATAACGAGACTGCTTATGAAAAAGAGTTTTATTTTAAAAATGATTCTACAATCGAATGCTCCCCTTCGATGTACTCCCCTCCCCTCGCCACACACCGTTCCATTCGTTTTTTCCATTGGTCAAAGCAATGCTGGAAGTCTTCTTTTGTAAGTGCATTTAGGAGCTCCGCCGATTTTAGCTTCACCACTTCGATCGACTCAAACCTGGTTCCTTTTAAGGCAGACTTGATTTTCGGAAACAGGAAAAAATCGCAGGGTGCTAAATCAGGCGAGTACGGCGCGTGTTCGAGCACTGGAGTGCCACTAGCGGCTAAATAACGCTACACAGACAGCGCGTTATGGGCAGGTGCGTTGCCCTGGTGCAAGATCCACGACTTGTTTTTCCACGACTCCGGCCGTTTCTTACGAACTCGCTCTCGCAGTGTTGCCAAAACTTTCAAATAGTAACTTTGGTTTACAGTTTGACCCTGTGGCACCCATTCAGTCATCACGATGCCGTTGATGTCGAAAAAAACGATTAGCATGGCTTTAAATCTTGATTTCGACATCCTTGCTTTTTTCATTCTTGGCGATGCAGGAGTTTTCCAGTGCATGGATTGCCGCTTAGTTTCAACATCGTATTGGAATATCCATGTTTCATCGCAAGTGATGATGTTTTACATCAATTCAGGCTCTTCATCTAACCTCTCAAGGAAATCTGAGCAGATCTGTTGAAGGACGAGTTTTTGTTCAGGGGTCAAATTTTTTGGGGCTAACTTCGCATAAACTTTCTTCGTGTTCAACTCGTCATGTAAAATTTTTCTGAGAGTTTCTTTATCGGCGTTTACAGTCTCAGCAATCATCCGAATGCTCATACGACGATCGCGGCGCACAATTTCATTGATTTTGGTCACTGTTTGCGGAGTTGAAACAAAGACAGGTCGACCTGGACGTTTGTCATCTTCGGTGCTCTCTCGGCCTTCGGAAAACCGTTTATACCATTCGAAAACACGCGCACGAGATAGAGAATTCTCACTATAGGCCTCTTTCAACAACTTATAGCACTCAGTCGGAATTTTTTTAATTTAACGAGAAATTTCACATTGATCCGTTGCTCGTGATTTTCGGCACACACTTTTATCGGCACGAGAAAAAAACACGTTCGTTTCTAACCTCTATAGAAAAAATACTACTACAGCGACAAACACGTGTTTTCGTAATGGCATAGTAGACACTTCCAGCTATCCAACTCTGCATTCGTTTTCCCCCCTTCCCCTCTAGGACGTCTTCTGTGCCCGCAGTCTCGTTATTTAATAGCCAGACCTCGTATATCAATTACAACCCTTTTGGAATCTTACGGACTTACAAGTTATTTTAAATCCCGCTAGGCATCGCAGGTAAGTGATCTAACAGCCACAACACTTTGCACGAATCCACAGGGACCTCCGATATTATCAGAAACATGAAAAAGTAATTTTTAGACAATTCAGACTTACGAGGTTTTGCAGGTATACTGTCGATATGGATATGTAAAAACTTTATTTCGCTTGGTATCGAATTCAAATTCATAGAACTTATAAAGGAGACTTAGACGGAATCTTTGGGCTATAGAACTGCTATGGCAGAAAAACCTTAATAACATTTTTTCGTATGATCAATCGTTTACGCTTAAAATCAGATTCTTTTTACATTTAAAAATTTTCGAGAAAAAATTAATTTTTGAAAAACTCATTTAATGTACCTATTAATTGTGTTTCTTAAATATTAATAATTGTGAAAAATATAAAAAAAGTAAAATTTCCATAGTTTTAAAGAATTTGCTATAACTACCAGAAAATATGTCCAATATCGACATACTTAAGCTCAAGATTTTCGTAATGAAATTTTCCATACCACAAGAAGGATAGCTTTTTTACCCATCAATCTTTTGCAATTTTGGTTAGTTTAAGGTTAAACATACCGAGAAAAAGTCGAAACAATGAGTATTTTTCACATATATTCTGCAATAGCGACTAAACGAATGCGATTTGGCATTTCTATAGCTCAAAAAACTCATTTAAGTCTCCTTTATTAAATTTTATGAATTTGGATTCGATACCATGTGAAATAAAGGTTTTACATATCCGTATAGACTGTATTGTCTTCTAATTATGCGAAAAAGTGATTTTATACAAGTATCTAAAGAATCCGAGCTAACCTAAAAAACCAGTATGATTTTCCGAATCTACACGAAATTCTACTATAGAAAACGTGGTTTTTATTCGTTGAGGAACAAGTTTGTTAAAATTTACAAGTTACAAACCATTATGGCTATGGGTTGTAGCAATTATTATTATTATTATTACTTGACATTATTGTAAAGACATGGCTCATTTAAGTGAGAAGCAACGCATTGAGATTTTAATGAAGTATGGCTATGGGATAAGAGGAGGACTCAAAGTGTAGTATGCACTTTATTCTATAAAATCTACCCAGATACTCCTCTTTCTCAAGGCGCGATCTCAATCAATTAAAAAGTTTTGTGAAACTGGTGGTGTTAAAGATTTGCAAAAAAAAGCGTTAGATTTTTTATTAACAACCGAAGAAGCGCCAAACATTTCTACAAGAGAAGTAGCATAAAATTTAGAAACTAGCCATACATTCGCCCCCTCCCTCCCGCACAAGCTTATAGCTTCTGGAGCCTGGTTTCCAGGTTATGGTTGTAGCAATTATTATTATTATTATTCCTAGAATTTGAAAGAAAGCAAAACTTCGTCCCTACAAACACAAGTTAGTCCACGAATTAAATGAAAACGAATTTGACAGAAAGATTGAATTTTGTAAGCAGATGTTAAAAAAATGTAATATTGCTTTTAGCATTGTGTTGTCCGATGAAACGACATTTATCCTGAACGATACGATACATCGACATGATGTAAATCCACACTAGGCACATACAATATCCGGAAAAAGTCAATGTATGAAGAGGCATTATAGGAGGACATATCATAGGGCCTTTTTTTCTTGATCAAGTTCTTACCACTAAGGGATACCTTGAGTTATTTCAAAATCATGACATACCCAATATTTCCCGGTGAAAATGGAGGTATTGAATATAGAATTATTTTCTAACAAGCCCCCGCATTAGTTAGTGCGTACTTGAATAATGTTTTTTCTAACAGATAGATCGATAGAAAGATCCCCTTCTATCGACTAAAAAAACATTATTCAAGTACGCATTGGATTGACCTGCCCGATCTCCAAATTTCTCACTACTAGAAAACTGCTTTAATGATCAGAATACTAGAAGACATGTTAGCTATAGACAGAGAGCTATAATAAATTTTAAATATCGATTAGGTCATTGCCTGACAGTCAATGAAGCTCAATTTGAAAATTTAATTTAATACCCATATTAGATTTTATGAATAATATTTTTTGTGTTCCATTTATTTTTGTTATAGTATCAAGACAAGTTAATTTTGACCAAAATTGATAATCAAGTCTTACTAGATTAATTTTTCTACAAGCCAGTTCTCACATTTTGTTGATTAATTTTAGCTTAAATTTCGAATTACTAAATAGAGAAGACTAAACACTTTTCAAAAATGCAAAAAAAACATACGGATGCCATTTGGAAAAATAAAGTTAGTTGCTATAGCAACACAACAATAGAATAAACCAACAAACCAAAAAACACCACAATATGCATTGGGATAAACTTGCTTGTAACTCTTCAAATTAAAAAGTTACAACCATTAATTGATACTTTTGTTATACACACTCTGTATATTTAAAAACATTCTAAATTCAATATCTATATAATAATAAAGGACCTCGAAGTAATTTTATGTAAAGTGGCCCCCGGTCAAATTGGCTGAATTTTTGATATGTTATAGTTATCGACTCCCGGATCAAAAGTCACAAAGGGCACACAGTCCAAAAACCCATGGTTTTTCCACCACAGGTGCTTAAAGTTGTGTGTTTTGAAATCGTTCAAACTTTTAAAACTAATCTTATGGAAAGCGGCCCCTGGTTAAATTGGCTTAATTTTTGATATGTTATAGTTATCTCGACTCGCGGATCAAAAGTTCTCCTGGGCACAAATTCCAAAAACCCATGGCATTTCCGTTTTAAAATCGTTCAAACTTTTGAAACTAACCTTATGCAAAGTGACCCCCGGTTAAATTAGCTAAATCTTTGATATGTTATAGTTGTCCAGTTCTGGATCAAAAGTTCTCATGGGCATAAAGTCCAAAACCCCATAGTTTGCCCACCACAGGTGCTTAAAGTTGCGTGTTTTAAAATCGTTCAACTTTGGAAACTAACTTAATTTGTTTATTAAAATTAGATTTTATTGTGACTTTTTTTCTATATTTCAGAACATTCATATACACTTTTATTTGAGTGGGTATAATTGTGTATCAAGCACAATTAAACTCGTTTCCGCTGTTTAGTTTTTGTTATATTTTCTCGGACATGTGATTATATGCGAGACGGTATAATCATTTGGCTCATCTAGACAGCGGTTCCCAACCGCCGGTCCGTCAGAAATTTTTGCCGGTCCGCAGAAAAATAACGGTATTTTTCAAAATTTTACTGAAAGAATTTTTTTAATTTGTGTTATCCAGCAGCTAACGTAGGGTAAAATGGTTTATCGGAGTTGACCAAGAGTAAAAAGTTGACTCTGAGTAAATTTATACGGAGCCGGTGCTATGTAGCGTCGGCTCCGTACCTATGTGTGGTAGGGTAGTATCCAGTAACAGGGATTAAGGAGAATCTCCCATTTTAGAATTTTTAAGCGGGTTTGGCGCGCACGGGAACCGAAAGAATTTTCGTCTTGTCTTCCCGATTAACGCGAACGATCAAAATCCGGGTTTTGCGGTTTCGAGGGGCCGCAGAACTTGCTTCGGTCTGGACCGTTTTTTGTGTGTAGATGCGTTGGGCAGGTCCCGTCTCAGATTTGAAGTCTCGTCCGTCTCCATAAACCATTAGGCGGAGGTGGCAAAAAATTGTCGCCTTACAGTAGGTCGGAGCGAAATTCTGACCGTGGAATCTTTATCATCGCAGAACCGCAATCGTTTCTACCAGAAAAGTTTTTTGCCGACACTCTTCTGGGGGCGGGGGCTAGGGGTGACATGGGGTTTCTGGGGGAATCAAATATGTGTTGGTGGCATTCGATTTCACGCAGCCTGCTACGAGTGCAGCACCTATTGGTTTTTCCGTATCTCTAGCCTTATCCGCTCTAGGGGACTCCACCCGTTCTTGAGAGGATGTATCTCGGAAACTATAGGAGCCAAAACGACTATCTTGGCGACAAACGACGGGAAATTTTAAAATGATTCCCATTCAAATGCCGTACAAAACTACAAGAAAAAAGCTACAACCAAAAACTCGAAATCGGGTTCCTAAGTGGAACTGAAAGCATTGAAACACTTCTGAAAGCCTTATATGATTGCCCCCTGGGTCATTTGAGCCCATTCCCGGTTGTGACCGCCGCTCCCGAAACCCACTCACCAGCGTTTTCGGTTATATCTTCGCTCCTTATCGAGGTATCTTCTTCTGGTCTTGAACGATGGACCGCCCTATGTGTCTAGAACCCGATTATGGTCTTCGGCGCCGCACCTCACCCTTCAATCATTTTTTCGTATGGCGAAAAGAAAAGACTTCGGTCTCTCGGTACCCGCCAATGTCTGGCCGTTTTAGTCTTTCGAGGTTTGGCATGCGGGAAGCGGATGGGGTATGAAAACCGATTTTTGTTGTTATAAAAAATGGATATTTATTTATTTTAGATTGCTTTGTACAATGTAAAAGTAAATTTCTAATTACAAGATTTTGCGATTTTTTTAATTTATTACCTTACCGGTCCGCAAGCAAATGCTACGTCGTTTAGCGGTCCGTGAACGAAAAATGTTGGGAACCGCTGATCTAGATTCAAAAATTTTGGGTACATGTGTACATGTTGCAAGCATTTTGTGGTATCTTGGATATGCGCGCCATCAACCTAATGTGAGATATCCTGACGCATCATTGTTGCGAACGACAGTGGATGCATCAAATCACGAGGATTTGAACATAGAAATAGTAGAGTAAAATAGGCTAATGTCACATCATTTTATTGAGAGTCGAAGGGACTCACGTGAATCCAACACTCGGAATGCCCGAATGTGAGAGGCGAGGGGACTCACTATAATCAAGCACCCCGAATGTGAGAGGCGAGGGGACTCACTATAATCAAGTACCCCGAATGTGCGAGAAAAAGTCACAGTAAAATTTAATTTGAATAAACAAATTAAGTTAGTTTCAAAAGTTCGAACGATTTCAAAACACGCAACTTTAAGTACCTGTAGTGGGCAAATCATTGGTTTTTGGACTGTGTCCCTCCATGAGAACTTTTAATCCGGGAGTCGATAACTATAACATATTAAAAATTTAGATAATTTAATCGGGGGGCAGTTTCCATAAGATTAGTTTTAGAAGTTTGAACGATTTTAAAACATGCAACTTTAAGCGCCTGTGGTGAGCAAACCATGAGTTTTTGACCTTTGTGCCCAGGAGAACTTTTGATCCGGGAGTCGATAACTATGAAATATCAAGAATTCAGCCAATTTAACCAGGGGCCGCTTTCCATAAGATTAGTTTTAAAAGTTTGAACGATTTCAAAACACACAACTTTAAGCACCTGTGGTGGAAAAACCATGGGTTTTTGGACTGTGTGCCCTGTGTGACTTTTGATCCGAGAGTCGATAACTATAACATATTAAAAATTCAGATAATTTTACCGGGGGGCAGTTTCCATAAGATTAGTTTTAAAAGTTTGAACGATTTTAAAACATGCAACTTTAAGCGCCTGTGGTGGGCAAACCATGAGTTTTTGACCTTTGTACCCAGGAGAACTTTTGATCCGGGAGTCGATAACTATGAGATATCAAGAATGCAGTCAATTTAACCGTGGGCCAGTTTCCATAAGATTGTAGGTTTAAGAGTTTGAACGATTTCAAAACACGCAACTTTAAGCACCTGTGGTGGGCAAACCATGGGTTTTTGTACCTTTGTGACCATGAGAACTTTTGATCCGCGAGTCGATAACTATGAGATATCAAGAATCCAGCCAATTTAACCGGGGGGCAGTTTCCATAAGATTAGTTTTAAAAGTTAAAACGATTTCAAAACACGTAACTTTAAGCACCTGTGGTAGGCAAACCATGCATTTTTGGACTTTTAGTCCCCATGCGAACTTTTGATCTTGGAGTCGATAACTATGAGATATCAAGAATTTCAGCCAATTTAACCGGGGGCTAGTTTCCATAAGATTAGGTTTAAGAGTTTGAACGATTTAAAAACATGCAATTTTAAGCACCTGTGGTGGGCAAACCATGGGTTTTTGAACCTTTGTGCCTCTAAGAACTTTTGATCCGGGAGTTGATAACTATAACATATCAAAAATTCAGCCAATTTACCCAGAAGTCACTTTCCATAAGATTAGTTTTAAAAGTTTGAACGATTTTAAAACACGCAGCTTTAAGTACCTGTGGTGGGCAAACCATGGGTTTTTGAACTGTGTGCCCATGAGAACTTTTGATCCGGGAGTAGATATCTATACCGTATCAAAAATTCAGCCAATTTAATCGGGGACCAGTTTCCATAAAATTAGTGCTAGGTCCTTTAAGCATTTTTAAATAAATTTATAAAAAAAATTGACTCAACGTTATAATAATTTTTCTGAAAAAAGAGAAATATTTTGTTACTAATACTTGAAACTGAACTATATACTATAGTGAAAAATGATATTATTTTTTGTATATTAGTCGTTCTATAAAATTACTATTCTATATTTTTTGCTTTATTGGTCTTCTAGATATTTTTACATTCTACATTAAATATACATTCTATATAAATGTCTTTTCTATATTATTTACGTTCTATAATTTTGATTCTATATAAATACCCATCTTAATTTGTAATGTGTCATCTTTGTCTACAGGCAACATATGATGTGGCAGGAAGGTGTTTTAAATAAACTTAATAAAATAAAAGAAGCTATTATAAGTTGTTTATTGTTTAAAATAAACTTATTAAAGATTGTTGGTGTTGCAACAAAATTTAAACAGATTGATTACGACCTCATTGATTACAAATTCATACCCTTGCCACATTGACTGATAATCCATCCTTAAAAATGTACTTAGTGTAAATCACCATTAGTGTAATGAAGAGACCAGGTAGTTATTACGTACGCAGTTAAACGATGTTTACTCATTCTTGAAAAAACACGGTCAACTGAAATACAATCAGTAGTTCTACAAAGGTATAGGCTGATTGATATAATATGGAACGCACTTTCTACAGGTAAGTCTAAAAATTTGTGTGGAAATTTAACAAATTTTTTATAAATGTGAAAAATCTTTAAATATATATGACAAATTATTAAAAATAGATCAACTCAAACTCACTTTTTTGTCAGGATAACAAAGATAGTATTGTTAAGGTTAGAATCACAATTTTTATTGACAAAGTTGTATGTTTATTTGTCAATTTTTGCGGTGTATAAGGAATAACGCTAGATTTATTAGATGCGCAATATTACATATTATATACATATAAAAAATGTTCTGAAATATTTAGTCGAAGTTGTGTAAACTACCCTCAAGTTGGTTGTTAAAATCTGAGGTCTAATCTGACCGGAGGGCTCGAAATTTACTTGGCGGCAAGAGATACCAAACAATCCACATTCCAGGTAGATTGAACGTAGTGTGGACTGTAGTTAATCCAATCCCCTCTATCTATAAGAGTAGAAACCGTAATCCGCTATGCTATTCCGTACTTTTTACCTGCTCGCGAGTTAGTGTAACTACGAAGCAACGCAATGTAAGTCGCGAGATTTATCGTAAAGAAAATGACAACTGTTCATCTCTTGTCCACCTGCTAGTGAGTGAGTGCATATATCAGTGTTAACAGGTGATTACAAAGTACATCTTCTGGTCCAAGTAAGTTTGTCGGAGTTGCGGTCTAGTGGTTCATTCTACGACAATGCGGAAGAGCAATGCTTTGTATTATGGAAACAACTTTTGATGGCACTTGCTGTAGCACGTAAATGATTCACTCATGTAAATGTTAACTTCCTTACCAAAATCTATTTTTAATACGGTAAATTGTATTTCCTTTATTTATTTTTTTTTCTGAACACTTAATTAGAATTTCTATTATTACATAGACTTTATTATTTATTTTTAAAATTTGCACTTAAATATACTTACTAGTAGTAATTTTTATAACGGCCACGAAAATTGTTATAACCGTAACGTATGTTAATAGGTCGATAATCAAATTAAATTTTTTTGAAAATTTTTAAATTATTCAGGGTTGCGCGCTTTATCAAATATCAATATCTCGAAATCTTTTTAATAACAAGAAAAACGACTTTGCCTCATGTGTGGAAGTACTCCCCTTTTTGAATTTAATGTTTAATAATCCATAAAACACTTTTTTTTGTGAATATTTAAGATTTTATTAATCAATTTTCAAGGCTGATAAATAGTATGACTATGAACAATAGCAAAATATTAGTAATTTTATAGACTCCACACATATTCTCTAGATGTAAGTAGCTTCCTATTGTTCGTAATATGAATAATAGACCTTGATTGATTAATGAAATTTGAAATATTTATCAGAAAATGATTTTTATTAAAAAATCACAGCACCCTTGCACTTGTATTATTACTGTTGAAGTTATCGGTACAACAAGGTATTACCTAACTGAATTTTTTTCAATAATTAGGATGTTTTGTACATAACAGCCTATACAATGAACTATTGGTAGGTGTGTGATCCACACCCACCTAATGACATTTGTTTTTATTAAAAAATAGTTATCAAAACGTTTATTGAATTGTCAGTTTACACCTCCTTCCATTACTTATATCTTCAATCAAGTTTTGAAACTTTTATTTTTTCTATCTTTTGAAAGTATGTATATACATAATAACTATTATTATAAACCTTGAAGTTTATTAGTAGAGAATGCATTTTTTTATTCTCAATCCTGTAAATTTATTCATCTTGATATTAAAATAAAATGTCAAGTTTGCTATAAACTATTAGTAATTTTCTAAAAATATTGCAAGTATTCCATTTGTCCTTTAAACATAGATAAACGCACATACTATGTCATACATGCAAGCCTGGGAAAAATCTAGGAATGCATTTCTATTTTATTGTTTTATGTTCGCTCATATATTAATAATTTTATTTCATCTTTGGATTTCTCTTTTATGTTCCAAAGATAATTATAGTTATTTATATATTCTTCCTTTTTCCTCCATGTAAAACCGGCTTATTATAGTTTTAATTCTTTTTGAAGTCTTACAAGTAAATATTATGCGAATTTTTTTGTTTTCTAGAACATGTATACGACGTGCACATCAATTTAATTTACTGAAAGTAGGTATATACATATTAACTAGTTACTACTAAACTCATTTTAATATTTAAGTTGGTTGAGTGAAGCCAGTTTGGGTTTAAGTAGCGAGGGAAATTAACGAAATTATAACGCTCCGTTATACAGGAAGTAACAAAGGAATAAAATAAAAAAAAATTTAATTGTCTGAAAAACCGATTAAAACATTCTGATTTTTCCGACAATTCCTATCAAAATACTCTTATCAATACTCCTAGCAATCTTCTCCTAATTGGTAGATATCGGTGTAATATATTATTTTCAAGAGAAATTATCACCAACCAGTACGTTACATACCTGATTTCTAATTGAAATAAATACGCACAAACATGTGTTGGAAAGTCTTGATTAGAAAAAAGGAATCTACAATAAGCGATTCACCGAAAATACCTTGCATTATGTATGACTTTAAAAAAGAAAAGAGAAACTAATAAACCATTAGAAAGGTATAACGTAAAGTATTTTCCGGTAAACTAGATTAAAGCAATTCTGAGATAAACTTTGATTCGATTGGTTGATTTGATTCAAGCTTTATTAATGAAGATAGTTCAGACTTACCATGGACGTCTTCTTCTTTAGTGGGTATCACCTAGAACAAATATAAATGTAGTTAATAGAAATAGTTATTTAGCAGAGCAACAAAAATTAGAATTGAAGAATAATTACACATAAGATCAGAGATGATTTATCCACCCGAATGGTCTAGCGGTGAAGACTGTCATCACCACTAGTCTTACTGTAGAATGTGCATAAATATAATATTTTTCAAATAAATGATGGAAAATGGAAATTATACACTTGAGAAAACTATTCCTAAATTAAAAGTTATTAGGAAAAAATTTAGCAAAAAAAAATCAAAAGAAAGTTTAAACGAAATAATTGCACATCATAAAACAACAATTTGCATTTGTTGAAAAATTGTATTTTTCGTGTGCAATTTAATTGAAAACTGGAGGATTTGCAATTTTCAATTTCGATAAACCTTTTATTGCGAAATTTCAATAAGAAAATAATGGATGTTAAAAAACGTATTGTGCAAGAAAGATCCTTAGGAAAAATTTTTGTAATTTTGTGAATTGTTCTAAATGATTTACTACAGAAGATTGTGTTGTAAAATACCGACGAAAGATATGCTAAACACGGTGTATTGTTTTCAGTCAATATTTCATATCGTATTGTTTGGGTAGAAAAAGAAAAAGGTTGTCGGAACCAATTGTTTTTCTTTTTTTTTTTAGACAATACACTTTTATTTGCGGTTTCTCTGCAAATTTCACAACCATTTAAAACCAGAACTTCCTTTTCATTTTTTTTTGAAATTAGTTTTATCTTCATTAATTTTTTGAATTTTTATGTACCATACATACGTTCTATAGTGGTAAAAAACTAAAATGATTAAAATTTATATTTTATTTACGGTTTATAAATTTTGATAAGTAGACCACAAATATCTTCAGTTTTATCTTGAATTTCTTTAATAGTAGGTTTTGTGGAAAAAGGGTAATGCGATTATTCATGAATCATGAATAGAGAGCTCGTACTTCATTGATAAATTAATAATCAATTTGTTCATACTTTTTTCATATAAATAATATTAAGATTAATGTTTATAACTTGTTCTTGTTAAGAACTGCTTTCACGTGGCAATTTATTCATTTTGCTAGAAATATGTACATACGTGTACTAGTTGTAAGTACGTGGCATTCACATTGAAATTGTGTATAGTTTATGCTTTGCTATTCAATAAAAAAATTATTGCTTAAATTGATCCTATTGTTTAGAATTATAGTCCGCATTATTTCTCCATTAACCTTTACTAATTGAAAAAAACACGATGTGATAACACACATACTGTAGGTGTAAACACTTTGAAACATGCAGGAAAATGAATAAAATAACATGTAAAAAATATAATAAATAGTAAATAGTAATAAGGTAAATAATTAACAGTAATTAAAAAATTCCAGACATAACATGCCACATTATTATTATTATTTTCACAGATTATATTTTAATATTATTATTAAGTGTGTAGGTTGGTATTTGTTGGTGTAGATTCAAAACAAAAACGTAATTAAATCTACAATTAATTATTAAATTTTAACATTAGTTACTAATAAAAAAAAATGTATAACAATTCATTTTACTTTGTTGCAATAAATGAAATAGTAATAATATTAAAGCTGACTCAAGATTTTATTTAAGTGCTATATATATAAATATTAAGCTGAGCCATCCAATTTTATTTATGAAAGAAAAAATATTTTCTCAGGATTCACACAGTTAACCTTCAAATCTGTGCTTTTCTGGATACTTCCGGTTTTCGATTGCTCGTTGTTTCCTTCATCGCCTCCCCTATGGAATTACTGAATCACCAGTCCTTTCACGAACATAAAAAATTCTGACAAACACATCTTTTATTTATCTTAACTTCTGATTTTTAAAGCAATTGCTCTCAACATTCTTTTACAAATAATAATACTAAAAATAACAATAGTTCTCTCTATCTTTATCTGTATTTTGTATTCTTTTTCAATGCAAATCTATTGTAATACAACAATACATTCTCTTTTATTTTTTCCTCTGAAATACAAAAAAGTATTGTTATCATTATTAGCTGATATCTGACTTAATTAAAGTAAAACCACCTTCGAAATTAAACAAAGATAATAATATAATCGAGCCAATAAATTTACGATCTCGCCGAATAGAATAAAATCTAGAAGCGTGTCTCAGTTTTTTTGAATCCAAACACACTAATAACAAACCATATCGCAGTGAATTTTGAGATATTCTGATGATACGAAAATGCCCTAAATCGGCTGTTTTCGCCCATACACAATTTTTTCTTATGTCTTGGACCCACACGATCTTTATTTTAAAAGTTACAGCATTTTTTTCTGAACCTTGAGAATTTGCCATCAAATAAAATAATGACCACCAAAAAGTTAGCAAAAAATAACAACTTACATTTTTTTAATGGAACACCCTATATATAGTTTTCATAGTCGGCTCTTTCCGGATTTCAAAATCTTTATATAGTATGTGTTTACTTTAGTCGTTTGCCCAATATATCACTCTAAAATATTTTTAATTTTGCGTATCAAAAATAAAAATAAATACAATTTCGATATAATATTGCGTAAACGGCTCAAATAAACATATGACGTACGTAAAAATAAAATGAAATATATATAGTGTTCCATTTAAAAAATATCATTTTTTCCTAATTTTTGCTATTATCATTTGTTTTATCTAACGGTTTCGAAAAACGCTACAACTTTTGTAATAAAAATTATTTCTATCTTTTAAAATAAAGCTGTAGGGCAGCGTGGACCAGAATAGGCGGTCAAAAAACAGATTTCAAGATACATTCCACCCCAACCCCTAATTCCTTTACATATAGTAATAGAAGTATTTCCCCAAAATTCCAACCCTGTACCTATTTGGGAAGGCAGTGCTCAAATCCAAGACAAAATTACGATATAAACGGTAATTATATATTTAGGAGAAAAATCGCATTGATTGTGATTTTAGATATGTTTTAATATACAGGGTCGCTGATATGTATGGAAACGGTCGATTATCTTCTAAAGTAAGATAGCCAGCGAAAAATGTTGAATAGAATAGTTTTAGGGTTTTTTAAAACCTATTACAGTAAGGACAAATTAAGTATACAGGATCAGTCAAAACGTCATGACAAAACAAAGTTGCTTTTTTTAAATGGAACATCCTGTATTCCATATTTCAATTTATCTCGAAATTCTAAACAAACTTGTATAGCACATCATTCTACCTAAACTTAACCGTTTTCGAGATATCGAACTTTGAAAATCATTTTTTACTACCTTCAAATTGATTAAAGAAAAAGCCCGAATTGATATTTATTATGAAAATTACACAAGGTGGGGGGGGGGGGGATATGATAATATGGATATGATAAAAATGTATGATACGAAAAAATGTATTTTTTAATGAATGTCCTGGATATTTTACATTTTATGAAAATAATAGTTATGCCAGAAAAAAAAGAGAAAACAAATATTTTTTGGCATTCTATTTTATAAGATGCTCAAAGTGTTCGCCATTTACTTCCTGACAGTAATGAATTCGCTTGAACGAATTTAAAAGGGCATTGGGTGGATAATTGGAAATTTCTTGCCTTATCCTTTCTTCCAACTCTTCGATATTTTGCAGCTTATTTTTGTAAACTAAGTTTGTTATATGACCCTACAGAAAAATGTCAAGCGGGGTCATATCGGGAGATCTAGCAGGCCGTTCAATTGCCCCCCTACGTCCAATCCATTTTTCCGAAAAAACTTCATCTAGATATGCCCGTACCGCAAGTCCAAAATGTGGAGGAGCCCCATCTTGTTGAAACTATATTTGTTCTGCCGGTAAATTGGGATTGTTATTGTTCGGGAATAATCGTCTAAACTCTGGAATAATATGCTCTCGCAAAAGTAATAAATATCGTTCAGCGGTCAAATTTTCGTTTATAAAATAGGGTCCTATGACGTGTCCACCAATAATGCCACACCAAACATTTACTTTTTGTGGTTGTTGGGTGTGAACTTCCTCCATCCAGTTGTGTCGATTTACGTGCCCGTTTAAACAAAATGTAGCTTCGTCAGAAAATAATATGTGGGTGATAAAGTTGGCATTTTGATTTAATGTATCTATAATAACTTCGCACAAGTCTATTCTACGATCAAGATCGTCTTCACTTAATTCTTGTAATAAATGCACTTTATATGGACGGAATTTTTCCCGTTTGCAAATTTTTTGAATGGAATATCGACTCACGTTATGATTTAAGATCCTCTGTTGTGTCGAATTTATTGGATTTTCCACCACATCTAACATGACATTATATATATCCATAAAAATATCCACTACTTCGTCACAATTTCTTCGTCTATCACCATATCCTATGATCATTAAAATTTCAATACGATCGGTTTCACTTAAACGTGCCATTTTTGCGCGAAAATTATTCACACTAATAATGTAATTTTGACATGTGTTAAGACAATCACTGTTAGACAAAAGAACGACGCTGCGTTGTTATGAAGCTAGAAACTTTCAAAGGTAACTTGATGGACTAAAATATTTTTGTATAATTTATAAGAAAGTGATTTTCAAAGTTCGATATCTCGAAAAGGTTAAGTTTAGGTATAATGATGTGCTATACAATTTTGTTTAGAATTTCGAGATAAATTGAAATATGGAATAATATACAAGGTGTTCCATTAAAAAAAAGCAACTTTGTTTCGTCATGACTTTTTGACTGATCCTGTAAACTTAATTTGTCTTTATTGTTATAGATTTTAAAAAATCCTAAAACTTTTGTAGTTAACATTTTTCTCTAGCTATCTTACTTTAGAACATAATCGATCGTTTCCATACATATCACCGACCCTGTATTATAATTAGGAACACATAAAATGCCTGAGAAATCAAATAAGATACATAATAATATTACTAACATAATTATTATTTCTGCAATTCAGTGGTGCTTTGAATAACAGATTTTTTTGTTGTTTCCGTCGGTACCAATTTTCTGTTAGCCTCGACGATCTGCAACAACATTTCTTCTTCATCATTTGTAATTAATTTGTTAAACTCCTCAAAAAGTTTTACACCTCTCTCTGCAATGTCATTCACTACTTCAAAGTTCTCTACTCGCTTTTTCCCCTCCAAATATTGCAGGTTATTCTCCCACTCTCTTGGATGTAGTTTACTGAAATCTTCATTTATTTGAAGTTTAACCAGAAGCCCAGATGTTCTTTTTGTAGCAAAATCTGCTAAAACTGATTTGCCACTTAAGAACATTACATTTTCACGAACCATGCGGTGTGCTACCTCACAATTTCTCATCTATTTAACAATCTTTTCCTTCTCTTTGGCAGGTATCAGATCTGAAAACAAGATAAGACCAACCAATTCATCGACAAATGCCATTGATGGTTTTTCAAAGTATCTTTTGCAACTTTAGTTATTTCTTCATCGACAGCTACCTGCCTATCCAAATTCTGGAAAAAAAGAAGCATCAGCCATAGGGGAATTTGCAGGTAAAGAAGCATCAATCCAGTATTTGACATATAACAGTGCACAAAAAGTAACAAACCGTTTGAGTTGTACAAGTTCTTTTTGGGTGAGGTGAAATGCTTCCTGTTTACGAAAATAAACAGGACCAGGAGCTCGCCAGTGCTCAATCAACTCCATGTAGTCGTCACGAGGTTGTGACTTTCTGTCCAATGCTGCTATAAATGAGTATACAAAATAGTCTGTATAATAGCAGAAATTGTCTGTTTGCACAAGAGGATCGTATTTACTACGATCTTTTTTATCACCATACTGCCTTGAACCTGTTGAACGGAGGAAGCTTGGGAGAGTTGGAAGGCCCCTAACACAAGTTGATCCATTCTTCATTCCAGTATTGACTGCCGTAGTGTCAAAACACATTCCTTCTGCTGCATCCACTAAATCTCATTCTGCTAGAGCATTATACACAGCTTCTGCTTTCTTTACGTCCGTTCCTAAAGTAAGTTGCGGCACTCCAAATATTTTTTCATCCCAATTGCTGAGATTAGGACTGGTAAGTGATCAACTTTAGCCGAACCCAACATATCGGTTCAACATACCAATGTACGCCAAATATACCTCTGCATGAAAATGATGAATGATGCTGCGTGACAATGACAATTCAGAGGTATCATGTCCAACAGCTGACGCAATAAGGACCATCAGTTTAAGAGCTTAAGCCACGGACTGAAGACTGAACTACAGTGAGCACGTGTGTCAGCTCTGTAGGCACTAATGCGCTCTTAAACTTGGTGGTGAAAAGTTGAACTAAACGAAATAAGTACTCTGATTGTTCTGTATCTCGCCAAGAGCGATAGCAAAATTTACCAAAAAAGTGAGAAATTGCCAAAAATAGACAGCTGTTGAGCACCGCTTTATAATGCACCTAGGAAGCTGAAATTTTGCCAGTGTGTTACTATTACCAAGTGTACAAAAATTAGGAAGCGGGTAGGTCTCACGAAGGAAGTTGATTTTTTGGACCACGCTACTGTAGGGGTGGTCCAAAATATACGGAAAACCCTGTAGACTTCGAAATCCTCAGTGTTAAGTCTTTAAAAGGGCCCATGCACCTTATCTGCCTTTGATAATGACATTTAATGTTGAAACAGTTGTCAGGTTAAGAATTTAATAAAACCTTTAACTAATCTTTGTATTATTATTATTATTATTATATCTTGGTATTATATTTCATGATTATGGAGTTCCACAAAGTATAAGTAAACTTCATGCAGATAACTTTCACATAGCGACAAACATTATCAAAATTAAAGTTTGTTTTTCTAAACATCATTAAAAATTAATTAAAAACGCTCAAGTGAACGTCTATCTTTCTTTCACCTAAAACTAGATAGACTCGAATTTGCAAATGTGTTTGATTTGGTTATTATTATTCGCAATTATATCGAACAAAGCCCTTTTAAGCTTAAGCAGTATTACCAACACCAAGAAACGTTTATTAAAAATTCTGTCCGCCTCCCTAGTCATTTTGTTTATGCTTTTTGCGCAAGAAAACATTTTTCCGATATTGCGGTATAAGGTATAACCAATCTTTTCAATCTTGACGATGATGTCAGTGAAAACGTGAAAGATGATGAAATTTTAGTCATCAGTTACAATAGTAGCATCGATTAAACTAGAAATTTGTTAAGTTCAATGCTCAAACATAAGAAACTCTTCTTTCTCCTTTTAGATACGTTGTTTTTGTTTAAGTTTCGTAATTTGTTATAATAACGTTTAAAATTTATATTATATTATTTTTGTTTAATTTTTTGTAATAAAAATTACATGGAGTTTTATCAATTCTTTTTAGTGTAGTGGACTAAAATTCCCTTAAATATTTAAAATAGCCTTATTAGAAGTCCTTATAAATATTCCTTGCGCTTTTCGTTGAGAGGAATCGAATGGTAACAACACGACTACATTTGAAGCAAGCTTGGCCAGGCATCAGATTCCAAGCTTCAAGATTTGTATTGGATCAAGATAAGTTTTCAGATAATTTGACAGCGAATCAGAGGTCATCAAAGTCAAGAATTGGGGCATGTCTTGAATCATACAGAATAGAGTTCATCAAGATGATAAATATGTAACACTCGCCCTTTGTTATCCATCAGTGACATAGCGCCCAAAAACGTTATGAGTTTTTGGGCGTCGTTATCTTAATGGCGAGTAACTGGAAGTTCGATTGTTGCATATTTTCTGAATCAACTCGTCACTGTTTTTACTGTACTAAACGATATTACTGCAGAATAGTCTTCTAATCACGCTAGTGGCAGAAGGATGAAGGAGAAACATAACTATCATCAAACAGAGAATTTCTAGCACTTTCCAATGCAGAAAGCCTGGCCTCTAAATATCTAACAACAATTAAGGTGCTTCCACGTAATATCAATTTTTTACAACCATATGTAATTTAAGCTAAGAAAGCTGCCAGAAATAAAATCTTAAATCAAAAGCGTTTGGTCCTGAGCAATTTTTACAATTCTCTTCTCCTTTCATTAGCTGAAGTGGTAAAAGTTATGGACGTGCCCATACATCCTGAGCGCAAAGAGAATTTCCTTATAAGCACAATCAAATACATATAAGAAATAATTCTTAGCAATTACTCCTTAATTCTTACAATAACTGGTTGTAGTCGCACTGCCATCAGGTTGTATGATTTCACAGCTGTTCAAGCTCGGTAGTGACGAACAATGGCGAATCTCCGTTGCTTCGCCATATCAAGCATCAGTAAAAATATACACATGGGTTTCAGAGAACAGATTAAAGGTAACATTAGATGAAACATCAGAATAGACTCAATTGGAATATAGAACAAAACAGAGATCAAGAACTACGAAAGAACAAGACAGGAAAGCTCAGATTTGTGCGACACAATTAAAGGGTTGTATACTGAAGGTCACCGTGAACTGTTTTTTGTGGATTTTCTCTTTAAAATGTAGTCCTTGATGTTAATAAACTATGAAAGTAACAAATGCATCTGCCCCCCTTAAGCGTTAACATAAAATACTGGAAATGGAAATAATAGCAATAACAGAATTATGCTAAGAAGATAATTGCAAAATCCGAAAAAACACTAAAAAGAATTGGAAAATATACAAAGAAGCATTGGAAAAACATGGAAATTAACTAAGAGAAGATTACAAGTGCAAAAATTAAATTCTGAATATCACAGAACACGTCACTGAATGGTGATGACACCACAGGACAGCAAAACAGAAGAGGAAAAAAGAACTTTCTTCCCAAAAAAGAGGCCCAAAAAATATAAAAGCAGAAATTTTCAAGAAAGTTAAGAAAGTGGAAATGAGAACAACGGGAAAAGAAAGTGCAATGTATACAGAAAAAGAAAAAAGACCGAAATATGACGGGTCAACTTATCCAACTACATCACACAGTGGCGCACCCAAGATTTTGGCTTGGGATGGCTTCTACTCACACAATAGAATTTTCACATAGTTCTTTACATAGTTACATAAATAGAATTGTCATGAATATTTTTAGAATTCTGATTAAATTAATAAGCCTTGTGGGGGGGGGAGCAGTCCCATGACCTCAAATCCGTAAGTGTAGAGCAAACGAAGATTAAGTAAAATGCAAAATTATTCAAATCATTTCTGTTAGTCTGTTGCGATTTTTTCGTAAAGCACGTCGATTTTTGCAAATTGAAGGTGAATTTTGCAAAGTGAGCCTCGGTGTATAAGTCAACGAAAAAATAGCAAAGGGGCATGATTGTTACTGAATTGCATGTAAATTCTAAAAATAACTAAACCAATCTAACCGTGTGCACGTTTTAACGATATAAATGAAAATGCTGAATTAACTCAAATCAATAGAATTGCTGTCAAAACAAAGTCAAATATCTTATTTCAAAAACATTTATTTGTGTATGTAACAACTTATACTTTTATTTCAAAACCACACCTACTTGTATTAAAATTTGCTTTAAAACTAGTTATCATTTATATGTATAACAAGAGCATGTACACTTCAATTTAAAGATTTTATAAATAAATTAAAATCATTGAAACTTATAATTTAGAAATATGTCTAATAAGTCTCGATTTTAAAGCAAAAGCAAATACTACATACCTTATTTTAAAAACAAATATTTTGTTTCAGAAGTAAATAATTTTTATTTTAAATACTACCCCTCTTGAAGTTTAATATACCTGCATTTAAAGATTCAGCATTTGCAGTTCAAACAAAGAATTTATGATTAACATAAAAGTAAAATTTCAATCGACAATTAAAGTAAAATTTAAAAAAAGTAAATGTGGCATCATACATTGCCACGTAGATAGAAGTGTCTCTTACCTGCAGATGCTGCTTATTTCACTGCACTTTAACAACTACTTATTAATGATTTCATTTGAACAATTAATAATTTAGTTATTGAAATAATACAATAAGACCACAATTAGGTCTAAATAACAATAACATATTTAATGTACCGATATCCAATACATTTTTAATGGGCTGTTGTTGCGTAGTATTGTTGTTGTTTCTAATTGCGACTTTTTAGTCCAAATTATTAAATAACAAGAATAAATTTTCCATTTTTAAGATGGATATAATTTCTTATTTAAAAGCACAGAATAAAAAATAAGGTTTTTAAATTTTAATTTCCTAATATTACAATGTGTTTCTGTTCTTTTGCTTTCTCTCTCTCTCTCCCACGTTGTCTTCTATAATCAAATTTATATGGTAAAAACTGCCACGTTAGAGAAGTTTGGAAATATATTAATGTAGACATGTTTTTAAATTGAAAGTTACACATGACACATGGGAAAAGATGAGAATAAACTTTGCACTTTAACTTCCTAGGCATAAAAGGGTGTTTTGACCTTTTTAAAAGTTGATTAGTGTGAAAAAACTTGATGGAGAATGTATGTAAAAAAATGACACGAAACGCGAAAGGAGAAAGGGCCTTCCATGATGCGATGTAGTCTATAAACGATTAAATCGGGGTCAATAATGGGAAGAGAAATTATTCTTGATAACATCAAAAAATTCGACCAATTAATGTTTTACACAGTGGACATCGATTAACGGCTTTTATATTTGCTCTACCTATCAAACGGATTTACGGTCATTAAAAACGATTTTATTACTATCATTTATTTTTTATTATCTAATTAAGAATATTTTTAATTGTTTAATGTTAAAGAGTGATGAACGGCAGGAACTTCTTATTAAGCAATATTTTCTATCCTTCCTTGTCTTACGCGCACGATCACTACGCACATCTTGTTTAGTGCTCTATTTTCCTAAATCATTATCGTTGCTAATTCTAATTCTTTTATTTAAAGCATCATCATTATCTTACATTCATTAATTGTTATTAGTAGCTAAATCGACTTCTAAAAGAATAAAGAAAGTAATTTTTAGCGACCGCTTTTCCGCAGCATCCCAATCTCCTGTTTCTCTAACTGCCAGTGTTGCCAAACACATTCCAGCTTTAACAAAAAAATTGCTTAAGAATATAGCTGTAACACGTATTGAATATTTAATATCACTATTGCTTAAGGAGTTTAAGATTGTTAAACATTAACGTAACCTCGACTGCTTATCAGTAGCAATGAAATAGGTTAACAACTTGAGAAATTGCTTTGGACGTTATTTAATAATATCCATTTGCAACATGCTTTTAATGTGTATAATATTTTTTAAATTTAATGTTTAAAGCTTTAGATATGAATACCCAGAAGATTTGTCTTGAGAAATACCAAAAACCCTGGTTAACACTTCTGAATTTGATAGAATATTCTTAAATTTGACTGAAAAATATTTTATTGTATATACTATTTGATATAATATGAACACATTCCGTAAAGATTGAGTTAATAGTTGTCTGACTGAAATCTGTATAAAAAGAATACAACAAAAAAAAATCATTTTTCTTTGGTTCATTGTCGTGAGAAAACCTACAAAATATAAAAAATAAAACTTTTAACAACATAATAAATAAAACTTTGAACAACATAATAAATACGACGTAATATTATGAAATATTATTAAAAACTTAGAATATAAAGGTTGCATGAAACATTCAATAAAAATTAATACAGTACAAAAAAAACTACCACCAATTTATTAAATATACTGTTTTATTTGATTTTGCACCACCCAAACGTTGATTAACAATTCCAAAGAACTAAAGTCGACTTTTACGGAAACTTTTTCACATAGGAAACCAATATTTCCATTTATAAATATTAATTTTCTATAATAGAAAATTAATATTTTAATTGTATATATAAAGATTCAAATATAAATTATGCAATGTGAAAGAAAGATTTAATAAATATTTTTTTATATTAAAAAACATTTAATACATTTAAAAAATATTTATTAAATATAGTATGCTGCTGGGATAGCGGGGACCTTCTAGATACGTATTTGATTACTCACCTTAAAGTTCCAGGATTTTGCTGGATTTATTTTTTTGATAGTTTTATTCATTTACAATTCATGATCTTGATATTAATATCTTCATAATGAATAATGTGATAATGTTTTCGAGAATTCACATGCCCCTTTTAATTTACATATCCATTGATTATCAAATTAATTTAATTATAATTGGCAGCAAAAGTGTTGTTATTAACTTTAAAACAATTATTTTAATATTACCATTAAGAATATAAGAAAAAAGAAAATCTTATCATACTATGTATGTTTTATCAGATGACGACCTTTATTTTTTATTAGTAATAGGAATATTCAAATATTTCTTTTAAAGTTAATGACAACATTTTTGATGCCAATTCTAATTAGATTAATTGATAAACAATGAATACTTTAAATTGCAAAAATTAAAACCCAGAAAAATGTCAAAACTTTAACGGGCTGTAGAAGTTTCCTTAAAAAGTAAAAGTTATTTAAACCGCATAAAAGACAGTTTTATTATAATTTATTGGAAACCAGATCAACATACAACATGTTATACAATTAGGGTGGCCGTTATTTTTGCCCCCCTCCCCTCTAGATCTATTTAAAGTGTCAAAAACGAGCTGTGCAAAATTTCAGCCGATTTGGTCTATATTAACCCGTGCCACCGAGAGGTTAAAGTTTAAATGGGATTTAACATGCGTTTGGTGCAGTTCTAGAGACTTTGTGGAGTAACTTTTTATATTTCTTTTTATGTTTTAACGTGCAGATTTATATACTTCCGTTGTTGAGACTGCTGAACACGAATATAATAAAATTCAAACCGCCAGAGAAACTTTTGGCAGTTTACAGCTGTTCAAAATGGGCCCACTTCACTAAAATTAGCATTTTTGCGGAAGTTTTTTTTGCTTCAGATTCATGTTAAGCAACTTCAACAATATAAGTATACAATATTTCACGTTAAAACATAGAAAGATAAAAAAGTTATGCCGCAAAGTTTCTAGTAGTGCAACTAACCCATGTTAAATGCCATTTAAAACTTTAACCTCTCGGTGGCACGGGTTAATATTGACCAAATGGGCTAAAATTTTGCACAGCTCGTTTTTTGACATTTTAAAGAGATTTGGGGGGGCTAAGAAATTCTAACTTTTGCAAAATAACGGCCACCCTATTATACATGGCTGTGTTAGATGTTAATTGAAATATATGTATTAGTGGGCATTAATGACTGTGGGGGTATGTAGCTCCTCGAAGTTGAGGTGTGTTAAGATAGCTTATTCAACTGTGTGGGAACGATGGATATTGGTTATGGCCAGTGGCGGATTTAACACTTAAGGGGCCTGAAGCGTTAGAAATTTTTGGGGCCCCATAGTATAAATCAATTACTACAATTTATATACCTTTTATTTCTTTATCAAAAATTAAATACATATAATTATTAATATCAGGTGCGAATTCACGTTGGGGGGGGGGGATGGAGGAAATTGCCTCCTCAAGATTTTTTAAATAATCCGACTTCGTCCCATGCCGCAGTCACACGAGTGTGAAATTAGCATTTTTGTACGTGTTACACACTATACTTATCTACGACCACAAAAACGTAATAAAACACCAAAAACTAGGAAAAATATTTAATATAGAAAATAATTTGAGATGAGATGTTGGATTGTCAAAAGTAGACAATGCCCACAGTTTGTGGTAAACAGGTGTTAGTTGTAAAAATTAAGAAATGCGTATTACTCAATATAATAATCGTTTATCATTTAAAATTAATACTGAAATTTGAACAAATATTTAAATTAATAATGATAGTTTTGCTGGTGTCTTCAGTTTTTTAAATGTCATAGACACATTTTTAAATATATTTTGGACGTCATGTTGTTCCGCCGCTGCTTTTTTGTTAATGTAAGTAAATCATAACCTCAATTTTACAAATACATTGAATACCTAATGCTTTATTTGAATGTAATTTGAAATAATAAATTCCCAAAACATTTTTAGATTTCCATGTAATAGACCGATTATTCTAAATGTATGGATTAAAGCCATGAGAAGGATATATCGTTAAATCAATTTTACGTTAATTTGTAATAACTTTATATGGTAATAATAACTTTATTTGCTGGTAGTCGACCAGCAGCACAGAGGTAGAGATGTCGCTCAGAAATTGGCCTAAGGTTCGATTTCCAGCAGGGCGATAATTTTTTCTATATGGATTTACATTCAAAATATAACTTAAAGTAAAACATTAATTAAACAAAATAAATTAACATAAATAAAATATAAAATTAACACAAACGTGTTTTAATCACAGACGAGCTGCTCCTAACTGAAGAGAACCAAAAGCTCGAAACAGCTGTCTTAAGGTGCGGTCTGTGATTTATACACATATCACTATGAAATTGTGAGTATAATAAATAGTCGTCCATTAATTAATTAAATCCATATTAAAAACTTACTTTATTAAAACACGTTTGTTTTCATTGTATATTTTATTTATATTAATTATACGGTCGGACGCTCGACCGGATTTTATTTTGTATATTCCTGTATTGGATAATCATATTATGCTGCTTAGTGCGGCTTGATACCTACAGGAGGCACCACAGCTATTTGATGGTGTTAATGTTATTTCCGAGCTAGTATATACGCTCGGGTGATGTGTATAGAATTCACAGACTAGCTGCCCCTAACTGAGGAGAGCCAAAAGCTCGAAACAGCTGTCTTAGGATGCCATCTCTATAATCTCTATCCTCAATGTCAAAACATAAATTTTGCATAATGTCATTTTCAATAAACATTACTAATAAATTTCTGAAATGACTTTGTCCAAGATTATTTCTTAAATAATTTTTTACATGTTTACGAACGAAGATAGATCGCTCTCCAGTTGCATTACATATCGGTAATGTTAAAGTTTTTTAAAATTGTTTCAACATTGGAAAATGCTGACAATTGACGAACGACATTAAGGAATTTCACCCATTCGAAAGCATGGTACAATTCCCCTTCGACGAATGTAAGTCGGGACCGTACACCTTTTTTATCCGCCTGTACACGATATGAACTGTTGTTCTCACATGTTTCACTATTCTCGACAAAGTGAGTTCCTGGGAAAGGGTCCTCTGCGGGCTTGTGGTTTGTGGCTTGTGCGCAAATCCCCCACTGTTCATCGAATGTCGATCAGAAACCATTAATTCAAGAAATTAGTTATTATAGTAGTCGGATGAACGTGCTGATTGTGCGAGAAGACCAGCATTCAGACCGACAGAGTTAATACATTCCTAACAGGTCTGCTGTGAAACAGTATACTCTGTTACAATATTTTACCTATCGCTCTAAGTGCTTGCATTTTCGTACGAAACTCTAATGCGCCCATCGTACACTTTTTTACCAGCCTGTACACGATATGATCTGTTTCTTGTTTCATTTTTTTCGAGAAAGTGAATTCCCATGCCAATAATTTTTATTTGTCGCGTGTCCTGTGCAGTCCTTGGCAGGAGGCCTGCGGGGCCCCTGACTTGTGGGGCCTGAAGCGGTCGCTTCAAACGCTTGTGTCTAAATCCGCCACTGGTTATGGCCATTCCAAATATAAATCTTGGGGTAGGGGTCTTTTAAGTCTGGCATGGATATTTCTTCTCCCTAGCTGTTGGACTATGGTGTTATCTGTAGTATTCAGTTTTGTAAGAAGATTCTTAGTTAAAGTACGAATACATTCTTCAATCTGCATTATTCCGAGTTCGTAGTGTATTTGGTGATTCCTCATATACCATGGCGCATTAAGAACGATTCTAAGTACCTTGTTTTGGAATTTTTGAAGTTTGTTTATGCTGGTTCTGGAGATCGTATATCATACGAGGCATGCATACGTTAGGATTGCTCTTAGAAGTGTTTTGTATAACAGTATGCCACATTCGTGTCGCAACGATGATTTACGATTTAAGAGAGGATATAACTGCTTAGCCTGGAGTAGGCGTATTTAGTTTATTATTAACGTGAAAGCTCCATGTTAAACGAGTGTCTAGATGCACGCCCAGGTAGTACTTAATGGCTTTTTTGGAGTCGTTCCAAGGAACATCCATACCAGAGAGTTGTAGGTTAGGGGTGATCCTTTATGCGTTTCAAGGTGAAGATTTTTGCTGCGCATTTCTTGGGATGTAAGGATATACACCATTTCGTAAACCATTTACTAAGAATGTTGAAGGCGAGTTGCAGTCTTGTAAGTGCTACAGTAAGATCTGTATGTTGGGTTATAATAATTGAATCGTCGGCAAAAAGGGCTAATTTACATGAATCATGTATTGGAATATTGTGGATAAAGATATCAGGGTAGGACCAAGCACACTCCATTGAGGGACTCCGGCGTGGATGTGTTGAGATAATGATAATGTCGCGTTGATACGAATTGTAAATGACCTGTTTTCGAGAAAGGAGTAAAGTATTGCTTTAATGTAGCTGGGAAGATTTAATTGTAGTAATTTATAGATTAGTCCTTCGGTCCAGACCCTATGGAATGCCTGGAGAGATTGCAACTGTGAACTGTTTATTTTCATACCCTTCTTCTATGGTTTCCGAAAATACAGGTAAATCAGCAGTAATATGATTCTACTACTAATAGTTAAATCTTTATACTGCCGTTCCTTGTGCAGTTAGTGAGTTACAGTGAGAATAGCCGTTGAAAATCCAATCCGACCTTTTCTCAAAAAATTTACTACATACGTGTTAATTATAAGGAGCAATAGAAGACATGAAAAGGAACTAAAACTTTTCTAACTTAATTAACTTTCGAGTAATTTAGAAGAAACAATCGCCATATTTGGCAACCTTGCTTCTGCTTTCACAGCTGACGCCCCTGACCTTGTTTCTGAATTCGAATCGTAGTCTAAACAAACCGATTTGTTTATCGTTTAGCGTTTTATTACTTTTTATTACAAAAGGTTGATGCTCTGTCTCCAGTAATCTTAATGGGAATTACCGATTGTATTTCTAATCATTTTAAAACATAATCCGTTTCGAAGTGCACAGGTTAATAAAAACAAAAACCTGTCGGCTCTTTTCTCATCTATTAATTAATGAAACACTCAAACATTAAGTAATAAAAAAAATGTTTGCGACCATCCTTGTCAAAAAGTTGATTACGCGGGTTTAAACTGTTTAGAGAACCGTATTTTATAAAGAGGTTGCAAGGTTGCCACGTTTCTTAATTGAGTAAAACGAATTTTTAAATGTAAAATAAATCCGACTTTAGGCATAAACGATTGGTCATACGATAAAATGTTATTTCGGTTTTTTGTTGTGCTAGATGAGATGCATGTTCTGACAAAGCCCCATAATTAAACTACTATTTATTATTAACACGGCAAAATGATTTTTTTCTGAAAAAGTGGTATGTTCTACAATCTAGAACAAAGTTGTACTAGACTTGTTTTTGTTCCTTTTGATGCCAAGAATAACGCACTGTAAATCTTTACAGCCTGTATATCTAATTCTCATATCTTGAACTACATGCATATCTAGCAAATATTTTGCAAAAACCCATCCTGCGCTGTTTATTAGAAACAGCTCGATTGAAATCTTCGCACTTAAATAAACATATCCTTTAATTAAGGCTTGAAACTGTCCTCTATTTGTATATTTTACAACATAACTTTTCCACGCCCATAATAGTAAGAGAGTTCTCAGTTTCCAGTCCTTCAAGTTTCTAGTTCTAGTTATGTGGTGGATATGTTCTAAAGACCCTATTACCTAGTTGGTACTGCGTCTCCATGGCTAACATGGACAACTCGTCATCGAGTCATCTCCCCTGGGGAAATCTATGGCAATCCAACTACTGTAGCTGGATATTGTGGAATGTTATGTGATGATTCTTGTTACTCAATCAAAAATCATACAAGGCCAAAACAAGAATTTTCCTCGAAAAACTAAATCTGTACATTAGTATTGTACATATGTGGCTCTGCATTCCTATTCAAGTTGATCTTAGATCCTAGATCCAATTAAATGTTAGTCGGGTTGACTAGGATCACAGGAATCTGGGCGAAGATGCCAAACGTCTCTTAACTATAAGGTTAATATTTTTTTATGTTACTGACTATAACAATCAAGGAAAATGATCAAGGAGATAACTAAAATAACAATAGACTTCCACGAACACACTACAATTCGCCGCTAAGGCTTGTTCAATAAAGAGTGCACTTTTCTGAACACGTTGATCTATTTAAATGTAATACCATTTTGTAAGTAATGCCAGATGCTAGCGTTAAATTGGGATATTTTAGCAGTGCGCATAGAATTGTAGCCGAAAATATAGTTTAGTATTTGGTATTTCAGAATTTCCCGATTCCACAGTTTGTTTTTATTTCAATTTATTTCTATGTTTATAGCATATTTTTAATTAACTAATCAAGGGCACCGATTGATATAATAATAATAATAGCCTAAAGACATCTAGAAATAGTGAACTGGCGCATTGCCTACGCACACTGATCCAGAATTTTAATGAGTATTAGTAGTTCAAAAACCAAATAAAGCATTAATTATTTCCTTTAAATGGTTCGGAACAAATTATAAAGAATAGGAAATCAAATGTATGACAATCCTTGTAAACAAATGAATATTGATTGCTATTATGGAGGTGCAAAAATGATTAATGAATCGGTAATGATACCAAAGAATTTCACTGCGTGGGGAGATGTGATTTCTCATGGTCTTGCGTTGTTGATGTGAACGTGGATTGTTCGGGAGCTGACGAACTTTCTTGGGAGATTTGGCAATGGTTATTGGAGTGCTTCAGTTAGTTTTTTGATTACTCTATAAAAGAAATGACTACCAGAGCTGTAATGTTCAAAGAAAATACAAAATTTGCACCTTAAACCTTCCTTGGGAACTTTATGTTTTTAACTAGTTTTTTCACTAATAGGTTGAAAGCTTAAAGCAAGATAGTGATGGTGTTGGATGATGTGGAAGGGTTGCCTAAAACTGAACGCAGAGAGCGCCTCTCCAATACGTAACATTTGGAGATAATGGTATTCAAGGAGTCGTCATATACAAAGAAAAAATTAAGTGGGCGCTTTTTAAGATCGAATATGAAATGTTGATGAGTTCTGATAAGAATTAAATAGGCATTCTTGGCAATTCTTTCCGAAGCTTATTACTAACTAAACTTTCATTGATGGATCGAAAATATCTATAGAAATAGTTTTATAGAGGAAATTACACAGAAATAAAAATGTAGGTAAAATTGACAAATAAACGGTTTAAACTGATAAAAACTTTGTTAATATAAAGTCAGTAAAAATTGTGAGTTATCTTGACAAAAAGGCCCAAAACTTTTATTCAGTATTTGTTAAATAGACAAAATCTTTATTCTAATGATAAATTATGTTATGTTCAGTTGATAACAGATTTTTTCGAGTCGCGCATTTCTCTTTCTCAGTATAATAAAATATTTAATTATTTCAGTCTATATTCATAGACCAACCCACAAAACTTAAAAATAAGTGTGTGAAATTCACAAACGATATTCTAGGGTACACAGACAGACTAAACACCTTATTCGGGCTTAAATACTATCGCCGAATTAACATCAACTCAAGATGTGATTGTTATGAGATCATATTCAATGAAGTTGTCTGAACCGGTTTTATTCTATATAACAAAATTTTGTTATATTTGCAACAAGTAACTGGTTGACTTGACAAACATTTACTAAATCCAACAAAAATTTTATTTATTTCAGCGTCGACATGCTTTGTTATTTTTGATAAAGTTAACCATGGAAGAACTTATTTGATCAATTTTCATATTTATATTTTCATCTAAATGGACGTGTTTAATAAAAAATTAACAGTTGTTGCTGCACAAGGATAGAAAGGACGAAATTGTAAAAATAGTGAGACTCTGAGTTATGCAGTTTTAAAAAACCGATGTGAATTGTATTTGGATACGTCAGAAAGTAGAGCACAGTATGAATTTCGAAACATAAAGAGTGGTCGCGTTTACAACATTCCAAATCAGGCATGAGATGATGAGTTTTTAAGGTGTGTGATGGTAAAAATGTAAGAACGAAATGAAAAGTATAGAATCAGCACTTCATCAGCAGTAGGTAACAGAAAGGAAATAGTTCCGACGAGTCTCTAAAAGTGAAATTAACATAAGATTGCTTTAAGGCAAAATACACGCATTCGTTAAAATATATGTCATGAGCAGGTGAGGTCGATGGTTTTAAGAGACGAGTTCGTCATTGAAAGATATTTAGTAGGTCATACGCAACACATAAATTGAGTATTGTCAGTTCATATTTATTATCCTGTGGATCAGCCACACCTTTCAAGTGAGAGTTGCTTGATGCTACAAATTTTTGAATAAATCTTCTCATAAAAACTAATTGGTATAATTATGAACTTTTTTCTTTCTGAGATTGTTACCAACGTAAAGATATTTCATCCTCTTAACTTATTTATTCACGCAAGGAACCACTTGAAGTTGAAGCTTTCCATTCAGTGGATTATATTCTTTATGTATGTACATAAGGAAAAGCAAATATTATCAACTTCTGTACACAATTTTCTATCGTCTCCTTTTTAAGAAATTCGAATAGCTTGTGTACATATATTTGTATATCTATTTAGACTTAAGGAAAGTATTTTTTCAGTTATATTCCCCTATCGCATGAAATAGGTACTATTATACAGAGAAATAGCTTTAATTATTAAATAAAGCGAAAATAGTTATGGCTTCATGTTCTAAAATATTTGTACCAAAATTGAATAGCTAAATTATGATTCAGAATCTAATTACTACCGGGGAATCCCCCTTGGGCTATTATATGCATATTTTTACTCTCATTTTGTCGCTTAAATCACTAGCGTTAAAAATAGAACTCACTCACAAAAATAGGCAACCAATAAAATTTATTAATTTAATATCGAGAAGAACGTCTAATAAAAAATATCCAGAACTTTTTATGGGTGTACGTAGACCATTAAGAATTTACCGCCAATAACATTATCCCACGGCATATCTGAAGTGAAAGGAATATTCTAACTTCAGAAGAAAGCGTAGTGTGTCAGCTGTTTAAAATAGCAGATGCCAAACCAAATTCCAAATATTGCTGATTGTTGTATTAAATGAAATACAATTTTATGAATTAAAGAACAATTAAAGAAGAAATATTAAACATTATTTATAATATGCAAGAAGTGAAGTACTTACTTGACCTTACATACACTTCCTAGACTGGAATTCACTGTCCACTGTCTACCATATAGCTGCTTTTCAACTTTTGTGCCTTTTAATTTCAAATCAGCGTTTTTTTACTAATTAAAAACATATTGACATAAGTTATCAGTTAAAAAATTCTGTCACCCTTTTGCCTAAATCTCTCTGCCCTAGTAGCCTAGTCAAACTACGCTCAAATAGGGCCCGTACTCGAATTAAATATGAGTGCTTTGATATTTTGCAGGTTTGTTTACTAGTGTCTAGGGAAGGTAATATCAAAAGTCCTGATGAATTGGAGGAGAGCTCGAGTCAGAAACTAAAAAAACTAAAAAAGTGCCTGTTTTTGGGTTTTTTAAAAATATCTCAGAACCTACCAATCCTAGCAAAGATGTTTTTGTACAAAATTAAAGTATATTAAATATCCCACAAAAAAGGATTTACGTTTTTTTTTGTATCTGCCGTAGCTTACGAGATAATTACATATAAAAAATGCCATGTTTTTGGTTTTTGCTTTATCTCACCTTTTTTCCGTATAAACTTTGCAATAGATAAATGTTCGACGGGTAGTAATGTGGCAATAGTTGGAAAGGATGTCGACATTGTTGTTTTGCTAACTCCGACAGAACAAGAAATACTGTTAGTGAAGCCAAGCCATGGAAAAGTGGAAACGAAGATCTCCTCATAACAACTACAACAATCGGGACTAAACAACAGCGTCCTTTTTATGCATGCCATGAGCGAATGTGAAACCACTTCTGCATCGTACAGGAAAAGGAAAACAACATGCATCTAACTGTTCAAAAATCACGAAGACCTGCGTGATCTTGCTCATGTTTTCAATAATCCCGATTCTACATGTGAGGCTATTGCAGAAGCTATCTACATTTTCTTCGGCTTCACCATAGAGCATCCTCACAGGAAATTTTACTCAACAAACATAAATACCATTGCTTCACAAAGTTGATGTCTAAAGTGAAACCTGACATTTGAGGGTACTTATATCAAATGCGGCAATTTAAAAATGAAATATATACCTCAAATTATTCGTGTTTTCAAATTCTATTGAACTACATTATGAGTTGGTATCAAAATCGGGAATATACCATGTAAAGGTACATTTGAAGTTGACTATTAGAAAAAAAGCCAATCTCCATCGAGGCGGTATATTCAAAAGCGGCAATCTCAAAATACGAAATTTGGAGATTACCGCCTTTAATATTGATACCCTCATTTCTGGGCTGCCACCATCAAAGGGAGCTGCCAGACAACATGCTTACCGTGTATATCGCCAGGTGCAGCTGTGGAACGAATTGCCTCCTGAACAATGGTGATGGGAATTCAAGCAAAACCACTTGGATTCCATGCAAACTAAAGATCCCGTCGCCCCCAAGGTTTACCCCTTATCTTTTGCAGATGTGCCATGTGGATCCAAGTGCGGATGCGGAAGATCCGCAAGGAACAAAGCACATATCTTTGTCACAATTGCCATGGTGATTGTTACAATGGAGATACTATTGGAAGCGAGGAAGAGGAGGACGAAGCCGAAGACACTTACGCTCTCAATTGATTACCAAGAGTCGATTTTAGATACCATACAGTAGTGTCAGTTGAGCAACTACTTAAAAAAAAGGACTTTCAATTATCGAGTATCTTTATGATTTTTCTTGTATGTCTATTAAACTTCTGAACACTTGTACTTTGTATGCAAATAAAACTTGAACCAAGTTTAAATCTGATTCAAATTATTATTCCCTGCATCGCTCCGGTAGGTTTCGCTAAGAACGAACGTGTTCATTACACAGCTATTATTGGAATTGTTTTACTTTAAAAAAAGTAGATATACTAATTTCATAGAGAATTTAATGCTGTACAATGTTGGTTATGAGCATTTTTGTCGTGGGATGCACGGTTTAGAACAGAGAACATTTTTTGCTAGAGTTGCTAGTTTTTGAGATATTTTAAAAAACCCCAACAACGTTCTTGACTCGAGCTTACCTCCAATTCATTAGAACTTTTTATATTACCTTCCTTAGACACTAGTAAACAAGTCTACAAAATATCAAAACTCTCATATTTAATTCGACTACAATCCCTATTCTGACTGGACTATAGTTCCGGGCTTAATGGCACGAATAGGCAAGCCATTATTTAGCGTGTTAGAGGATATGGTTAACAAAGCGCGTACCAAATTCTTTACAGTGTTGATATTGTGACTCGCTGAGAATAAGAATAAGAATTTCTATACAGCACATGCAAGCAGAAATAATTATTCAGCAGCATCTTAATCTGTCTATGCTCCTGTCCCTAAACTGGACTTCTTTAAACACTGTCAATGTTGGGAAGGATTTCCCAGACTCAAAGACTGGAAAGCTTTCTGAAAAGAAGACACTTTAGTCATGTATCATTTCTTGCACCTTCTACCCTGTCTTCAATATAATTACTGTTTGCTAATTGTTTGTAGTCTAGTACTATATGTGACGTGGAAATCTAACAAGCTTTTTGTTTTGCGGTGCATAACTAGTTGACAATTGCTTGCAGCATTGCTGTAACTATGGTATTTATAAGTATTTCTTCAAGAGTGGTTAAGTGTGTCCAAAACTAGCTCAACATATATTCATCTAAATCTTGAAGTATGATACTGCAAGAAGGTGATACATTTAGAAGTTCCAAGCTAGGCAAAAGAAAACCAAAGAAAAGAAGAGCAATGTAAATCTCTAAATCATGTATTTTCTTTTATACATTTAGACAGTGACACAACTCCTATTTTAGATTATTCTATCAATAGAACAGAATCGACACGGAGCTTTATTAAAATAGATACGGGAATCCCATGTTTTTATAAGAATTTAAGAAATCTCGAAATTAAATTTTTATTAAACACATTGGGGTGTGCGTGGCAGACCAATAGAACTGACGTGCACCCATAGAACTGGTGACGGCCTATCCAATCACAGGTATCTGGGTAACGGATTACTCAATGCCAGGATAAATGTGTGGTAAAGTTATACGCAAGTGTAACTCGACGAATACTCATAAACGTTGCAGAAGAAGTTCTACTAACACGAGGACCGGTGTGGGTGAATTAAATTCTTACCTAAGACAAAGTTATTTATGGTGCAACACGCCCGCTAACTGGCCGAATCTTACGGAGGAGAATTAAAGTGAGGTTGAATCCCAGTTGGAAGGGGTAAATTCCGGCCAATGGAAAACTGCATGCCACCAGGTATTGTGTTTCGAAAGCTCACACATTCGGATCACACTATGACTCGTTTGACTTCAGTCCGAGTCCTGTGATCTGAAGAAGCTCTAGAGCTATGACTCTTAAGGGGAGTTCAAGCGAAAATATAGCCTCTCAATCTTAAGACAACTTCATCCTAACGGGTACATACTGAGAGTCTAGAATGTGTAGATTTATACACGAAGCGTTGTCAAAGCCACACCAAGCTTATAATTTGGTAGATCGGGGTGGCAAAATCATAAAACCAAGTCCTGCCACATTGAGGTTGGGTTCGATCGGGCAATGATCCCAACATGGTTCTAACCATGTTGGGAATAGTCCAAAGTTGGACGAGGGGCCATCTCCTCGGAGAAGGCGCCGATGGGTGAGCACGTTTATAGCTCCGGTACTAGCCTGGAGAGCTAGTAGAGGATGGAACCTCGCTCCCTACCAGTGCGTACTGGTAGCATTGTGGTGGCTATGTGCGCTGATTGAGCGTATGTTAATTCGTGCCTTTGGACAAGAAGTGAACACTTGGAAGTTCAAACAAATAAACAAACCAGATACCTCAGTATCACTAGGGCCTATATTAGGTATCTAGATGATAGGCTACGAGGAAGAATGTACAAAACATTTATACATACATAAACACTTGAAATGATTATGATTTACTTTTAAAACATTTACTTTTATAAAGGAAAACATCTATTTAGAAAAATGCAATTATGCCTAGAAGCTTAATCAGTCAAGAACTAATTTCTTCAACAGCTAATCGACAACCTTTACAACTCAAGTAAAAATGGAAATTAGTGCTTTTACTTTCAGTAACATGAATGTTGTTGAAACATCCACAAACTATTTTGATTAAAGTAGCTGGAATTTTTCGTTTGTTATTCTTTATACAGTTAGCCATCACCATGACATACCATGATTATTATTTATTATTAATGATGAAACTCGTTCTTATTATAAACAGTACCAATTGCTATAAATGAAGATAATCATATATTCCATTAAAGCGATTATATATTTAGTTGAATATGAAATTGAATCAAACCAACTTGTTTTTTTGTTTGTAAAGTGCATTCTGCTGTTTTATGTATAGACTCTAAACATACTGTTAGTATTTGATATTGGCTGACAAGTTTAACTATGAAAATTTAGCTGCGAGAAAATCGATACTCATTAAACATTGTTTATGTATTTCAATAGATTTCGCACAAAATCAGTGTGACATATTTTTCAATGGAAAATAACTGTTTTTGTATATTACCATTCTCTTATACCATCTTATGCAGTAAGCAATTTTGGAGATGGCTTTAAATATTATTAAAATTAATAATGGTTGTGTAAAACTATTTTTAATTGGATACTAGAGAGGACAAAATTAGAATATATAATAATAGACAGTTTTTTGAATTGCAAATTTATTATCAAATTATTGACATTTACATCCGCTGACATAAAAGATAGAATACCTGAATGTGTTAAAGGCTGGTTTCAGGGCCGCAACAAGTCTAATGAGCGCCGTCATGCAAATCTATGTATGCGCCTTTAATTTATCTCGTGATTTCTTTTAATAGGCTAATGCCACCAAAGTAGAAAAACTTCTTAAAAAGTGGAGTCCCTAGATTAGTCTGATTTGTAAAGCACCACCACAGTATAATAATAACCAGTAGGCTCACTCTCGTAAATATTGAAAGCCGATTCTCAGGACGTTGACAATAGTTATGCTTGATACGCGCAAGCGAACACATCGATTACCCAGAGCTGTATAACTTATTTATTTACTGACGTAACAGTAAATAATAATAAATGCACTTTTACACTGTACAAGAACGATCTGAAATTAATAAATATCAATTATTTACATTAACAAAAGTCATACCTAATCTGCTTCCCGCATATCAAACCTCAAACAACCAAAATGAAGACTGGCCAGAAATCGACGGGTACCATCAGAGATGCTAGAATATTTCTCTTTTTGCCAAACGAACGTCGAGAAACGTTTGCAGAGTTGTGGACGGCAGCGAATACCATAACCGGGTCCCATACAAATGTCCAGTCCAGATAACCGAGAAATCTGACCTGTAAGTTTTCGACAGCGGCGCGCGCCGGTCAAAAATGGGGTCGGCGCCGAAGTCGAGAATGGGCTCAAAACGACGGGGGAGGCGATCATATAAGACCTCCAGAAGTGGTATCTACCTAGGAGCCCGATTAGGTTAGTGGCGACGATATTACTTTTATACGATTTTCGGATGAAACGCAAATCAAAAATCTCGAGTTTCTCGACTGTAATATTTTTGTTATAGTTTCGCATGGCATTTGAAAATGAGATTTTAAACATTTTGAGTATGCCCGTCCTTTGACGCCAAGATAGTTTCCGAGATACCGCTCCCCAAAAAAGGGTCAACATTTCGATACTCGCCTCTCCCTAGATCGGAGGCGGATAGCGATGCGGAAAAAGCCACTGGCACCACTCGTAGCAAACCGCATGATATCGAATGCCATTAACTCGTGTTAGATCTCCCCCCAAAAGCCTCTCTGCCTCCGCCTCCAAAATAGTGTAGACAAAAATCTTTTCCGGCAGAAGCGGTCGGAGGACGGCGCTGGTAAAGATTTCGCATTAGGATTTTTGCTTTGACCTACTGTAAGGCAGGCGCACCCAAAATCTCAACGCATCGACACACAAACAAAACCGCGAAACGCTCTCGCGACCTGAATTTTGATCATTCGAGGACGCAAGACAACAATTGTTCCGCTTGTACTATACCGACACCCGTGCGCGCCGAACCGTCTTGAAAATTCTAAAATTGGGAGATCCTCCTTATTACCTATTACTGGAATACTACCCCGCTACACAGGGGCAAAACCAGTGCGATATTTATTACGTATGTGCGTATGTATATAGTGCCGGCTTCGTTTAAATTTAAATCATAGTAAAAATACTGTTGTATATCTCTGCGACCGGCAAAAATTCCTGACGGAGCAGCACCGGTCCGGGGACCGGTGGTTGGGAAGCGCTGATTTAGAAGCCGCCGCCGCCGTCCAGAAAGCTCGAGAATTCTTGTTAATAAGAGAGCGTGGAGGAAGTGGTTCTTTATGAAATAAATAAAACAGATTAGTAAAAGTTTCACAGATTTATTATAGTCTATTTGTCCACTTCCAATTTTGGTTGTGCCTCACCTCAGCTTGTGACTAATAATAGTTTATGATTACTTAGATTTGTTTTAAGAATTGAACGGACTATTTAACTATAGAGTCATATACGAAACGTTACTGTCATTCATATTGATTTCGGATAATATTCCAATTTCTCAGAAGATCGAAATAGAATAAGATTTAGATCAGAAAAGTATAGTGTAAGCTTACTATAGTGGTGTCTTTCCGATCCCTAACTGTAATACTTGAATCTGCTACTTATGGATGTTATTATCTTGAACTAAAATTGAAAAAAGTAGCTGCAATAGAAACAATGTAATCGAATTATCGGAGGTTATTTAAATTGAATCAGAGAAAATAAATTCAAGGAATGAAAACCCAAGTGCCTTTTTGTAACAATTTCAATCTTGCTTTACGAATTTTATGATGTAAGTAGTACTTGAGATGAAACCTCAATTTGTAGGCGTGGCGGACTTTTTCAAGTTTAAATTCGAATTTTAGGAAAGAAGTGTCTGAAAAACTTTTGTATAAAAAATGTATGAGTTAATCTTCTCTATTAGAGCTTAGTTTACTGGTTGCCCTAGACTAAATACAGTAATTTCTCACCTTCTTCTGACAGAATTGAAAATACTCTTTAAATGAATTCAAAAACTAATCTTTAGCCGAATTTCACGCCAAAATTTTATCGAAAGCGTTTACACGAAAAAATCTGACCACTTAGATATGACATCAGGCGCCCCTACACTGCAGGTAATAACGTGGTATTGGAACGGTAGCTTCTTTGAATTGATATATTACTGTAAACGTCAGTGGCAAAGTGTTGTCGTCGAGTAGTTTCAAATGAATTCAAAAGAATACGAGCTTTGTCAAAATATATTGCGTAGACATTGTGGAAATCCTGCTGTCATATTGCGCGATCGGAAAATGTCAAGAAATATCAAAATCGACGGTGGCAAATGTTCTTTCTTTGGACGCTTAACAATAGATAGGGAGACTTCCCGTAGGAAATCGGGTGTGTGGCCAAAAAGGTTGTAACACATCTTTATTATATGTTCAAAAAGTAAAAACAGGGACTGAAAACATTCAAGGTGCACAAAGGTCTGGATTTGGATGCAAAACAATTGTGTAGTAATGAACGACGAGACGTACGTCAAAAGTGTCTTTCAACAGTTTCCCCGTCAAGAATTTCTGATTTGTAAATAACTTTACGAAGTTGACGACAAATGCAAACAAGAAAAATCTCGGAATTTTCTGGAAAATTTTTGGTCTAGCAAGCGACTTGCACTTGCAGGCGAGAAGAGAAGTTCAAGTTTTGTAACGAAAGGCACCATCAACACTGAAATGTAGCTAGAAGAAGGTTTAAAAAAACGCCAGCTACCATTTATAAGAAGTCAGAATGTTTCTGCTGTATTTTGGCTAGACGTGAAAAACAAGTCACTGACTGGCATGCAAAAAATGGGATCACTTTTGTATCTAAAGATAGCAATCCACTAAACAGCCCCAAACTGAGGTAGACCGAAAAATACTGGGCTATTGTAAAGCAAACACGCAGAAAAACAAAAAAAACTCCTAAATATATTGTTGACTTTTAGAAAAAGGAATAGCACAACAACAAAAATTACTATTATGCTGTACAAAATTTGATGTCTGATGTGAAACGAAAAGTTAAAAAATTTATTTATAGACAGTAATACTGTACATCAACTTTGTATACCGATTTCTCGAAAGTGGTTAGACCCGGATCGGATGTCCCGATCGGCCCATTTCCAGGTGTTACAAGATTGTAAAATGTGCCAAATAGGATAGCTTTTAACAGTTTGAAACTGTATAACTCATAAATGGGTTACGCAAATGATGTTAAATTATACCTGTAGCAACAACTCATCAAGTACTATCCACCTGCATGATCAAAACTCTAGATCATTTCTTACCCCCGAGAGGGTGACATGCCCAAAGGTCACATTTTTATAATAAACCTTCCATAACGATCTAATGCATGTATATCCATTGAGGGTTTTTCGCATACCTGAACTTTTGGACAAAAATTTGTTCCAAAAACCACTGTGCACCGCTTCTTCGCGTCGTACCGAGAAGAGAAGTACCCAAATACCTTGCAAGAAGCAGTGGAAAGAAACTCCATGGGTGAATTTTATAAAACATCGCATGGTGTAGATGCAGATGGAGTACTTCACTTCTGGTCAAGTTGACGAATAAATATGTATCGGGGCTCTTACAAGGATTTATTTTTGCTTCTATTGGTTTTATATGGACGTAGGAGTTTTCTACTCAAATATCTTCAAATCTGAACTCAAATCCAATAACACGGTTTTTATATAAAGAACAACACAGTGTATGTAACTATCTAATAAAAAGTAAGATTGATTTGGAGGCCTAAATATCACGACGAATCCGATCCAAGGCCAATATCAAATACGGTTTCATCTTCAAAATGTCAAGACCAAAAAGTAAAGCATAATATATTATACTTTATTACAAATGTGCGTTTTAATGATGGTCTAGTGTTGATTGTTATTTTTATCAGTACATTTTTTTCCCAAGAAATTGTTTTCAGCTACACATAGAAACAAAAACAGAAACTTTTTAAATGTCAGGGTATGACAAATCTATATTTTGGAAATGTTCGTGTTTCCCAAGAATTTGTTTTCAAATTTGTTGAACTGACACAAAGGATAATATCATTTATGGTTTTGTCTTAATCATCAAAATTAGATGAGAGAGTAAACTTTTTCTAAATGTCAAGACCAGATAATAGGGCATGGTAAATCTATCATTTGATGATCTAGGCTTTACTGATAGATGTTTTTAAAATTTATTCAAATATTAATTATTGGTTTAACCTTGATAACTATTAACAATAAGTCGATGTGAGAAATCAGGGTGTATCAAATCTATGTTTTGAGGATGCTACAGATTTTACTGTTATCATAAAGTTTTGTTTGAAGATTTATTTCAAGAATTCATGTGTAACAAATCTATGTTTTTGGAGATGATCTAGGTTTTATCATTAACAATATGTTTTCCCAAGAAGTTGTTTTCAAACTTTTCAGATACAGTTATGGTAATCACCTTGAGAACTATTAACAATCAATAGATGAAAATAGAGGAGGATTTTTAAATGTCAGAGATATAAATCAGGGTGTACCAAATGCAGTTATAATTTTTTTTCTCAAGAAATTGTTTTAAAATTGTTTAACTGTATGTTATGGTTTTAACCTTGAAAAGTTTAGATAATAAGTAGATGAAAATAGTAAACGTTTTTTTAAATGTCAATGCCATACACCGGGGTATAACAAATTCTTGTTTTGAAGATGTTTTTTTTTTAATGTTATCACTAGATTTTTTCTCATGATCTTGTTTTCAAATTTGTTAATTAATTATATGATACTATCAAAAAGATATAATTCCGTTTGAAAATACAAAATAGGTCATAAAACACAATTTTATTGTTCCAATTCATTATTATTATTATAATCTATAAAAATCTTGTTAACATTAGCACCCACATTAGTTTTCGCCTTGCTGCTATTGTTTCGAGATATAAAAGCTCTTTTATGGGAATAAAGTAGGGTAGCGAATCATATTTACATAAATAAATGCTAATTACTATTAGTAAAAGTGTTTAAGATTTTATTTTGAGTTTCATTAGTCAAATCAGATTTGTTATTCAGTCATAATAATAACCCCTGCACCCAAACAAAAACCCAAGCACCAAAACAAAAAAGTAGTGTGCGAAAGTGATGGCTTTTTCGGAAAGATTTCAGTTTAATAGACTTTGAATGTGCTGAATCAAACTCAACGTGTTTACGTTTACATGTAAAATCACGAATCACTGCTCAAAAAAAACCAAGGCCGGTATTACACTATAAAAGATCTTTGACAAATATCTTTATAAAAGATATTTGGTGAAAAGTCTTTTATAAAATATTTCTTTGATAAAAGATCATTTATAAAAAGTAACAGTATGACCTTTTATCAAAGCTTTAACAGGCGTTTATTAAAGCTCTATACAGCCTGTTAAGTCGGTTAAATTAACAATATCTTTTCTGCTGATTAACATGGCGAAGACGAAAAACACTTGAACGTCGCGTTTTCGAGTTATTCTCAAAAGTAACATTTTTAAATGGAACACCCTGTATATTTTTGTAGCAATGGATGGACAACGACGTTATGAATACAAAAGTTTGTGTGAAAAATATAGAAGTTATTCCATTTTTACACTGAACTATATCAAAAGTTTTTAAAGCTAAGCGTAACAGGGCAGCAAAGGTCAAAATGCTAACTTTGCGTTGAAACAGTGTATACTTACATACTATAGCTCATTTTGACGGGCTCGGCGAGTAGATTTTGTCATTTGGTATATTCGAAAATTCCTGCTGTGCGCAAAATTATGTCAAAAAAATTCTAAGAAATGGAACCTTTAAGTGGTTTTAAGCATTTTTTTATGTATCCAGAACGTTTCCCACCAGAAGCTGCATCTTCAGAATCTACGATAAATTGTGCTACAGATGCACTTACATTTCTGCATTAAGTCCGGGTCGCCTGAAAGATCTTGTTCAAAATGTACAGTACAAAACTGCAACAAATTCTTTTTTGTCTATTTCGATGAATATCGCTTCAAACTATCATGGCAGTGTTATATGTCATTCGAAGCGCCTCAACTATAACTACTTCATGGTACATGTGGCTTGTAGTCTTTGGCTAAATATGGCAATTAGTGGTGAGAAAAATTGGTAAAATGATTGTATCACGACCTTAATCCTGACTACCTTCATCCTAAGGGCAAGCATAAATATTATACATTTTAAGAATCCACTCGCCTAGGAAAATAGCTTTCTCTTATTTACTACCTTAATCCAAGCATTCTCTGAAAAGTTAGGTTAAGTAATCTTCCTTTACAGTAGGAACTTTAAGGTAAAATTGGTTTCAAGGTAGATTTGTTAAAAGATTATAAAGTATTCGTTATACAAATTATAGAATTGTGGCCTTATTCAGCACCTACCGGTACCTAAGATACCTCCCACGTAAAGGTTGCCGCTCAGGATAATTTAGACAACCAGGTAGTTTCTAGCCATTAATAATAAAGAAAGTCTTCTCTCTGTTGAACAAATGGTTGCACCACTATGGGCTGGAGGATATTTGTATTGTATTGATTTGCACAAAAAATCCTTTGGTACAAACGAGTTCCGTCATCCGAGATTTCCCGGACGAAATGCAGCAACTCTAAGTGGACGATGAGTATAAAGCCCAACCTCATGTAATCTGTTTCTGATTGTTTGCAAGCTAACAGCTATTAAATGGGTGTTTTAAAAACTCGAAAGAAGTTGGGTGACGGTATGAGTTCGGTTAATATAGAACTGCAGTTGGTTTTGGCATTTACCTAGATGTCTTTCTTCCACAAGTCCAGTTTATCGATAACATTGCCTTAATCTACAAATAACTTCGAGAAATGTTAAGTCTGGCAGCAACGTCGACTTGATGCAGCCATTTTCAAGCATCCTCACAGCGCGTAACATTTCCTCTCGCGTCAAATGACGACATTCTATGATTTGCAGCCAAACAACAACAAAAGTTCACGAATATTATCACTTAGGCTAATTAACCAGAAAGGCGTTTTATGAAATGTAGGAAAACCTTAAAACTTCGCTCAATATTGAAATGATGGTGATTAGTAACAAACAAAATAGTATAATTATGACATGGTATTACTATGATAAATAATACTGAACAATAAATTTGAGGCCATTAAGATTTTTTGAAAAGAATTAGAGTGTACGTTATATACTCTAATATGGAACATTTAAATCTGGAATTAGATTTTGTCTAGCACCCTTGATTAAAAAAAATTGTGATGATGGAGCAAGTTAGGGAATGAGAAATTGTCTCACGAACGGTTTCTAGTAGTTGAAGCGTCACGTTACTGTAGATATGCATAACGACTTATATGTATCTATAATAATTTGGTGATATACGATATTTTCAATAAAGCATCTAACATCATAAGTAAAACACGTTGTATTATTATTTCATATTTAGTTCTTACTAATTAAAAATGAATTCTAACTTAAGTATAATTTAATAATGTAGAAAACGGGCTTTTCTATACAAAATAAGTTTATTATAAGTAACAAAATCTAACAAACTTTAAGTAAATAAAATAAAGAACGAAACTATAAAATAATGTTATCTGATAACCGGAAAGTAATTTATTCCTATAAGCGACCTAACAATATAAATAAGCTGAATTCAATTCATTTTTACTGCTTTTTACTAATATCTTTTGTAATTTAAATGCTGTTCTTATGAAATCAGTCCTTTCTCTTATAAGATTTTTATTTATTTATTATTCATTTCTTATGTATATTTCTCCATTATTTTAAAGAAATTGTCACTTTAATATAAGTAACAGTATCTTTATCTTTTAAAACGATTACAAATGCGAAATTTGGTTATATGTTTATTTGGTGCTTACTTGAAAGTATTAAGACACAACCATTTTGCCGTTTTAATACAACTAATGCAGGATATATTCGGCAGTAACGACCACCAATGTCGTCACGTAGCCGTCTCGCTGTTCCCCATCTATTACTCTTTTCCGTGCCCGCGTTTAACATTCGTTGTATAGGGCAGTATATAGGACTTTCCATAAACTAACTGATGCTAGAGAGCATTTTATTCGGATTTTATACAAAATAAATTAACAATATTTACAAAAACTTCTTCTTACTTTGTCTTTTATAGTCACTGGAGGTCTCGGTAATCAATGTCCAACAATAGTCTGCTAGCATAGATGTTGTAGATTTTTAAAGCTGCTTCCATAGTTTATATTTTTGCGAATGATACATTTGGAGTAAAGGGATATTAAAAAAAAAATTGTAAATCATCATACCAATACCGTATCTAACGGGCTGGAGGCCTCTTTTAGGAGGATTCTTTTAAAAGTCCAGGTCATTTATGTCAAAATCTAAGTATTTTCACTCTTAATTTTTATAGAGTAGCTCCCCTCCGAAGAAAATTCCTAAATACACCACTGGGTCATATATATCTTCAAAATAAATGAGAATGGGATCAATAAAAGAGAACCAAATAATAATTTTAAGGGTACCGACAACCTATGATCCGGACTGCAGCCGGGTACAATGATTAGGAGAAGCTCTGAAAGCCATTACACTTAAGGAGAGTTGAAGCGAATACATAGCCTCTCACAATCAAGACAACTTCACCAAATACGGGTACACACCGGGAGTTTATAACGTATAGACTTAAACAAAGCTCTGTCGAGGGCCCACGAAGCCTAAAATTGTTAGATCGGGGTGGTAAAACCATTAAAAACCAAGTCCCGTCACAATTGAGGTTGGATTCGATCGGGCAGTGGTCCCAGTTTGCAACAGCGCATAGCTGGGAAATAGTCCTATTGCTGGACGAGGTACTACGGTACCGGCGGGTGAGCAACGTGTTAAGTCAATTGCTCCGACACTAGACCTGAGTTAGCTAGTAGAGGGTGGATAGGCAACCTCGCTCCGACCAGTGAGCTGATCTGGTAGCAATTGCTGTACTGCCGGTTATGTAACTTGCGCGCTGATTGGGCGTATCCCAATCACTTCCTTCTGGAAGGGAAGGGAACACAGGTACCCCACGTAAAACAACCATGGCATTCGATGTTGTACGGTGACCGGGCTTTGGCTGTGCAGTTCCAGTCGTCTGATCCTCAGAAATCATCTAGAGCACTACGCTTAAGGGGCGTGATGCGAATATATTAGCCTCTCACGTGAAGACAACTTCAAAGACAACAGGTACATACCGGGATTGTACTTAGGTAGACTTGAAACGAAGCTCTGCAAGGGGCACACCAGGCTTATAACTGGAAGGCAAAACCATTCAAAAAGTCCTCAAACATCTGAGGTTGGATCGATCGGGAGGTAAAGTCACACGTAGTGGGAGTAGTCCTAATGCTAGACGAGGGGTTGGTCCCTTGGAATTGACCCAGACGGGTGAGCACGTAAATCGCTCCGGTACTAGCCTGGAGATCTAGTAGAGGGTGGATAGGCAACCCCGCTCCTACCAGTGAGTAACTGGTAACATTTTCCAAGAAAATGCGTGCTAATTGAGCGTATCTCAATTACTTCTTCTTGGAAGGAACGTGGGGAAGTTATTACAGGTGCACAACATAAAGGCACAATAAGTCTGAATTCGGCAAGTTTGACATACCAAAAGGTAGATTTGTATATATTCATTTAGATCTCGTTGGTCTCTTAACACCATCCAATGATTACAAATTGTTTTTTTGTAAATTACGTACTACGTCTCGGCGTTCCTTTAAAAGTCACGACAGACCAAGGTTTACGATTTGAATCTAAACTATTTTCAGAACTTACAAAATTTATTGGAACATTTAAAATACATACCAATACTTGGTATCCCCAAAGTAATGGCATGATTGAACGTTTACACAGGCACTTAAAATCAGCTCTAATTTCAAGACAAAATACAACACACTGGTTTGAAGAGTTACAAATTATTTTATTAGGTTTACGAACAAGCATAAAAGAAGATATGAATTGTTCTTTAGCAGAAATTGTTTACGGACAACCACTTCGTATTCCAAGGGAATTTCTTTTAAAATTAAATTATGATTCAACACTTTTATCAATATTAAAAAATACTTTTCGTAATTTACAACCTAGCCTTCCCAAATCAAAAAATAGCAAACCATTTATTTTCAAAAATATAAAAAATCAGAACATGTTTTCGTTTTAGTCGAAGGTATAAAAAAATCTCTTCAACAGCCATACGAAGGCCCTTTCAGAGTCATTCGTATGGCTGATAAGACTGTTTTTATAGATATACAGGGCACTGAAGCAAAAGTCTCCATAGATAGAATCAAGCCAGCTTTCATTGCCCCTTCTTAACGCCCCTTCTAAAAGGAGGAGGGTAGTTATAGGTTCTCATGTAAACTTTTATTTCTAAAGCTACTTTGTGAAGTACGAGGATAGATCGGAATGTTTCTAGAATGAACCACAAGATGGCGTTATGCGCGCGTGCTGATCACTTGTTTTGAATGCGCCATTGTTCGTACAACAGTTGTCAAATTTTCAAACGGATTGGATATAAACACACGCCGTTAACTACTATAGATTCAAGTAAACAATTTGTGCATTTTCTTAATCATGAATAAAAACGAGTTCCGTGCAGTTATAAAACATTTCTTTTTTAAAGGCTTAAATGCTAAATAAATAAAAACGGAGTTAGATGAAGTTCATGGTGAGTCTTCGCCTTCGTATGCAACAGTTGCAAACCGGGTTGCTGAATTTAAACGCGGTAGAACAAGCATAGAGGATGCACCATGTTATGGCAGACCAAAAACAACTACCGATGAAGAAACAATTGAAAAAGTCCATGAAATCGTGATGAAGGATCGCCGAATAAAGTTGAGAGAAATAGCAGAGAAAGTAAACATTTCATACGACCGTGAACATTGCATCTTACATCAACATTTGGACAGGAGAAAGCTTACTGCTGGATGAATTCCGCATCTGCTGACAATCGACCAAAAGCGAGTTCGAATGACCTTTTCTCAGCAATGCCTAGACATGCTCAAACGTAATGAAAAAGATTTTTTGCGACGTTTTATAACTGTTGACGAAACGTGGATTCACCACTACACTCCGGAGACCAAGGAGCAGTCAAAGCAATGGACAAAACATGGTGAACCAACTCCAAAGAAGGCAAAGACGATTTCGTATGCTGGGAAAGTTATGGCTATCGTATTTTGGGATTCCCGAGGAATAATTTTTATTGGTTACTTGCAAAGCGGGAGGATAATGACGGGCGAGTATTAGGCGTCGTTATTAGACAAACTGAACGAAGAAATCAAAGCTAAAAGGCTTCATTTATCCAGTTATCCAGTTATCCATCACTTATCCGTTATCCAGATAACGCCCCATTCCACAAGTCGGCAATTGCGATGGCGAAACTGCACGAACTACGATTCCAGTTCATTGAACCTGCACCCTGCTCCGTCGGATTTCTTCTTGCTCCCAAATCTCAAGAAATGGTTGGCTGGAAAAAAATTTTCATCGAATACTGAAATCATTGAAGCTGTAGATGGATATTTTGAAGGCTTGGATAGTTCTTATTTTTGCGAAGGGTTGAAGAGTCTTGAAAACCTTTGGACTAAATGTGTAGAGCTAAAAGGAGACTATATAGAAAAATAAATACGATCTTCCCCAAAAAGTTGTTTTTTTCCGTCTTGTCTAGAAATTTTTCGATCTATCCTCGTAGAAATTGGTTACCAAGTTACCAAAAAAATTTAATGAGTTTTTATGTAAATAAACAGATAATGTTTTAATATAATAAAAATTTCTTGTATAAAATATAATTTCTTCGTCTAACGTTCACTACAACTTCTGGAGCTTCTGGATTCTGGAAATACTCAACATGTATTAAATATTGTATCTTTCGCTTTTTCTGTTGTAGCGGTTTTTGAGTAGGATCTATCGAGTTAGGGGTCCCTTGGAGATTTGGGGTTCCTGGCGGCCGCTAGGTCCACTAGCCGCATAATCTGCCCGTGGTCGTAATAATAAATTATTCAATTGTATCATTTGTCATCATGCGTAGAAATATAAGGTTATAATTTTAAAATTAAAATTTAATTTAAGCATAGTAAGTTATTTGTCTGTAAGAGAGATATCTACTTTTTAAATGCGTATGACCGCAATTTTAGTGCTGATTAAATAGTAGTAGTAATATTGCAATCGGATAAATGAGGTTAGACACACATTACCTTCTACTTCTTTATACGGTATGTCTGTATATACATCACTTTCTACTTCTGAACCTTATAAGGAGAGTTGTTGTGTTCAGTGAACACTGTTCACGCAGTTTATTTCTTGCTTTATAATAACAATAAATTTTGCACGTCTCTATTAATTTAACATAGGTAATGAAAAAAAAAAATGATTAATAGAACTCAACAGATATGATCGTGACGTCAGATTTTTAAATTTTGCGGTACATTTAAACAGTTAACTAGTATACATATATAAAATGTTATAAGATAAGAACGTAAATAATCATAATTGATATAGTACCTGCAATCTATGTTGTACGAAAAACACGATCAGAAAGATTTTAGAAGTCTATGATGATTCTGTTCTAATGTCCGATAGATATAACCAGATAGATATGTTATTTCCATACCACAAAGCAGCTCTTATGTTTCTACTATTATGTTTACATATATGTATGGCCTTGTACTCCATTTATATAATAAAAATATTTTAAGAATGTTAAATTAAAATGGGATTAAAACCAACCTTTTATTTCCAGGTCTAATCTTGAATTCACCGCTCAGAGGGCTAGAAGCATTTTCGTTTTGTTCTGATGAATTTTCGGTGAGTGTTTACTGTTGTTTAAATTTAACCTTAATTAATACGTATACACGCCTCACGGATATTTTTTCTAATTAACTGGTATTATAAAATTTTTATGAGTGGGTAGATGTTTTTAAAACATTTACGCCTGTTTGGACATTGAATTCATTTGGTTTATTTCATTTTAGCCCCTTTTCTCTTCAAAACTGTTAAAATTTAATAAGGTTTTTTTTCTGAAAATGAGAATACACAAAACGGTAGGAGTTAGTTAATGAGTGTCATTTAAATACCTACACCGAAAGCTATTAACAAATATTTTTAGAAAATAGTATTGCAGCGAGATGTAGTAGTGGGCATTTAAATTCAACAGGAGTTGTTATGTAAACAAGGTCCCACGTAAACATAATTATTATTAAAGCAAAGCTACACGTTCCAATTGTTTAAGTATGTATGAAAACATTTTGCGTGGACTGTATCAACCTTAAAATTGACCTTAGTTTCGTCATGGAAAAATTAAACTACCATTTTTTCTCAGTGATTTAGTAAAAAAAACATTCACGTATTAATCTGCCATTAATCAAATTAGAAAATCGTTTCGATATGGGGGCTTTAATATGACTTAATGAAATGTTTTTATAATTTTGTAGGAATTGTGAAACCGCCTCTAAATGAATGTATTTTAAGTTTAATTAATTTAAGATGATATTAATCTATAAAGGATGTACTCCTCTCTGATAGAAATAGATGGACAGAGAAGAGGCAGACGATAACTAGCATAAAGCTTTCTAGTTCGTGGTTGTTCAAACCACAATTACATTTGCTTGAAGCTTCAATAAATATCTGTAATTCTACTTTACAATACAAGAAAAGATGAATAGTTTGGTTTAATCTATTGAGCTCAACAATCTTTTGTAAAATTTAGCAATGATTTTTCCACTTGACTCAATTTCTTATTTTAACTTACACATGAAAAATTATTACAAAATCACCATAACACTCTTTAACATATACTGGAAATTGAGGCTAATAGAGAAAAGGGTTAATGTAACGCACATTCAAATAGGGGACACTTTTTGCTTTTAATCCATAGCATTGTTTCACACTTCCTTCAAATTGCTCATATATCCTGCTCAAGGTATTGGTAATATTTATTATACTAGAATATTTGCTCGTTTATTGTATAAGTTATGTCCATAATAAAAAAAATGAAAGAGTATTGAATAAATTCAATAATTATGAAAAATATTGGTACAGTTTTAGTTGGCTGTGGTCTAAGACCAAAGTTTTCCAAATCAAGATCACGATAGCTGCTATAGGTGTAAGGTCGTAATTCCCATGGAAATTGATCTTCCATAGCTGTTAAAGTAATTACTAACTTTTCTAATGTTGGTATATCATGTAGAACGTGATCACTTGTATACTCTCTTTAAACACGTTCCCAATGCAAATTTCCAATTGGAAATCCTGGGCATACTTTTTCAGTAAGACTAACTTTGATCTTAAAGAATGGATCAAGACGCATATCGTAACGCCAATCAGGGTTGGTCTGATTTAAATCAATTTAAGTATTTTTTAATACAAAATATTTTATTTAATGAAAATAGAACAAAACTTATAGTATATGGTTTTTTTTCTGAACTCAACCACCGGCTAGGTCCAAAAACTGGTGCAACTTAGAAAGGCCTACGGGGACTCATTTTAAAGCTTAAAACCTCTACTTTCAAATGTCACATGGCTCCTATATAAAAAAAATATATTTGACCTCTAAAACAGGGTAAACACGTATCCAGTTCAAAAAAAGTTTTTTTAAAAAAATACCAAAAAAAAAAATCTTTTTTTAAAATCTTTTTACGGCATCGCATTCTTCGTCAAAAAATACATAAATTCTGTCCGCTGCGTTTTTTCCCCTATAGTGCTTCAATTTCGAGCAAAATTGAGAACAACAATTTGCCATTATTGAAAGTTTATCATTTTTTTCATCGAAAATGGTATCAGAACTAAGAGTAAAAAATGCTTATTTTTACTCAATATGAACACGAACAAAAAATTAGACCAATTTACAGCGATTTTTTTGAAAATTACGGTTATAGTGTCACCGATCCGTGGGTATGAATATAATAAAATAATTGAAACCTTCTAAAATGATGTCAATTATTTTTGCTCGATTTTCCGAATAAAAATAAATTTTTGGTAGTGAAAATAAACTTGTACTAGTATTAATACAAGTGCCAGTCCGGTACTACCTCTGCGCAAAGTAACATTTTGCGCAATCTGGTCACCCACTGAAAAGTGTCTCTTTGCGCCCAAACATCAGGGTGCAAAGTTGTACTTTCGGCGCACACGTTAAGAAAAAACCTTTTTTTTCACTACCAAAAACCTATTTTTATTCGGAAAATCGGGCAAAAATAATTTTCATCATTTTAGAAGGTTTTAATTATATTATTCATACCCATAGATAGGTGACACCTATAACCGTAATTTTCAAAATTGCTTTAAATAGGTCTGTATCTCTTGAATGAAAATAAGCACTTTTTACTCTTATCATTTTTTTTCTATCCGACACCATTTACGATGAAAAAATAATAAACTTTCAAAAATGGCAAATTTGTTGTTCAAATTTGAAGCACTCTAGGGAAAAAAACGCAGTGAACAAAATTTAAAAAAATATTTCTTCAATTTTTTTAACTTAATTTTTATTTGGAACTGGATACGTGTTTACCCTATGTTAGGGGTCAAATATAAAATTTTTATATAGGAGTCATGTGACATTCGAAAGTAGAGATTTCAAGCTTTAAAATGAGCCCCCGCAGGCCTTTCTAAGTTGCGCCAATTTTTGGACCAAGCCTGTGGTTGAGTTCAAAGAATGACCCATATATGTACTTATTCTATAAAATAAACACAATAAAAATATAGAAATAACAGAAAAACAAAAAAAAAATAAGTAGATATGAGAACTTTATTTCTTAAGTTGGAGTACACTGAAGAAGCTACCGCACACAGAAATTGTTTTAATACTCTTAGTTGTTTCTATTTTGATTTCCGGCTCTTCTTTTTGTGATAGCCACAACTGAATTCCACTTACGTTTGATCTTATTTCTTCTGAGAACACTATGTCTTTAAAGGGATTGGGACGGGCATTAAATTTCATTGCTAATAGTAGCAATCCAGTGTTTCCATACATCACATTAATGGTTTCAAGAGCCAGGACCTTTTCATCGACTGTTAACTTGTATTTTTGCCTAGATGGGTCCATTAAATAGGCTATTAAATGGTATGGTGTTAATGCCAGCTCATATCGACGTTGAAATTCTTGATTTTGTTGTAGTGATAATTCTAGCTCATCCTCGAAGATATATTTTAAATGCTTTCATTGTTCTACAGCATCTGAAAGAGAAGCATCTTTTCTCTGCAAATTATCAATAGTAAGCGATATGGGTTTTTAAATTTTTAAATATTTTTCTGCACTGCATTTAAGACCAATGTTGGAAACCTTTTGGAAGATCGTAGCATCAATCTCTTTCTTGTTCTCGCAAATTTCTCCAAGCAATCAGCAACACTATTCCATCGCACATCACTTGGAAATACTAATGTCTTGCCCCTTACTTGTTTGAATCTTGCTCTAGCCTGATGATTATTACGAAAATACATGACTATTTGGACTACATATTCTTAAATACTCTTGATTTCTGAATCTTTACAGAGCAAGTTCAAAATATACGCAGAACAATCATAGGTTATAACTTTTGACTTTGAGTCATTTTTTCTTCCACAGTTTTTCTCATGCGGGTCATATTTGTTGGGTTGGCTGTAACAAAAGACTGGTGTTTTAATTCACATGAAGAAATTAGGTCACCGCATATTTCTGCCAAATATACCGAATTATAGTTCATAACGAAACACTCGTCCACCTTCAGTTGTTATTGTTGCACATATTGCTGGTTAGTAGTGAACATTTGACCTTCCTTCATTACTCTGTAGAACCAGTCAACCAGTTCTGATAAATAGTATCGTTTTGGTCCTACAGCTACAGTTACATATATCTTTCCAGCTTCATCTGGATCTTTAATGGCAGCAACAAATCGCTTTTAAAAACATGCTGTTTAATTGTACATTCAATTTTTTTCCATAGTGGCATCCATAATCTCTGCCGCCTCCAATTGTGGGCATAGTATCTTAAAAATCTATCTTCTTGACCATAAACATCAGATATGGCCTAAATATGGTTGCTTCAGGGATTTCTTCAAGTACTGCACATTCTCCCTTCCATTTACTTGCTAAATATTTAGAACCACTTGCTGTAACAACAGGCTTTGGATTTTCTGTTGCATTAAGTGCAGATATATGAATGAACTTCTTAACTCCAGATTTGCTGGCAGCTCATGCAATATCTTTAGCGCCTTTGACGTGAACATCATCAAATTTGAGATTTTTGGTCTACCAAATGTAAATGTCAATTATGAAAAAGGTTATTTTTCGAAAAAATACTCTACTCGCATGTACATAGCACACCTCAAGCTGTACCACTGTTCTGTTTCTAATAACGGAAAATGATATTCAGGTTTCAAAACTCGTAAAACAGATCTATGTAGATTATTCTGGGTTGTAACATAGTTGTAACTATCACTAGTAAGTTGAGTTAACAACTCGGATAGCGTTATTTTAACGTGGCGCATCTTATAAAATAATCCCACGGTCCCCCTTTTGGGGAAACAAATAGGGGTACCTTCAATTAGCACGCAAATGCTACCAATACTATCAATCCTCTACTAGCTATCTAGCCTAGTACCGGAGCTATGATTGTGCTCACCTGTCGGTTTCATTCCTCTAAGAGATGGGCTCCTAGTCCAGCTTTGGACTTACTCCCACATAGTGAGACCACCCGACCGAATCCAACCTCAATGTGGCTGGGCTTGGAAGGTTAAGCCGCCCCGATCTACCAAGTTATAGACCTGATGCGTCCCTGTCAGTGATTCTTTTAATTCGACCAAAGCAGAATCCCGGTATGTACTCGTTAAGGTGAAGTTGACTTGAGCGTCAGAGGCTACATATTCGCATCAACACCCCTTAAGCGTAGTGGTTCTCGACGGTTTCTGTGGATGATACGACTGGAACTGTACAGTCCTTATTATTACTTACAGTCCCTGGAACGTACCTTATCCCAGGTAATAATCAATTCCACCCACACCGGTCCTCATGATAGCAGAACTTCCGCTGCAACGTTTATGAGTATTCGTCGAGATACTCTTGCCCAGATGCCTGGGATTGGATGTGCCGGTGCCAGTTCGACGGGTAGGTGCCGTGCGGTCTGCTCCATCCATCTCAATCTGAGTGGTAACAGAAGAACTAGGGTAACCCTTATGCTGAATATGCTAAATTGACCTACCATAAAGCAAACTTTTTAATGGTAATTACTAAATTATATGCCAAAATTCATCATTTATAACAGTCGCAATGTAAATAATATTAATTTATTTTATGTATATGGTGTTACAATTATACAGGGTGTCCATTTAGTTCCCAATTATTCGATATCGCATAAATTACTAAATATCAAGAAAAACATTCACTATGATACTTTATGGTTGTCAAAGTAGCATACTTTAAAAATATTTACAACAATACATGGTGTTTCACAAACGCAGGACAAACGGAACTACGCTTTTGTTTTAATGGGACACCCTAGATATCTTACCCCGAATTAATTCTCCCATCAGTTGTCTATTCAACAGTAGATTATTTCTTCAATCCGTTGCGACGTTGTCAATTTATAAATTATTTTCGTAATAAAATGATGTGCTATTTTCTTGAAAATTGGAAAATAATCCAGAACGTTCCATTTTTTTCTTAATAATGTTTAATATGATGTTGGTAGTTGATAGTTAATATGATAGTTGTATGAAACTATAGCACCCGGTGGTTGCCATGACAAAAAGACAATTCCCGGTACCGGCATATCTGGTTAAGGTTTTCTGCAGTTTTTCTTAGCTATAACGCAATTTGTGCTATACGATCTGTTAAGTCGGCAGCAGCGCACATTGGGCCTGCGTAATAGTAATAATCACCCCTCCCTCCCGCACAAGGTTCATAGCTTCTGGAGCCTGGATCGCCAGTTAATTGGTAGAAGCAATTATTATTATTATGCTTCATGTTTCAATCGCAGGTGTGCCCAGTTTTCAATCTGTATCCTGGACATCTGCCTTAAGAGAAGACTTTAATGCATTTAAGCAAAACCTAAGTAAAGTCACACTTGTATGTAGCACATTCATAGGTGAACTCGACTCTAGGTCTCTTCACAGGTGCTTCGACAATTTTCATTGCAGCCTGCCTGCAACAGTGTGCTACCAATGCCGGGCAACCATTTGCTTTCTATTCTAAAAAGCTTTCTGCAAAACAGTGGCCTGCATCGAGATTCGAGGTGCAATCGAGAACTATTAGCCGTTTATAAAGCTGTATAGCATTTTAGACACATTCTTGTAGCTCAGCATTGTACGACTTACACTGGCCACAAACCTCTGACTCATGCACTCGGAGAGAAGCTGGTTCTACTACAACTGAACCAACTTTCTTTTATCACCAACTCACAACTGACATACAATATATTAACGGTGTTTCCAAAGTGGTCGGGCATTGAAGTGATAATTGGAAATCAACAGCTACAGGATCTGAACGTACTCGCGCAATCGCAAACTGAAGATGTTGAATTCCACGATCTTGTAGATGACGGTTCTTCACTTCAACTTGAAAAAATTCAGATTCCTGGCATCGACATCAATATCTGTAACACGTCTACGGTTAAGCATCAACCTTTTGTCACAGCTCCATATAGACGTCTAGTTTTTGACACCTTCCATTGTCTTAGTCACTCCAATGCCAAAACAAATTTACTTATTTCAGGACGATTTGTCTGGCTTCATATGAAATAAGATTGCCATCTTGGTGTCGAAAATGCTTACAATGCCAACCAGCTTGCTAAGGTATCAAGGAATGTTTCTACACCAATAGATACAGTTACTTTCAACTCGATTCCAGCATTGATACCATCGGTCCGCTGTTTACAGTTTAGAATTACAAATATTGTTTTCCACTCCTTAGTAGATGGCTGGAAGTCTGGCCTCTCGAACGCATTACGGCTCAAGATATATATTGCTGAAAGTCTCCTGTCATGTTGGACATCTCTTTTTGATTCTCCGGCTCAAATACCGTTCTATAACGACTGACTAAGGTGACCAAGACAATTTGAATCGAAGTGATTCAAGGCATTGGGTATAACTGTGGGATTCAAGAGAACTAGAACTATAAGTAATTACTATTGTGCAAATGGTACGGTGGAATGTTTTCATCGGTACTTAAAAGCCGCTTAATCTGCAAGCTCTTTCTCTATTTCTTCTTGACATAAGAAGCGCTTTCAAAGATCTGCATACATCTGTATGCTCTACGCCTTCCAGAAGTACCAATTAGCAGACCATGCGCTAATTCAAAACAACCTGGCGATGTTTCAGATTTTTTAAATAACTTGCGGGAGCAGATGGCACATTTAAAAACAAATTTTGGCATAGGAGATCTGTAACTTTTGTCTTCAAAACTTCACGTCTTGCACTTCAACCTCTTTACAAATGGTCCTATCGTATAGTCTCTCGTGACGGCAAAAGCTATAGTGGACTGTTAAGTGCCGGTACCTCGTTCTGATGACACCTCCAGAGAACATGTCGTTCGTTGTGGACGGCACGTTCGTTTTAGGATGGACAACTCTTCTCCGCAGGGGGGGGGGGGTGATGTTGGAAACTATATCAGCCGGTGGTTGTCAATGACGTCACAGATTTAGTGAATACATTAAAAAGTAAGCATTGGAATTTAGTGAGTGAGGCATTCGAGTAATATTTTGAAAAATAATCGATCTATATTATTGAATTTATTTCATACTTATCAGAACGCTCGATATTTCAATTGAACATAACAAATAATGAAATAATAAGTCTCAGACTTATAAAGCGTTGTTAACCCCATGGTTACCTTAACGAGTTGTGATCGCACATGATTGATTCACACAAAGTAAATGAGTAATAGTTGATAAGTTTTGTCCAATCAGGTTGCTTAATCAATTTGATAATGTGAATAACTATGTTTGAATGATTTAAACATTTACCGGCGCGTTTTCTACATCCGCTTTGAAATTATAGTCGATTGAAGCTAGGAGGCGGGATCGCGCTAATGTAAGTATCTTCATACGAAGTGTCTACGTAGTCGTTACCGGTACTTACTTCCTATTGATTTATTTTGATGAAGCGAAACTACCGGCAACCGAATTTATAGCCGGTAAAATAATTACAAAAATTTAGGCTGTGTCTTCAGGAATTTGCTTATTAGTAGTTAGCGTAGGTGTTAAGTGAAATTAAGTTAATATAAAGGCCTTGTGTTACTATCTACTACAAATAGTAGGTGTGTTACATCAAGTTTATCAATAACTAATTCTATGGGAAAAATATCTTAATTTGTTTAAGGCTTTTAACCAGTAAATATTTTTCAAAATGTAGGCGTTCAAAATGGAACTTTCAAGTTTTAAATCGCCTGACATCACATTCGGGCGATAGCTATGTTCTTCGTCATGTATATTCATTAGCTCTTCTTTAAAGAAACGACATCGTTGTTTAATCTTACTGACATTTGCAGAATTTAGAGCATGCAGGGTGTAACTAATATAACTAGAAACCTCATAATGAGAGGTAGCTGCAATGATTTAGAACATATTCTCCTTATCAACATGTGGTCGCTTCCTGCTAGTTTTCGAGAAAATCGCATTTTAAATTCTAAGTACGTCCATTGTACTCATATTACATTAAAAATGCAAAACAAAATTTGTTTAAAAAAGGGGTATAGATATAATATACAAGACGAGGCAGTTATCCACATATTCTAATTAACTTATACAACTTATTATTACAGGTAGACAAGAATGTCATAGAGAAATATTGCGTAGTACGGAGAACTCTATAATCTTGTGCTAATAGACATTCTTAGTCTTGAGCTACTTGGGAGAGGCCACGCCCACTCATTATTTTTTAGATACCACTATGTATATTTTCTGATACTATTTTATAGATATTGCTTTTCTCTGTCTTGTAATGTAATAGTCTACCACAGAAAATAATGAGAAACTTGAGAAAAAGACCAAAAAAGTCTTTTTCTCGTGAAAATCGTGGCAGGCCATGAACATAACGATATAAAACCTTTTTGTGGTTTTCTCAAATTTTTCATTATCCAATGTGGTAGCATTTTGACACCACGAGAAAGAGAAAAGTAATATCTATATTCACAGCGCTATTTAAAAAATAGCACAAGTCTCAAACAGCATAAGACCAAAAATATCTATTGGAACAGATTTTTTGATGTACTATGCAATATTTCTATATAACATTTTTCTCTTTTTCTTTTTTTCTAATAATAAGGAAGTTATTTAGAATATGCGGATAACTGCCTCACTCTGTATAGTAGGAGTAGGCGGTGCCAAGATTAATCAACCATAACGACAGGAACGATACTATGTTTGAAAACGAAAGTGTTAAGTAATATGGGCACCTACTATATTTTACTGCCTAGGCATTTTTATAATATATTGTCAGAGTATGTGGCAAATGCATTGCATTTAACACGAAGTATCCCTCAACGGTTTTTTTTATTACAATTAGGTGATGAAGGACAAATGGAATTTAAGAGTTTTTATTTTGTGTATATATTTTTATAAGTGGTTACAAAAAATCTGCTATGGTCAAACGTACCCTCTTCTAAGCATTTTGTTTTTTGATCAGAATTGTATTTTATTTGTAGTTTTACTTCAAGTTTATCTTGTTCTTGTGTTGTGTTTATTTTAATTTGGTATTGTATAAGGATTACAACCCGAACTACAGCAGCCTGGAAGATGACAGAAAAAACAATAGAACGAAAGTAAATAAATTTTATAGTACAATAGGAATTACTAAATTAAAAAACAAAGCAACATTATCTTTTTTGCAATGTATGTGTTCATGGTACAGTTATTATTCTGTAAAGGTCGGGTATCGAATTATGAAAATTATGGGGGAGGATATAGACTGTCATTGAAATGCCATTCAGGAGAAGATGAAGCAAGGAGCATTTTCATTAAATGCATTGGAATTTTTTAATTTCTTTTATATCGATTAAAATTCTGACCTTTAGAACATTTCAGTCTAGATAATTTGTGGTATACTTTGATAAGTAGCTTGTTAATTAGGTTAACTAGGTAGAAAATGACTTCGGTTTCTTACCCTTGACCCATTGAAAATGCATTCATTTGATAGGACGGCATACTTTCATGAATTGACACTAGAAAGAAAAAAAATCCAAGTTGCGTTGAAGAAAATATGATCGAAGTCAAAGGCCAGCAGTAATTATTATTTATTCAAATTGATTTGTTCCTCTGCAGACAATCCAGATTTACTTCGTTAATACTCCTAACTGCATCTTCTTACACAGTGGATACTGTAACATTGGAAGTAGTTGGCACATTACATGTCGATAGCATTTTTCATTTAGGGGGCGTGGCTTACTAACTGCCGTTTGTGGGCAAGGAATGCGATATGCTCAACTAGCACATCACTTACTTATTCAGTGTTGCCAGTTCTCACTCGTGGAAGTGAAGTTGCTATCCACCCTTGGGGTCCATCTTAAGGGATGTTAATGAGAACATTTAGACTCTCACACCTCAGACAACTCTAATTCTACGCAGTATGTACCTGATCTCTACTTTAGATACAGGGGAACAGGGTGCTGTCGAAGACCTACCAAGTCTTTAATTGGCAGGTCGGGGTTGACAAATACTAGGTAAAACCAAGCATAGCCTATGTCAAGTCCAGCCGACACTTCGGATGAACTTGTACAGGCAGTAGTTAGTCCGCTTGCTGGACTAGGTGTGAAAGGACTGCCTCGGGGAGATGGACTCCGACGGATTTATTACATTAATAGTTCCGGTACTAGCCTGGAGCACTAATAGAGTGTGGATAGCAACTTCGCTCCCACCTATAAAAACTAGCAGCACTCACTTAAGAGATTAACGTGATAATTGTGTCTGTACCTGAGTGCCGTGCCTGTAGGCTTAACGCAGGTACCTTAGGTCACGTAGATCCACAACACACATATCGTATTGCCCCAGCAAATCTAACCCAAATGTGAACTGGAGTTTGACAATTTGCCCACTCCGATAAACCAATTAAATACCTGGGATGCCTTAGGAGGACGTCAGTAGCAGAACGTGTCTCCTTTTATCCAAAAAGCTCGATGTCATTTCGCTCATCAGGATCGGAAGTATGGATTTTGTTTTAGAGGTTTGAATATTTCGAAAACTGGGGGAGTCTGCATAAGAAGGAAGATAAACTTAAATCTGAAAACTCAGGAAATGCAAGTGTATGAGTGATAATCTTCCAAGAAAAATGTAGATGCGAAGGGAATAATTCCTTTGGACATTTCAGGAAAAGTTTCTCATTGCCAAATGTTACCCCTAGAAATTGAACCCATTCTAGAGTCTGGTAAAAAATATCGCGCTCAATTTTCGCAATTTCTTCATATATGTAATTCTTCTTGTAAGATAGTTCTAAATAAGTATTGAGAGTCAATGTGAATAATCTAGAGACAAGGAAAGTATCGAGAAGATCAATACTTTAAGACTAGAAAATCTTACGTATAGTCGTCGCAATCGAAAGCGATACAATACCTTACAAATGTTGCTGTGTTCCGTAGGTGACAACGAAAAATACTTTTTTGCAAATTTTGTAAAGTTCCTGAAATCAATTTCTGTCGTAACAAATCCATCTATATTCTTGCCATGTGCTCCATCGCGCCATTTTGTTGGAGCCACACAGTGTTATATACACCTTGATCATACGTAATTTAGGAAGAAAAAAATGTTGTAGTCATGAAATAAAGATTACTATTGACGATGAGGTTGTGACTACCTGACTGTCATCGTTCGTGGAAAAATAAGGTCGGATGATTCCAAAGGCAGCAACTACATACTCCACTGTAACAGTTGCTTTGGGAATTATACCGGGTGCCCGTTATATTTTGACCTTTTTTAAACCTATATAACTTTTGAACTAATTGAGATAATGAAATGCGGTTTTCACCAGTCTTTTTCTTATTTTTTAAATTTTTTTTCTGAGTACCCGTCTTCTTTGGACCACTTTCGGTTTAACTAGAAATGACATAACGTATTTTCCGGGTAGGTGAAAACTTTGTGATTTCAAATGGAACACTCTGTATATTTTATCACTGTTGGAAAGCCCATTGTCTCCCCTTTCCGATAGTATTATACTTAACGTGGTTATTATACAGGGTGGTGGTTTTATAAGCTCTTAAAATAAATACTGCTTGTTATTGAAATCTACGAAAAAAATAATGATTCTCAATGTCGACTATGGAAATTAAAGAAACCATCACTTGTAAACGTCGAATTAGTTTATTGACCACTTGAGTTTCTTTAAGAAGAATGTTAAAGTTAAACTTTGTGAATCATTATCGTTTTTCGTAGCAATTCAATAACATGCAGTATTCAATTTACGAGCTTATAAAACCATCACCCTGTATAATAGCCATGATAAGTATAGCACTTTCGGAAAGGAGAAGCAATGAGCTTTCTAACTGTGAAAAACATACAGGGTGTTCCATTTGAAATCACAAAGTTGCCCAAATCCCCGAAAATACGCTATGTCAGTTCCGGGTAAACCAGAAGTAAGCCAAAAAAGAATATGAATACACAGAAAAAAACTTTAACAATAAGAAGACTGCCAAAAACCACATATCATTATCTCAATTAGTTCAAAATTTATATAGGTTTAAAATGGATCAAAATATAATGGGGCACCCGGTATCACTAAAATCTGTTAATTCTGAAAAATCGCGATCGTCGTACAAAACTGTTCATGTGCAAGCAAATTTTGAAGTTTAATTTCTCGCACGTCCTGGAGTTTATAAGGGCGAAAGTGAATATCCTGATGCAAGATTCTCCGAAATAATCAATCTGAAATAATTTGCAAAGCCGTGGCGTGACGTTGGGCAGATCTTTTTATACTCTGTATGAATGCAAAATGGATTATTCTTATCTCCGCACTGTCCTGAATTACGTTTCCAGGCGGATACAGTAGATTTAAAAGAAGAACTGACCCGTCTTGTAATGATGCAAGCGTTTGATACTTTTCCATGACAACCCAAATTGAAGTGCTGCCTGAATATATACTGTATAGCAACTATTAGGCAGTGGTTATTCTTGAAATAGGTCTCCACTACGAAGGCACGTTGTTCTGTGATCTACCTTTAAATGTTGAACAAAATGGCAGCTCACTGACAGGAAAACGATAACATCATCTAGCCCCTTTAAAATCTCTATTATCCAGTTCGAAAATTTTAAGTCTATATCTTTTTAATATTCAAGTAGAAGTTCATAAAATCAGCAAGGGCTATCTGGCTCTTCCATTCTGTATGTCTACCTTTCCTCCCCCAGATCGCTCTTTCTTAAGATATCGATTACTTTGCGTATGTACAGGGTAGTAGACTACAAAATGATTTTTTTTGTTAGACGTCGGCATAGAATCGCGATGACATTCAAACGTTTCGGCCATATATTTTCTACTGCATGTGGATTATAATGGGTACAATAACATTTCTCTGTTACAGCTATGTAATTAAAACTTACAGTAAGCCTACTTTTAAAGGTAAAGCTCATTCATGACTATCAAGTCACTCACAAGATAGTTGTTCAATTCAATCAGTTGTGTTATAGTTGTGTTCAATGTGTTAAAGGAAGAAAAATTTTTCATGAAATAAGCTTGCTTTGCTTATTTGACAAAAAACTACCGAAATCTATGGATTTAAAACACCCAGTAGCTGTACAAATTCATTGACCTTTTCCGAAATGTCTTCTAGATATTTTATATGTAACAAAATTGACTTGGTTGATCAATTGATCAACTGATTTGATCAATTAGCATCGCAATTTTCAAAGCGCCGATGACTAAAATAAGTGTTGGATCGTTGAATAAGTTCTTCACTTCATAGCTTGACAGTCATATTTTTATTCTTTATAATCTAATCATTTCAAATTTTTATCAGGCTAAAGAAAAGTTTTTGAGTAATTAAAAACTACATTTATCATAAACCACCAGCCTACTACGATCAAAGATAAATGCAAAAAACCGAAAAATCATAGTTAGGCCTTGTTTAATCGGAAAAGTCGTTACGGAGATTTGTTCTGGCCCACTTGAAAATCCCAAAACCAAATTGTGGTTAAAATGTCAAAAAATAAAATAATTTTAATTTAGTAGTTTGCTTGCGTGTACGCCATAAGTTCTGTTGATGTGTTAATAGATGTTTTTCTTGAAAAAATGGGTTTCTAGCAACACATCAACAAATTTTTAATTTATTTTAAAGAATTATTGTTCAAGATTTCCGAACCCAAATTTGAATTTATGGTTTTCCGGTAGCCCAGAGCAAATTTTTCGACTTTTACGATTATACAATGCCTACTATGTTTCTTCGATTATCTGCATTTACTTTTGATCGTAGTATGCTGGTGGGTTCTAGTAAATGGGGTTTTTAATTGCCCACAAATTTATTTTAAGGGGTTCTATACTTGATAAAAATTTGAAATTGACTTGATTATAAATAACAAAATTAACGGGGGTCAAGCTGTGAACTGAAACACACTGTATGTACAAATACGAATAATTACGTAGTAAGACACAAAATTTTTGATATCGCCATGAGCTACGGTTCTTGGAATGCGCTGCTTATCTAATCTTCTAAACATGCTTCCGGTTTACTTTGTGGTGCGATTCCAGTTCCAGGGCCGCACTTAAACCTAAACTTGGAAAATATTTTAATCAAGTTCTACTCGTGTTGTTTTCTTTAAGCTTTTAGCGTTTCTAACATAATTCATACATGATATTTCGAATGAAAGTACTTTCAGATTTATATCTTTAAAATTGACACAAATATGGGCTGACAAAGCAACGCATCTTATAAATTTGTATTTATTTAACACTCCAATAGTCGCGCCCCTTTCAGTCGCACGGATGGTCGCGCTGGATCTGAGAGATCCATCCTTCAGAAACAAACGAATCATCAAAAATAACACCAATATTATAATATATTATATATTTTTACAAACTTTTATATAACGAACACGGAAAGATAAGTATAAAAAAAGAATTTAAAAAAAATGAAATACTTCTGTTTGCAATTTTTGGAGTTAGGAACTTAATAATTTCTTCTTCAGTCTTTGAGACATTGTAGGTTAAAAAACAGAAAAAATAACATCTACTCGCTATTTTCTTCATCGTTTTCTACTACTCTAGGATTACAGCCATCAGGACAAACGAAGGCACAATGTTGAAGGCACATATACTGACCACAAGTTTTGCATGAATACTTAGTCAATCTTCTTTTCTTTGTTGCGAGACAGGGCTTGCAACGCTTTCTTGTGTTGTTGTGGGTAGCTTCAGATTGATCTGTCATTTGAGGATGTTGATGACTAGGCAAAAGTTCTCTAATTCTAGCAGAAATCGTTTGAGGTAAGTTAGTGAGCAACGTTCGCTTTACCAATTGAGCATCAATTAGTTCTCTTCCTAGCTGCCGCAGAAGTAACCTACGTCGTGATACATCATTTCCGTTTCCCATATAAATTACCTGAGTATTGATCCCTGCTACATTGAGCAATGAATAAAACACGACCATAGGCCATCTTCTTGTTCCTCTTTGAACGTTGTAAGAGGAACACATCTTATCCACCATGTCAACCCCTATTTTATGCTTATTGTAATAGGTGACTATTTCAGGCTTCTTTTTGTCGCGTGTTGTTTCATCTATTGTAGCATCCATATGCATACTGGAAATCAGAAGGACGTTTTTCTTATTATTTTTATTTTGGGGAACATAAGAGACCATAGTCCCTTCTTTTCTAAAAGCAAAAATGCTGGACGAACTGTTCCTGTTTTTCAGCTCCTTCATTTCTTTAGGAATTTGCCACTTGTTTTTTTTAACGTTCCTACGAAAGACAAGCGATATTTTTCCGACAAAAGTTGAAGAAGGGTCACATCACTAAACCAATTATCTGCCGTCACATTACGACCTGAATTGCGAATCGGGGCAATCAATCGCTCTACGACATCACAGCTTTTGTTGCTTACTTGAAAAGGCCCTTCGGATTGTTTTCCGGCATATATTTCCATGTTGCATGTATAGTACATTTTGGAATCCACCACAGCAAATATTTTTATTCCATATTTTGCTGGCTTTGATGGAATGTATTGTATAAAAGAACATCTGCCTCTAAAGGCTTCTAATTTCTCGTCAATTGTAACATCTGCCCCAACAGAGTAACATGATTGACAATTCTTCACAAATTCGCTAAATAAGTCACGAACAGGCGCCAAGCGGTCAACTGCTTTTCTATCATTGCGAGTTTCTTGGTCATCAAATCTCAACGTTTGAAGTAAAAATCGGAATCTACGTAGGCTCATTGTCAAACGGAATATCTCTATGCCAAATCCGCTACTATCCCACAAATCTTCGAGATTCATTCTCCCCGCTTTGTTCATTCCAGCAATGTATAAAAGCCCAATCAGTGCCTTGATTTCTGTTTTATCAGTTGGTTGTGCATCTCTATCCCGGGAAAAATTGCCACGTATGGTTTCAATTTTCTGATTGGTGTACAATACAATCATGTCTAACATTTCGTCATCAAATAAACACAACCAGGTATCCAGGATCACGTCTAAGTTTTTTGCTTTTCCTATAACACCTGGAAGCCTCGTCAGCAAATTACGTTTCTCAGTTTTTTTCCGGTTGTTGTAGGGAGTTTTCTTCCAGCGTATTGACTCAGTTATTTTCTTTCCTTTTTTTCGATTGACAATAAAAAAGTTCTCGTCTTCTTCTCCATCTGAACTTAGCTCTGTGTCACTCTGCTCCGTATCTGAATTTTCATGTTGCTCTTCAATTTGTTCTGATGCATCGGTATCGCAATCCTCTTCATCTAAATCGTAGACAAGGCTTCTATTTTTATTAGCAGAAGTACCTGGAGTAGATTCATCGTCACTGTCATCAAACAAAATTTCATGGATTTTTGAAATATCTCGAGGATCATTCAAGTTAAAAAACTTTTTTGTTGCCATGTTGCCTCTGTAACAAATGACCAAAAGTTTGTTACTCGCAAACAAGCAGGTAAAACAGAAACAAACAATGCTAAGAAAAATATTTCATAAATGGTCGCGCTGGATCTATGAGATCCAGGGTCCATATTTCGCTTGCAAACTTTGCAACTGTAAACACGGTTATACTAAGATAATACACTCACATAATGCACAAATATATATCAAAATAAAAGCAAAATGGCAAATGAGAAATACTTACAAATTTAGTCGCGTGGGATCTAACAGATCCAACAGCCTTCTGACGCACTGTCACACAGTCAACTAAACTCAGCATGCTATTGGCCGAAAAGACATCATGATTCGGGAGGATAGCAGAGGGGAGGCCGACCGCCACTAAGGGCTTCGTGTGTAATCATTAAAAAAAGACGAAGTGGATCTCACAGATCCAACGCGACTATCGGAGTGTTAAAAAATGAAATAAACCACAACATATTCACGTTAAAACACGTTATTAGGGTGACCGTTAAAGAAAATCTTTTTTTCGTGCAACCCTTAAAACATTAAGAAAATGAAGCAAAAATAGGTGGAAACATATTTTTTTAATTTAACCCGTGTCTAACCGTGCCTAAAACTGATTGAAGTTTTAAAAAATGGGTATTTTGACTTAATTTTATTGTTTGATGTCTTTGCAGAGTTCTTCGGCATAACATCTTTGTTTATCATTTTTCTGCTTGAAAAATGCGTATCTTTATGTTTTTGTGGTCGTTGAATATGAATCTGCTTACAGCATTTGTAAGGTTTTTTCGGGTCGCTGAATTCGATCAGGGCCGGCTGCAGCGCGCATGCTGCAGGCGCCGCCGCTGGGGCGAGATTCATAAGTACGTTTATGTAAGTACAGAAGGCAGGATACACCGAATAAAAATTTAAAAAATTGTATGTTGCTGCCTTTTTGATTAGGCGGCTGTTTACAATTTTGCATCGAAACCAGGCTAAATGATTGACTGCAGAATATTGTGTCTACTTCAGTCTAAAGTGATCAAAATCAGTTTTAGGCACGCATAGGCACGGTTTAAATTAAAAAAATATATATTTTCCACTTATTTTCTCATCATTTTCTAACGTTTTAAGGGGTGCGCGGAAACAAGATTAATTTGTAATAATAATAATTTTGTTATATTGTTATTAGCAACTGCAAGAAGTGTAAAGGGTATCAGTTAAAAAATAGCAATTTAAAGTAGGTACATAATTTTCATATTGCTAAAAATATTCCTAAATACATACCGCCCACTATCTTTACGACGCATTGACGATTACGACTCGTTTACATGATAAAAGCGATATGGGGCAACTGGACGCGGATAAATGGGCACGGCCAACTGGGCGGGAGACGAGTGAGCGCAGGGACAACTTGGCGCGAGACAAGTGGACGAAAGACAACTGGGCGCGAAAATCTATTAAGTATACATATTATATTAAAATGTTTCTGATCAGAATAAGTAAAGGTTAAAATTATATGTTCATAACAGCAAATTAATACTTTAAGTGAAATTCAATCTTATTAAAAGGTACGGAAAAGATAACAAGCATACCAGAAATGGGACTTGTGAAAATTATTTCTTAACAATAATTTCGAATTTAATATACCGAGTAATTCCGTTTTGCAGATGTGATTATAAATGCTTGATATTGTAAAGAATATAACTATACACGTTGTTTCAATGAAGATTCGTATCCTTTGGTAATGATAACAGGTGATAGTATTCGTCAATATGAACAAAAAATCCTTATGCATTTTTTGATTGACATCGAAAAACATTTGCTAAAAAGGTCACTTTTGCGAACTGCTGGAAATAATAGTCAAAACAAACTGTGGCATCACTTAGTATCGATGTATCAAATATCACGTTGAAAATGCAGTTGGGTACATCCAGCTCCAACAGCTATTCTCAAACCAGTGACCACCAACTCACTCTTCAAAAACATTTTTTTCTCGGTTATTACGAAAGATAGTCACTAATGGTATTAAGCTTTTTTGTTGCATTTTATGTGTACTACCACCTGTCCAGAGGATACAAATCTTAAGTGAAACACCCTGTATAAGCCAGTGCAGGATTTACGTATAAGCTACACAAGCTATAGCTTAGGGCCCCCACTTTCTTGGGGGCCCCCCAAAAAAATTGTCCGAGTGAGTAATTGTCATATATACTTAAATATACTGCAGCAATATTTGTCAGCAATACTTCATATCTCAAATAGCTTAGGACCTTATCAAGTCTAAATCCTGCCCTGTGTATAACTCTCTATAAGTATGCAAAATGACGACATTTAAATTGCCCAACATTTTGAGCTGCAGTAAAAATGCTGATATTTTTTCTTCTTTTTGATATTGTTTGTGAAACTGCATATTTCTGCTTGTTTAAAAACCATATTTTTAAAATATTTCCACTATTTTGGAAAACATGGCAGTAAAATCGATTTAAGCAATTTTTAATCAGAAATTAATTAATTAATTAGGAATTAATGTTGGTTGTTAATTTTTATGTGATAATGGGCGTGTTTTGAAATTAGTCAAATAGTTGTTCGAGCTCTGAGGTATTAATAATACCTATGGTGTAACCATGGAAGCTATTGTTATTAAGTGTACGAACTACTGTTCCTGTAATCTAAAACACGATTATTAATTTCCGAACCTATTACGAACTATTAGAGAATCTCGTAATAAGTTAGGAAAAGCCCATATAAAGAATGGAGGATAAAGTAGAGTGGGACGGTTTTATTTTTAAATAGCCGAGCCACATCATTGATATTTTCACACATACCATACCCCTTTCAGAAGGGGTGAGTGTTTCTTTTAACTTATTAAATCAAATATAATTATTACAAAAAATTCTTTTATACAATAAAATAAACTTTAAAGTGAAAAAACTCGAACTAAAAAGTCGCATATGCTTCGGGGCGGGGGGGGTCTTCAGCCCCACGAACCCCCTGGCTATGTGCCTTATGATTTTTCTTGTATAATATTCAAAATCTTCAAGAACTTTGTCAAAAAATCTAATTAAATCAAAATTAAATTCATTGTTCTATTTATCTATTTATGAGAACTGTATGGAGAATTCCAAAATTACCTACATTATTCTAATAGCCCATAGGTAAATGAATTAGATTTGGATGACATTTTTAAAAACTTAGTTTTCTCTATTGGAAGATTTTATTTCTTGTTTTTGTTTTATCTTTAGCGAATAAAAGTGTATATTTAGTAGGTACATTATTTTATTTACATTTTTATGTTTATATAATTGGTTAGCGTGCAAGGTGTGTGAATCTTAGGAGTCCGAGGAGTGCTAAGGACTCGCATGGAAAACAATAAAAAAAACAACTTAGTAATAAATTCGATAATAAATTTATCTATAACAATAGGAATTTTTAATTTTTGCAAACAAATCAAAATTATTTTTTTTGCAATTTATAGCTGTTTATAGACATTTTTTAAAAAGTAGGTAGTTTTTATAGTTTCTCGGTTGCTAAGGTGGTGTAGTACTTGGTACTTAGTACCTACTTGGCGCTGGGTATACTCTATATAAGGGACATATCACATATGACAGATCATTAGTATCTTGATTGCAACAAAGAAATAAGTGAATTAATACGGTGTTCATCAAATTCCAGCGGACAGCAATTATCCAAAGTTTTCAAGTAAGTCTAATTATTTTTGCTTAAGTTTTTTTTTTATTTTATTGTAATTATTGATATTCATCGAGTCAACTTCAAAAACTTTGATGATAGTTTTATTATTATGGGGTGCTTTTGGTAGTGTAAGTGTGAAGTGGCAAATTTATTTATGGTTATAAATCGGAAACGAACTTTATCCTTTACTTCTTCCTAAATAATCCTTAGGGATAAAAACATTATTTTTTTACATTTTCGATAATTTAGTTGTTAATTTTTTTTAAATTTGAAATTTAAGATTTTTTTAAATGGGACAATTATTATTTATTATTTATTTGATGTTTATTATTTAGATTTATTATTAGATAAATTAATTAAAAATTAAAATAATATAAATTAATATAATTAAATTAAAATTTCGAATGAAATCATATAATAGGAATATTTTTAATTACTGATTTTTAAATTTTATTCTCAATTTATATCGAAAAATTTAATATCTTAAAAGCAAATATAGCATAGAAATTAGAAAATATTTTTCAACCTCCATAAAATCAAAATGTTATTTTAAGGTCCAAGTGTACCCAAAAAACGTGTGTTGTTTGTTTAATAAATAATATAATAATGTGATAACTTTTGTTTTAAGTTAATAGTCGAGGAATGTTAAAAACTTACTTACCTAACTTGTTTTGGAAAAAAAAATTTTTTAATTAAATTATTTCACATGTTATACGTGAAAAATTAATTTTGGAGAAACTGTACATTCAAAATTAATCAAAATAATACCACTTAAATTTCATAGTATTTGAACTATTTTCCCAAAATTTTAAGAAAATCGTATTTCTAGGGACTAAACTATTACCTCCTTTTTGCCAAAAAAAGCAGTTTTTTTTTGGCAAAAAGCAGGTTTTTTGGCAATAATTTAGTCGCTAGACAACAGATTTTCTTAAAATTCTGGGAAAATAGTTCAAATACTATGAAATATAAGTGGTATTATTTTGGTTAATTTTGAATGTACAGTTTTTCTAAAATTAATTTTTCACGTATAACATGTGAAATAATTTAAATAAAAATTTTTTTTCCAAAACAAGTTAGGTAAGCAAGTTTTTAACATTCCTAGACTATTAACTTAAAACCAAAGTTATCATATTATTATATTATTTATGAAACAAATAACACACGTTTTTGGGTACACTTGGACCTTAATTGAAAGCCCTTTAAAGATAAACTTCAAGTAATAATTTTCTTCGATTAATTTGGAATTGAAATAATATAAAGTAATATAATAATTTGTATAATTAAATTAAAACTTTGCGACAAATCATATACAATATGCAAACTTTCAAAGAAACAATTTTAATCAATAATTCATAAATCAAAGTCAAGTTTAAATATTCATTTATATTTAAAAGGATTTAAAAGATTTTAAAAGCAATTCTCTATTTAATTACTAGATTTTTAAGTTTTAATAATGTTTCTTTTTAGTTATATTTGATATTTCTTCTAGATAGAAAGCTCGTACTTGAATAAATGAATTTACCTTTATTTATACAATGAATCTAAAAACATTGAAGTAAATTGTATTTTACCTAAATAAAAGCATTATAACTATTTACCTAATTCCTGTTAGAAGGTTATTAGGGTTTCTGAGTTCCGATAATTTTTTAATTTCCAGGATAACCCGGATAGTAATTTTACATAGGTACCTACCCAATACAAAAATGTAAATATTCGTTTTTAAAAACGCTATAACTAATCCTCTACTCACTTTCCCTCAAAAGTTCCCATTGGAAAATAACTAATGAATAATAATAAAATAAATAATATTTAATGAAAAGCACAGCAGTACATATATAAATAATATTTCCTGTCATAAATTTCTTTCTCTGTTTCTCTTTTATAGTAAAACTTAAACCCCAACGTTTAGTGTTGTACGGTTTGTATGCAAGTTTCAAGTCATTCAAAACTTCCACAAAACAGTCTTCCTGAATATGAGGATGATTTAACCAAGTAAGTATTATTTCAAACATTCATTTGAAGTTTCTAAATAAACAATTTTAAATACATTCATTCTTGTAAACCACTTTGCTCTTTCCTAAAAAATACATGGTATTGCACCCTACAAGTTTTTATTATTTCTGGTTTATTGTGGTCGGACTTGGTTATTTCTTACTATCTTTTTTTAAGTTTTGGAAATCCTCAGGTGCAATAGTGATAAACTTAAAAATTTATTTAAGTAGTCAGTATAATCTTACATAGGATTTATGCAGGATTTAATGTTAAAAATAAAAAATATTATAATGGACTTTCAGAATTAATTTTAATTGAATACTAATACAAATATACAAACAAAAAACCCTTTTTGAACATAAAGTGCAAGTTTACTTAATGAATGACCTAACGAAAGCTTCTTACTGAAACTAATCCCTTTCACTTAATTGATTGTTCATAGACAAGTTGTCAATAATTTCTATGTTTTTGAAATGGTTGTTTACTAGTTTAAAAAAAACTGGTTAAAAAATTGAAACTGCAGAACTTCCCATTTTACAAATAAAACCTTAATGCAAAAGTGTTTCGAATTATTGTGTCCCGGAAATTACCCTGGTCAGACACACTAAAAGTTATCTGTTTAAAATGTTTAAAATGTATTAAAATTGTAAAGTTTCTTGTGATCAATTAAATTGTCTTTTTTCAGCCAATTACTTTCTTAATAACATAATTTTGTTTGGCATCAGAAGAAATGATTTAAAGCTAGTATTATATAGTATTATCCAACAGTTTCAACTTATACTTTTAAAATTTAAATAAAAATTATACTTTTAAATTTAGATATCGTTTAAAACCAGCAATTTAAATTTTAATTTCTGATTTTATAATTTACTTATTTATACAAATGCTGATTTTTAAATATCTGACCACAGTGAATTATATATAAAAGATTGCTATGTGATCTCCGAGATTTATCAAGATCTAATTTCGTTAAATTTTAAATATAAATCTTTTCCTAATATGAATAATTTATACTGGGATGAGTATTGCAGCTGTGTATTTAATAATTAGGTAATTTATTTAAACATATTAGTGCAAAGCTGTAGGCACTTTTTAAATAAATTATAGTAATTTCTTTTTTTTTATTAAAAAGTTCAGACACACTAAAAAAGGGTAATATAAAAATCTATTATATGATTGTTTAAAGTTATTTAAAAAATATATAAATATATATATAATTATTTTAATTAAATGACTAAATATGATTTGTTTTTAAAGTGTTTTAAACACTTGTGTGTGTTTTGACACTTTTCACAAAAATATTTTTTATTTAAATTAAATACTTTCAATCTGAAAACTAAATCGCAAATTGCATTAAAAATTCAAATTTTGTTAAGACTTATTCAGATTAATTAAAATAATAAAGTTTTATATTCGAATTATATTGAGCTTTTAAAAACATTATGATCTGTCTATTTGGCTCTAAGCGATTATTTCTGTTAATAAAGTAACTATAAACTTCACAACTTATGCAAGAACAAGATCACAAAATCTATGTTTAAATTATTTTATATTAAAATTTATTTACATTAGACCAGGTTATTAGTATGCTGATAAAAAGTAAATAATTATAAAATTGATTGAATTATACATTAATCAATTTTTAAATAAATTAAAAAAATTATATGAATAAGAACGATCGCTTTATAAAGTTAAATCAGATCAAATATAAAAAATACATCACATTGAGATTTATTTCATTAAAGCTCCTACACGCCGGAAGAAATCAGTTGTATAAAAAATTTACAAATTATAAATTTTCAAAAAATATAAAACAGTTGTATTTTTCAGATTTTTCAGATATTTTCAGAGTGTCATTGAAAACAGTGATAACTCTGTAGTTTTTATTGGAATAAGGATACTATTTTATTAATTAAATAAAAAAGGTTTTCCCAGAATTAGTTTTATTGAAATATTTTTGTAAATAAGTTTTTAATTTTGTTGAAACACATTTTTAGATAATTTTTAAATTTTGTTAAAAATTTTGTATCGCCAAAGTCTTTTTGTTTAATAATAAAATAGTACCTTTATTACAATAACTACTACAAAGTTATCATGTTTTCCATGACACACTTGAAAATTTTGTTAAAAATCCAACTACTATTCTTTATTTTTTCTAAAGTCCTCTGACTTTGAAAGAGTATTGCTCGTAAACAACTGAACCAAATTAATATTTTAAATTTATTATATTTCTAAGTGCTATAGTTTTGCTTTTAACGGACGATACGTAATAAAAGGTTCCTATTTTTAGAGACAATTTCATTAAAAGTAAGTTAAATAATTTTTTCTCAAAAAGTATATGCCATATATCTATGAGGTTTTCACAGGGGTTAGAAAGAAACCTTGCAGTTCTTGTGTAATTAATTTTCAGACAAAAAAGCATCTTATTTAAAATTTATATGAAAAAATTGCGAACTATGTTTCTTCGTTTATTAATAGAGCTAAATTGACACTTTTTATATATAGACACTATTATCTTAAAAAAATGTTAATTCCTAATTTTAACAAGAAACATGCAGTAACAAAAAAACGGTTTTTAGTGACAAGCGGTTTGGACAAAAAATGCTTTTTTTGTTATTGCACTTTTATTGTTGAAATTCGAAACATTTCTTTGAAGAAAAAAAATTTGACGCTATCTCTATAAATAAACAACAAAACATAATTCGCTATTTTTTCATATAAATCTTAAATAAAACGCTTTTTTGCCTGAAAACTAATAGCATAAGAACCGCAAGGTTTCTTTCTAACCCATACAAAAACTCCCTAGATATATGGCATATAATTTCTGAGAAGAAAAATTATTTAACTTTTAATCAAATTGTCCCTAAAAGTGGTTACCTTTTATTACGTATTGTCCGATAAAAACGAAAGTATAGCACTTAGAAATATAATATTTTACTGTTATATACAGAAATAAATTTACTATTTGCTGGTTTCTAAAATATTTAATTTGGTTCAATAGTTTCAGTTTGGTTCAAAGTCAGAGGACTGTTTTTATTTTTTTTTTCAAATAAATATTACAGCCATCATAATTTGCACATGACCGAATTTAAACAAATACTGTCTACGAGACAAAATTAAAAAATAAAACTATGTCTCTATTTAAGAAAAAAAGTTGACTATCGCTGACATTAAAGTTGGCGTAGAAAAAGAATTACACTTAGACTGTTTTGTAGTACTTATAGAACCATTTGATCTGGTTTTTGGTTTAACAAAATCGGGCCATAAATAATTATAGTTAGGACTTGCGACGTTTTTTAGTAAATCGCGTGTATGTATACCATATACCATACGTGAAACTGGAAGTACGTACATACAGCAAGGGATTTATATCTATCGCAAAGTCTACAAATTAAAAATTGTTAAAAAAATAAATCATTACTACTTAAAACAGATTTGAACCTAGGGCTGCTTCTAGAAACTAAAACATGACACTAATAGACCAATTTATCAACACTTGTTACAATTTATCATTATTATTATGAAGAATATGATTAAGATTAAAATTGAATAAAACAGTTTTCATGTCAGCTTCTCCAAATACTCGTAAAAAATTTTTTTCAAGCTCGTAAAGGCAGGTAGAATATCTGGTTATAAACTATAGAATAAAACTGCCTAAGACTTTTGAGAACATTATTCTTACTTACATAAATAGGTTTTATTGAAATTATGCAAAAGTTTGTTTCAAACATTTGATGTTATTCCTGTTTAGGCTATAATCTGCATAATATATACTTTGAAACACTCTTAAAGTGGAGAAAGTGTTTTAGTTGATGTCACTTTATAGTATATATTCTAAAAATATTTATCTAACCTATAAATATATCAGCTGTTGTCAAGGTAAGTAAGTACATTAAACTTTTAATAATAATAATAGAAAGGGAAATTTTTATACTCTGCACGATCTAAACAAAATTATGTGTGATGTTTTAAATGACTGTTATTATTTTTTTTCACAAAGAGTTTGCCACGTTAACGAGAAACGCGTTTAAATAACCAACTCTCACGCGGTTAATGAAATAATCAATTGTAAAAGAGTTCTTTGTTTATGAATTATACCAATTATTTTAAATAGGCATAAATTAAATTAGGCAGAAGTGTTCTGAACGGATATGCCTGTATCTTTTATATTACATTCATAGTAAATTGTTAATATTCTTTATCAATAAAGAGATTACCTAGATTGAATATATCTATTGTAGCGATAAAATACTAGGGGAAACTTACTAATTGCCTCCTAGTTATAATTCTTGAGATAAATGAATGTCTATTTTAGATCTAGAAGAGACCAGACTGTCGACGCGGTAATGTATATCGATTTGCAGGGAAAAAAGAAGAAAAATAAAAAAGCACAGCAGGGGCGAATAATAAACATTTAATTCAAAATTGCCTAAAGGATATAAAATTATTACTGATTTGCTTGGATTTTGTGCAACTTCGATGCAGAATCCACAACACCCAACTAAGTATTAATAAATAGAACTTTAACAGAAAACTTACCAAGATCCTTTTCGGAAGTCTTTTTCCATTTGTTGTCTCCGCTTGGTTGATGATGATTTGCCAATAAGTGCACTGCAACGTAAGCAAGACATATTTTAATATTACAACACATCATAGCAGTCTACTATTCCGAAAATCTTTAGCATTACTTGGTTCTGTAGCTCATTGTGAATGAATAATAATCAAACAATATAAATAGATTCAATCCTTAAGCTTCGTAAGCAGCTTCCGATCTGTTAAATAAAACAGTTGCTGACGTGACAAACTTGTAAGAGGAATATGTAGGTTTTACACATAAAAATTAACTAATATTTTATGTCTAATGTCTATTTTATATCTAGAAGGCACCAGACTGTCGACGCGGCAATGTATGTCGATTTGCAGGGAAAAAAGAAAAAAATAAAAAGCACAGCAGGGACGAATAATAAACATTTAATCCAAAATTACCTAAAGGGTATAAAATTATTTACTGTTTTTCTTGGATTTTGTGCAACTTCGAGGCAGAATCTACAACACCCATCCAAGTATTAATAAATAGAACTTTAACAGAAAACTTACCAAGTAGATCCTTTTCGGAAGTCTTTTTCCATTTGTTGCCTCCGCTTGGTTGATGATTTGCCAATAAGTGCACTGCAACGTAAGAAAGACATATTTTAATATTACAACACATCATAGTAGTTTACTATTCCGAAAATTCTTAGCATTACTAGGTTCTGTAGCTCATTGTGATGAATAATAATCAAACAACATAAATAAATTCAACCATTAAGTTTCGTAAGCAGCCTCCGATCTATTAAATAAAACAGTTGCTGACGTGACAAACTTGTAAGAGGAATATTTAGGTTTTACACATAAAAAGTAACTAATAAACACACATATATTTCTTCTACTTACTTAATCTAGTAATTTGTTCACTGTTAGATACTCTCACGAATAAATTAGAAGCACAATGTTAGAATATTTTACACTATAACTCATACTACTGCCGTTATTCAAGTGTTCTTTTTACAAAATCTCTTTATGAAGTAGAAGGTTTATGTTGTGCACATTTTATTACCTTCTTTGCGAACCAATAAATGCATACACTTATAGCGTATTGTTAAGAATTATGATCTCAATTAAGGTGAAAAAATTCCGATAATATGTCTATAAAGAAACCTTATTGGAGTTTATTGCAGTAATAGAATCTCGCCTTTTAGTTAAACACAAAATGAAAAGATTAATAAGGTTTTTAAACATTTTTGGGATAATATAAAAATTATCATAACCCAAGCAGCATTTTTAGTCATCGCTACGTATCAGTAACTACTGATAGAACTATTAAGTTTTTGCCATTAGTCACATGCACGTAATTACGTTTTTGGAATCAAAATGGGAAACAATTTTTGGGTAGCAGATACGTTGCAGTGACCTCTCTGCCACTTTTTTTAGCTACGTAGCGGGAACGTGGCGGCGTAGTAATTACTACTTTCGTGGAATTTTTTTTCTCTTTGACACATCGCGTCGCGTGGTCGCTCTTTCTTTATCCTGTAACTTAAAAAATATTCTGCTATTATTTTCTATACTAATGCTGCGTTCGTGTCACAAAATGAATTATTATTTTATTTGTAATACTACTTATTAATACAGAGATTAAATGTTTGATTATTTTGTCATTCCAGTATACCAAAACTATAAACCATCGCAACTTTTCTGTTAAATGCGATGATTCTTTAATAAAAAAAACTGTCTAACTAATAATATATGACAAAACTACTTATAGGTTAATACACATTATAGAAACCATTTTTATTCCTAAGGCACAATTTGGCATCAATTTGTTATTTTTTATAAAGGCTCTTAGTTAAACATATATTAACAATTATAACAAATTACATATTGATTAATAGCCTCCGACATCTTACAAGTAAATATGGAATCGTTTTCATAAAATCATTTTAAGGTAGTATTCAGTGTAAAATGCCCCATCTAAAGTTTGTGTCACTTAATTACCAGTAACGGGAACTAAACAAATTCTACTTCAAGGTTGTTGTTACCTCGAAAGATAAAATAAGTAAAAAATTCTGGAACTTTCAAGTTCCAAGAACCTCTTACTATACAACGGCGTCAATGTTTTCGTAACCACTTTCCAGTTTTTAATGTCACTGCAAAGTTCCCAGTGGAACTTTAAAAACGTATAACTTTCTTTCCTATAAATGGGGGAAAAATAATATTTTGTATTGGTCCCAACTACTACCAGTGCAAAAACGTAATTAACCTCCAAATTCCAAACTAACCCACAGCAAATATGTTTCTATTAGGCAACCCAACTGTCAATCAAATGGTGTTTTTGTGAAATATTTGCCCACAACTACCATCATTATTTGGATCGATTAGGCTAATTTATTAGGTAATCCAATAGTCTGGCAAATGGTAATTTTATGGCGCCGACGGGAATATTTGCCAACAGCAACGATATTGGTTTGGATTGGCTAGTCATAATTTTTAATAGTAACTAGAACTTTGTAGTAATTCTGATGCAAAACAAGTAGTAAAAATCACTTAAGTGATTCTCCTGGGTAACAAAAAACGTAAGTTCTACGTTCAATACTACTGTAACATTCAGTAAGATTTAACGTTTTAAAAACTTTAAAGTAGTTTCGGGCAAGTTACTACTACTATCCTACCACTTTGAAGTTGCAAAAACTGTAAAGTAATTATACTAAGTGACAATACCGTTCCACAAACTTAAAAGTTATTTAGAAGTAATGGAACTGCATAGTTCTAATAAATAGTAGAAACAATAGTATAACAAATAGTATAAAGTTGTAAGGTTGGTTGTAGTTACGTAACAACTACTTAATCAAAGTTTCGATCTCAGTTACTGCTACTTAAATGCTGCTTGGGCACTATCCTTATAGCTGCGTTGGATTTGTATAACTATTACAATAATAATGTTTTGAAAAAGATAATGTAAGTTTCTTCCGAAACTTAATTTCTTTGCTTCAAACCATTGGAATTGCTAGAACGAAAATTAAAATGTTTTCTTTGGATAACTTGTTTAAATCTACTGATTCCCTGCTTCTGAGAAGGAACTCGACCTTGCTAACTTCTTTCGTATCTGAATTAGAGATTTTAAGATTTTTTTCAGCTTCTTTTGTCATATAATTTGACTAGCTCTGAGTGTTTTAGCTTGATGGTATGAATTCCATTTAATATCCCATTAACTGGTTTCTAATAAATTTCCACAATAATATTACATGAAAGGTATGCATCACCTTATGTTGCACGAATTATGTTTATATAACAATAATAATAATTAATTTTTAAACTAATTACTACTACCGCAGTAAATGGAGTATAACTGTTTGTTTATTTATTACTCAATTTTTTATTGTGAGACATGTTCTACTCTTGTTGAGATGTACATTGTAGTACATCTCTCTTACACCAGGGAAGATACTTTACATTTCAGTTTATGTAGGAGTCACGAAGTTGTTTTTTCCTTCCTGAAATATTTGTCATAATTGCTGGTAGATTATCTAGTAAAACAGCTTAGGGCGCACAAGTATATACTTCCTGTGAATGCTGCAACAGAATGCACTACTTCAACTACTAAAGACATTATATGGAGAGGCACACTAAAACTATGTAAGCTAAAACGCCCCCACAAATTTTCTGAACTTAGACGTTTGTTCGTGTCTTTGCATAAGGCCAGGTGGTATTCACAACCGATGTTCCCATAATTTAAAGTCCAATAAAAAGCAAAATGAAGCCTAGAGATTTATCTACTTTAGTAACATGGAAATCCTACTCTATGTAGATAAATAGGAAAAGTAAGAATTTCAAGAATAAAATAAGAGCTGGATATAATAAGGAGGATTCGTCTTTCCGAAGATGAATGACATTGTTTTTGTTGTTCTAACCAAAGCTTGTAATTATTATTGCAAATTAATTATAATATTATTTGCATAACTCATGCATAAATAATTAGTGCAAACCTGGCAGACAGGAGTAAAGTTCAATCATAGGTTATTATTTAATTTTTCTCGCAAATTCTTTTGTTAAGCCTGCAGAATTGTCTAGTCAATTGAATATTAAAAATTGGAATAACTACTATAATAATAATAATAATAATAACGGTTACTACCCATAACCTGAAAACCAGACCCTAGAAGCTATAAAGTTTGTACCGAATGGAGGGGCGATTTTTATTATTATTATTATGCAGGCCCATTGTGCGTTTGTAGCCAACTTTAAAATGTTGTAGCACAAATCCTTCATTTGTGTTACAAGATTCGAGATTTGCCGGCACTGGGTGTCGTCTCGGGTCGCTTGAGTGAGAGATCAGCACGCTCGTCACCATACTACCAAGGCTATATTTGAACACTGTTGCATATGAATTAGAATTGTTAAAAAGCTAGAATTAGGTATAATTATTTGTATGTTAATTGAACTGCAAAATTTCTTTCATATTCAAAATATTTTTTGCGAAACTTTTAATTTCATAGACAGTTCTTGCAGCCTATTAGTTTAGCAATTTTAGCGGGAAAGTAGGAAATAGAGGGTTGCCAGATATGTTGAGTCAATTCACGACAAGATATCACAAAAAACCCAAATCGCGTACTTTACAGGAATTCAGTATTAATATGACACGCGTGTTTTTTACAGGGTGGTAATATGACATATCAATCATATTACTTGAAAACATCTGATGCTTGTTTTGCTCTTATAATGCTCTGTTTGGTTAAATACGTACTTAGATGATATTGTCATTTCAATGGTGACCCTTTGTTTTCAAATTGTTTTTCTGAAAGTATCATTTGGTTATTCTTTCAAGGTATTCGTGTTTTTTACTATCACTTAAAATTCCCAATAAAAGCAAAAAAGGCATTCTTCCTAGGAATTATAGTTTATAATTTATATTATACAGAGTGTAACAAAAGTATCAAATAATGCATATTGTGACGCTTTCATTTGTCCGTATCTTCTTTTCTTTTGTTGCTGTACCAACTAACTTTATCTTTTAAATGGCATCCATAGCTTTCTTCATTATTTCTGAAAAGAGTTATGCTTTTCTGTTTAGTAATGCAAATTTATCATAATAAAAAAAAGATAAAGTTAGAAAGAGATTTTTTTCGAAAAAATAACGCGTCAAAAAAAATCAATTAGTAATGAGAACTGGCGTAATTACCAAAATTAATCTAGTAAGACTTGATTATCAGTTTTGGTCAAGTATGCCATGGAAATATGACAACTAAAACTGTAACAAGCAAACACGGATTTTGACAAGGATGGAATTTTGTGAGCAGATAATGGAAAGATGTAATATAGATCAGCGGTTCCCAACCTTTTTCGTTTACGGACCGCCAAACAACGTAGCATTTTCTTGCGGGCCAGTAGGGTAGAAAATTAAAGAAAACATTTCGCAAATTAAACCATATAATAATAGCGTTTACTGTCTCGAGCCTTACTTTGTGGAACTCCATAATCATGAAATAAATAAAGATTAATAAAAAGTAAATTAATAAAAATATAAATATTGTGAAACTTTTTATTAATCTTTATTTATTTCGTATAATAATAAATTTACTTTTATACTGTACAAGAACAATTTGAAATAAATAAATATCGAGGCACCTGCGAGCACCATCAGAGAGGCCGGAGTTTTTCTTTTTTCGCCAAACGAACTTCGAGAAACGATCGCAGGGCGGGGGTGGCACCATAACCAGACCCCAGACACATAGGGTGGTACATAGTTCAAACCCAGAACGAGATGGAGATGTAGATCTCGTCAAGGATCGGAGATATAACCGAAAATGTTGGCAAGTGGTATTCGGGAGCGGCATTAAAAACAGGGGCTGCGCAGAAGTCGAGAATGGGCTCAAACGACGCGGGAGACGATCATATAAAACCTCCAGAAGTGGTTTCCACTTAGGATTCCGATTAGGCTGGTGGCGGCAATTTGACACTGAATGCCACTAATACATGTTTGATCGACTCCAAAAACCTCATGCCACCCCTACCCCCCCTCCCGGACCAGGGACTTTTTCGGCAGAATCAATCAGACGACGGCGCGATTCCGAACCAGTTTAAACGGTTTACTGGGGACGGTCGAGACTTCAAATCTGAGACTAGAACTTCCCAACACATCGACACACAAAAAACGGTCTGTATCGGAGCACGTTTGCGGCCTTGCAAAACCACGAAACATTCTCGCGACCTGGATTTTTATCGTTCGCGAACGCGTTTATCGTAGACGCAAGACGAAGATTCTTCCGATTCCGGTATGCTGAGACCCGTGGCCGCCAAACCCGGTTAAGATTCTAAAATGGGAGATCCTCTTTATTACCTATTACTTAATACTCTCCCACCACACAGGGACTGAGTCGACGCGATAAAGATCACGTATGTACGTATATAGCGACGACTCCGTATAAATTTACTCGGAGTTTACTCTTGGTCAGCTCCGATGAATCATTTGACCCTTACGTTAGCACCAGGATAACATGAATTAAAATTATTGCAGTAAAATTTTGTTATTTCTCTGCGGACCGGCACCGGTTCGGGGATCGGTAGTTGGGAAACGCTGATGTAGATGACAATTTTGCTTTTAACATTGTTTTCTCCGATGAAACAAGATATATGCTGGACCGTACGATAAATCGACATAATTGTCGGTGTTGGTCGAACGCAAACCCACATTGGGCGAAAGAAATACACACACTATCCGTAAAAAGTCAATGTATGGACAGGCATTATAGTAGGACATATCATAGGACTTTTCTTTATAATGAAACTCTTACCGTTAATGGACACCTTCAGTTACTTCAAAATCATGTCATACCCACAATTACTGCAATATTTCCCGGTGAAAATGGAGGTACATATTGACAATAGAATTATGTTCCAACGAGACTCCCCTCTATTTTGCAGCACATCTTAGGCCGTACCGTACTCAAATAATGTCTTTCTTAACAAATGGAACGACAGAAGGGCTAGATCTATGTAGTGGCCTGCTCGATCTCCAGATTTGTCACCACGAGATCTTTTCCTAATACCCGTACTAGATTTCTTGCCTTCTACATTTAGAATAGGTATTTTGTTGTGTTCCATTTATTTTTGTTATGGTTTCAATAAAAATTAATTTTCTCGTATTTGTTGGTGTGCTTAGTGAACTTTAGTTCCACAGTATACTTGACCAAAAGTGATAGCAAGTCTTACTAGATTAATCTAACTACAAGCCAGTTCTCAGTTTTTGTTGACTAATTTTTTCTAGTTTTTTTCTAAAATAAGTTTTTCAAGTCAATTGGCTTGGTTTTGTCGAAAAGTTTACTGTTTACTGTCAACTGGGAACACACACACTCGATTAACTGCACGTTTTGTCACTCCACTCATTGTTTTTACGGAGACTACTCTCGTAATGTTGTCGTTGCTGGGGTACAGTTCTACGATGCGGTCCATTTTCCACTGTAATGGTGGCAGATTATCCTCCCTTAGAATAACCATGGAGCCGACCTTTAATAGATCCTCGTTGATTCGCTTCCATTTGCTGCTGTGTTGTAGTTTGATCAAATATTTCTTGGTCCACCTCTTCCAGAGTTCCTGTCGAAGTCGTACGACTTTTTGCCAGCGAGACAATCGATTTTCTGGTAGTTCCAAAAGATTGGCTTCTAGTGGTGCCGCTACCAATCAAAAATGCCCCAGAGTTAGAGGTAGAGATCATTTGGGTCATCACTTAAGGGAGTTAAAGGTCGGGAATTGAGGCATGACGCGATTAATGGTAGCAGAGTATACATTTCTTCAAACGTTAGTAAATAATTTCCCGCGACTCTTTTAAAAAAGATTTTTAAATGATTTATTTCACCCCAGCAAAGTTTATGGAATCGAATAAAGTTTTGATTTCTTTTAGTTCGCGATTTGCACCGACAAAATTAGTACCGTTATCGGAATAGAAATGAGATATCTTGCCGCACTGTGCCATCATTCGTTTAAGAGCATTTAGAAATGATTCCGATGAATAGTCGTGGACTAATTCTAAATGCAGAGCTTTCCTGGCTAGACAGACAAAAACTACAACGTACGCTTATATTGTTTTTTTTTGTCGCGGCCGTGCCGTTCTTTGACTAAGGTTGGCCCAGCATATTCAACAACAGAATTCTGAAAGGGCCGAGCTGGTGTCACGCGGTCAAAGGGAAGGTTACCCATAAGTTGTTCATGTCTAAATGGTTTCGTGTGACGGCACTTTACACAGTTGTGGATAATTGTTCTAGTTGTTGATTTTATTGTAATTTACCGAAATGTTAATCTAACGGCTGTTATGGTTGCCTGAATTCCCCCCTGAATATAAAAATATTATTTAGAAATACCTTGGTTTAACCAACACACCTCAAGATTCATCAAAAATGAGGTTTTTCATTTTCAAAAGTCTGTATTAAAGAAAAGAATAAAAATAACAGATAACAGAATGAACCCAAGTTCCCAAAACCTGTGGGTAATAGATTTTTGTAATAGCTTTGTGAAGCTAACTATTACAAAAATCTCAAAATTTTATTTGGTCCCCCACATAACTTTTTTGGGTTTAACTAATTTTAATAATTTTTATTTTTGTCAACTTTGAAGTTAATCTTTATAAATAAGTAGTGATTTAAAGAAGATAATTATCAGTGGCATAACTACCGCCCCCGCAAACGCTACGACGCGTGGGGGCGCAACCCTCTGAAGGGCGCTGTTTTCGTGATAATTTATTTCGTTGGAAATAGAAATTTTAAAACAAGCACATTCTATGAAAACAATAAAAGGGAATTGTGCATATACGTTGCTTAAACCAATTAGGGAATATTGTGTTACAATAATATTAGGTCTTTAAATAGGATTAATTAAATTATTAAATAGTGATTATTTATCTGCTTTGACGACGGCGTTAACAATAACTAGAAGACTTCCGTCGTGCTGCACTTATAAATTGTAATTAAATTTGAAACTTGTTTAAAAACTTCAAACTTAATATGCTGACTTGTTGGATCAGCGACAACAGATTGATAATTCTCGGAGCAAAAACAATAGATATTGACAGTTTAATTGACCAGTTCGCCTGCGTTAAAGCCCAGAGAAAACTGTAATTGGTGTTAAATCTCATTAATTATAAAAAAACATTCGTTGAATAGGTACAAGAAAATGATGAGGTGATGAATTATTATTAATTACTGCATATTTTATTTTAACAAAAGTTACCTACGTATTGTAGTAGTGTGGTTCTACGTCTTACTTAATAAGATTAACTAAATTGCTTGGATCAAATAAGAAAATTAAATTGATTAGCTCTAGCAAAAGTCTACAATCTTAGTTTATTGGGGTTAAAAATTTTATTATTTATTACTCGTTAAAGGCACCTTCATGTTTTTGATTCACATCAAATAAATTGATATAATTTTATACAGTAATGATCATTTTCTTCAAAAATTAACTATTTCTTAAAAATTCATCTTCATTTCAATTTATTCAGCTGATTTCAAATTGCTTATAAATTTTGTTATTATTATTATTATTATTTTTATTATTATTATTATCAATCTATAAGTATTAGCAAAGGTTTATAAATCTTTCTCACTTGGCTTCTTTAACTTTTTTTATTTTTCTAAAAACACAAACATGGATAACGCTACCTTTGACTTCCTGGTACAGATATGTCGCAAAAGGGACACTATTATTTTTCTTTTTGTGTTGCCGCACATTCCTTCGCCTAACCTAAAACCATAACCCTTCTTTTTTTTTGTTATGCCTTTCCAAATGAAATTTTTACAATGAAATATTTAATGGATCAATTATTTGTTATGTTAAAACAACAAATAAAAGGTTTACATCCAACGACATTTAAGATTTTTTTTATTTACATATTTCTGTACAGATTCTCCTTGATCCCCATTTTTCTTCTTGGCCTTTTTTTTTTATTTTTGCCCCTACCAAACTCCCCTTCTTTTGTTTTTTTTAAATAAGTACTTGATTATTATAAACTAGCGAACACTGCCAGTTAGGCCTTTAAAAATTAAATTCACTTAATTAATGTAATAATAATGTGGATACGAACGTTGAAATTGTTTTCGTAGGAAAAGAAAGGCTGCTTTTATGTCAGGTTTCTGCTTCGCTTAAAGTAATAATTTGCACCGCGTAGTGGCGCTAGCTATCAGTATCAGTCTGTAGGATATAACCCCCGAACAAGCTCGTTATATTATATATGAATTGTACAACATTTAAACAGATTATAAGGTAACTATCAACAATATGAATGCATCCTTGGTAACCAAAAACGTTTATATACGTACTTCCAACAAATAAAAATAATGGAATATTTTGAAATCATTAATAAATTATTGGTATTAAACTAAAATAAATCAAACATTGACTCACCCATAAGATCATAAATAATTAAATAAGGGAAGTGAATCAAATCAGGACTCTATAAAACTACTACAGTATAATTGTATATATATGAGGGGCGCAGAGGTAAGACTAGCAGGGGCGCGCAATCTTACGTAGTTACGCTACGGATAATTATGTATGTACTTATTACACTATATGTAGAGATAATGTACACAAAAAACCAGATCTGTAAGTTTAGCCTGGGGCTGCAGCAAGGGGTGCAAGTCAAGGAAATATAGCAATTTCAACGGCAAAAGCGCACAGACGCCATCTTTAAAGTTATTAGAAAATTGTAAATATATAAATAAAATGTACATATCTTTAAAATAACACAATAATGTTCCAAATTGGTCAACTACACAACAAGCTGTGATCAAATGCATAAACCGCGGAAATTGGTAAAATTTGTTGATGTCGCTGATAAAAAATGGCCGCCATTATCAAATAGTTGCCACCAAAAATTTTTAATAAATATTTTCTTTTATCTAAAGTCTAAAGTAACAAGCTTTTCATCAAAATCAAAAATGATGCACTACCAATTTTGTTTAAATTTGATGATTTCACATGGAATGACCCATTTGTTTATAACTCCTCAAATTAAAAAGTTACAGTCATTATTTGATACTTTTGTTACACTCTGTATAATAAGCTTATTTATGATACTGTACAATTTTGAACAGACTAGATCAGCGGTTCCCAACCTTTTTCGTTCGCGGACCGCTAAACGACGTAGCATTTGCATGCGGACCGGTAAGGTAAACAACATTTTGCAAAATAAATCTAATAATGATAAATTTACTTTTACAGTGTACAAGAACAATATAAAATAAATAAATATCCATTCTTTATAATAACAAAAGTCGGTCTTCGTACCTCGTCCGCTTCCCGCATACCAAACCTCGAACGACCAAAACGGGAACCGGCCCAGATTCGGCGGGTACCGGCAAGCCGGAGTTTTTCTCTTTTTGCTAAAGGTACGTTGAGAAACGATCGCAGGGCGGGGTCCGGCGCCGAAGACCATAACCGGGTTCTAGATGCATAGGACGGCCCATCGGTTAAAATCAGAACACGATATCTCGACAGGGAGCGGAAATATAACCGAAAACGCTGGCGAAGTGACGAGTGGGTTTCGGGAGCGGCTGTCAAAAACGGGAATGGGTTCAAACGATCCTGGAGGCAATCATATAAGAGCTCCAGAAGTGGTTTCGACTTAGAAGCCTGATTAGGCTGGTGGCGGCGATTTTCGGTTGGGGTACTGCGCTGGCAAAGGTTCCGCGGTCATTTTGTCGCCTCCGCCTAAATGGTTTATCGGAAACTTTATATCTGAGACGGAAACTACCGAACGTATCGACACACAAAGAAGCAAGTCTTGCGGCCCCTCGGGGACGCAAGACGAAAATTCTTTCGGTTCTGGTATGACTAGAACCTTGCGCGCCAAACCCGCTTAAAAATTATAAAATGGGATATCTTCCAGATTACCTATTACTGGATATTACCTCAGCACATAGGTACGGAGCCAGCGCGTTATATATCACATTTGTATGTATACATAGCGCTGCTCTGTATAAGCGATAAACTATTTGAGCACACGTTAGCTCCAGGATAACACGAATTAAAGAATGCTTTCAGTAAAATTTTGAAAATACTGTTATTTCTCTGCGGACCGGCAAAAATTTCTGACGGACCGGCGGTTGGGAAACGCTGGACTAGATCATTTTAGAAATACTTAATATTATCAAATTAATGATCGAAAGAAAGCTTTACCATTACCGCTTAGGATGTATTATTGTTTCCTCGTGCAAGATATTATAATGGGTTATTTTTTAAATATTTATAAAAGGCCTGCGGTAATAATTTAATATTTATACTTGAATGAACTACATTACCAATAAACATAATTTTGATACCCCAATTTGCTTTATAAATTTCATTTCAAAGGTAGTAATGGAGATTTGAGGATGTTTGAAAATATTCCTCTCTAATATAACTCTTTTGATGGTATTAAACTGAAATTGTTTCGTATTTTGCGTATGAAAGATGAAAATTGTGTTCGAAAATCCGTAAACACGGTTAATTATTCTTTCCTGGAAGGCATAATAATTATAACCTTTGAAGTTGATTCCTGATATTAATTTTAGCTTTTATCTTTTCACTTTGTAAAATTATTATATATTTCTCTTTCACGCTTTCTTTCATTAAATTATTATAAATACATTTTATTACTTCTCAATTATGGTGACAAAGTGGTTTTAATAATAATTAGATTATAATTTTATAAAGCATTGAAAATTAGACTTGAATCTAGTTTATGTTTAAAATTTCATTAAATATAAACATTTCACAATGTATTGTATTGTAATTTTTTTACACTTGAATTACACACGACGTTAGAATTAAGTAAATATCTTACTTTCACTGAATAAACGAAACAATTGTTCATCAAAACCGTTTTACAACTTCATACATAGTCGTGAAATTTTTGCCTTTACTTTTTGTTCTATTGTTTGCTGTGTGAACCGTGGTAAAAATTACAAATTGTACAATGTGAAAAAAATTATAATTATTTCGTCTTATATAAAATCTTTATACCTACATATAATTAATGCAAATGTAAAAGGGATCTCATATAATTACAATTTTATTTGTTAAAAACGGTTTCACTTAACGAAAAGCGAAAGTTCATTTTTCGTCAACGGGAAATGTTAAGATTTATTATTTTATTTAAACACCTACTTTAACAATTGAGATGATTTAAATAAAAAAGAACAAAAGATTGCTTTTCTTTACATGCATTCAGGATTGATATAAAGCATGAAAGTTAGTTGCATAGAAAATAAATATACACGTAGTGCACGTTTCAATGTCGAATGCCTCATGTCAAGTTCTACATGATCTCGGCAGTAGAGAATATACGTCATGTGCTGATCCCACTAATCTAAACCATACCCATTGGTCTCACTCTCAATTAAATCAACATCTTCAAACGGTATCTTTAACTTTACTTTTAAATACCTGTGCAAAAAATTATAATTTTATAACAATAATTATTATCAATGAAACATTTTTGTATTAAATATAATAGGCTATAATAGATTCTCCGAAAATCTAGCCTACAAATATTTAAGACTATTTAATAAATCAAAAATAATAAAAGTTTGGGTACGATACCAGGTACTTTTTCTAGTAAGCAGCCAACTGATTTACAGGGATAAATGTATTTCAAACTTTGTTTATTTAAAATTCCAAATGAATTATTAAAATTATACTTCTCTCAGCTGAATCATCATATTCTGGAAAAATATCTTTTGTAAAAACTAGGAATAACTTAAAATTCGCCGACACACAATTAACATTAAACAGGAAATGTTTTGTGATAAAAGAAAGAATTTTATGGTACGAGAATACCTACTGTGCTTTTCAGTAACTAAAGTTATTCTTTAATGGAAAATGATTAAAGAATTAATTAAAGTGACCTTAATAAATTAATTTTTGTAGATTCCTATATGTAAACTTACTAGCTAAGAATTCCCCGGACATACATTTACTGAGAATTCTAATAATTTTTTACAATGTGAAGTCAATATTATCATCATTTTTATTACCCTCCTCTCACTTAATCTTCAATGTGAAAAAACGTGTTATTCTCATTAACTTTGATCTGTTACAAAACAAACAGGTGGGAAAGAAAAGCAAGTACGGGTTTTTACTGCTTAAATGGAACCTACGTAAGAATATTTGTATACAGTTCCAGATTCTTTACGCCTTCCTCTTTTCAGATACAAAATTTTAATAAAGTTTTCTATACTTTAGTGGGTGTCCGCGCTGTAAAGAGTCCAAGTATTACTCTGGCTCCGGGTTCGATCCCTGAAACCGACGAGAGGATTTTTCTCGTCGATGTAAAGTCTCAGTACACTTCGTCGTGCTGTCACATGGGCACGTCAAGCAGTCGGTCTCGATAACCACATACACATCTATCTGCGGTTGTCGTTAAGAATAACACGGCCCTATATCACACACAAGTATGTATTTACTTCAGTGGTTTGGCAATGTTAATTACAATTAATAGCATACCTATTTAAAACTAAAAGATAATTTGGTAACTGCTAATACGGTGTGAGTTAAAAATAAAACAAGATCTGTTTTGGATTAACCAGACATGATTTTTTTTAATATCTGTCAGTAACCACCCGACTATCCGTGGCTACCAACGGAATGACCCTATTAATAGTAGGGAAATTATTTCAAAAACAATATTTATTCTCATTTTGATTGTAATAAACAAGAATCATTTATAATATTATTTCTATTTTAGTTTTATTTATTACTATTGATTTAAACACCTACACCACGGATACGTCAACTCCTCCTTCATAACTCCTCCTTCTAACAATTTTAGCTTAGTTCTTATTACTTTTCCTGCAGTAAACTGTATTTTTTCTCATTATTACTTGCGGCAACTCAATAAATCTTAGTTTTTTATAGTTAAATAACTGCTGAATAATCTCGACACCTAGTATGGTTGTGAAAACCGCCTTTGTGCTTTTTTACAAAAAATTTGGATCACACCTTTGATCATTCTCATCTCTAAGTCTGTGTATGTTGCTGTTGTCAAATAGTACGAATATTGTACTATTGATTTGCTACTGAGCTACGTGCACTCTAGACATGCCCAACTGTCTATCATGAGAACGTTAAGTATGGTTGCCGTTGTACCGCTCTGTTTGTATAGAGGAGGTAGAGAATCTGCTTGATTCCAAATAGTCTACCTATTTATGTTAGGGGGCAACGACTAAAACCCATTAAGCACAGTGATCGTGTAAAATTCTGAATAGTCAACATAGTATAAGTATCATCATCATTTTGACATTTTCTCTGTCCGGCTGGCGTTATGTTTCTCACTAAGACTGGACTGGTCTTATGGCTCCCATTCCTTAGTTTGGGGATTGGACCAAAACAAGGCTGGACTCCAAGACGCGAGAGTAACTAGCAAGGTTTCTTCCGGCGTGGTCCTCTGGTCACTGTTCATTGAGGAAACCGTTTTGCCAGGTATTTTCCCTGGTGTAGTCTGCGGATCGGAGATTGTAGAGACAACTCTGCAATGAATCGCTGACTTTGCCACCGGTACGGCTGCACCAGGTAGGCTACTTCGATAGATAACGTGCAAGGGGAGTTGATGCGAATAAATAACTTAAGACTCTTAGTATCTCACAACCAAGACATCTCCACCTCCACGTTGATATAAGCCGGGTCTCTACTTTCAGGTAGAGTCGAACGGGGCCCTATCGAGTTCTCACCAAACCTTTATTACGGTAGACCGGGGTGGAAAATTACTAGGGTATCCTAGGCATATTTAGAACCAAGCCCAGCGTCGCTGAGGTTGGACTGGCCGGGCAGTGTAACTCCCTGTAGTGCAGTATGCACTAGGTGTGAAGGGATTCGCTCGAACCCTGATGGATGAGCACGTTAATTGCTCCACCAGTAGCCTGGAGAGCTAATAGAGAGTGGATGGACAACCTCGTTCCCACCAGTGAGAATTGGAAGCTCTTGCATAAGTAAGTGACGTGCTAATTGAGCGTATCTCAATTAGTCAAGCTCAATACAGGTGGACCACGTAAAACAAATCTTGGTAATATTGACTTAGTATATCATGGAAGTATGCTTTAGATGGAATAATTAACTAGGTATATCAATCTTAAGACTTCATCAGCAATCAAGATATAACCTGTGACTCTTCAGACTAACAATGGTTCTATTTTGTTTTCCACTCTTATCTTCTATCTCAGTTCTGAGTTGCTCATTATCGATTTTTATTCGTTGGAAGATATTTTCTAGGTGTTTAAAAAATATTAGTGAAAATGTTTTACATTTTCTTGATGTGCTTACCGCATCACCTTCCTTTCTAATTGGTGGTATTTGAGTTCTTGACCTTTTTGCCTTCTAAGATAACTTTCCACAGCGAGCTTGCTGGTCTGTTACTGTTCTCAGATAGGAGATTATTCATTCATATTTAAGTTCTCTTTTCAGTCTTGTAAGCATCTGGTTGATTGCTTATTGTTTTCTGAACTATCAATTCTCTAATTTCTCTGAGGTAATTATTGCTTTGCGGTCTTCTTTCGATTGTTGAAGTATTAGTCGAAGTAGTTTATTGTATTTCTATTTTAAACTTTGCATATGATGCGATTACAAATAAGACTAGGATTGATAGCAAGTTTCAGGCCTTTTTAGTCAGATTTAAGTTACTGTTTTTCTGAATAATGACACTGTACGAAGTCTGCGAAAACACGAAACGGTAACCGTTGTTAACTGATTTACTTACTTGTCTGAAACTTTAGTTGCCTGGCTACTCAGTTATACATACCTGGAGTTAAATGCAATTGAATTTCCTATGTGCTCAAACTTAGAAATCTCCTTAGATGGATAATGGATAACAAGAGTTATTTTTGTCATTTCTTTTGAATATCGATCATGACGAAAATTTAGAGATTTTGATGCAGTACTATACTATACTCTGTACTAAATAGTCTGTATGCGTAATTACTTTCTAGATTTCTACTCTCACCTATGAACTTAGATATCAACAATGAGTTTAATGAATACCTTTTTTGTTCAATCATAGAACAAGCGGTTTATAGTACTGCCTGCTGATATGAATGGGGAATTTTATGCAAAATGCAAGCAAATTCCAGATTTGCACCAAAGGCTAATTTGTTATCTAATTAGATATGATAAGCATTCTATGCGTATGGTCAGATGTTATGTAAGATAAGAGCAAACCTCAACAAGTTATTGTACAGTCTTGGATCTAATATTGCTACATAGGGTTGCTGATCAGCACCTACAATTTCTATATTGGATTCAGAGTGAGTTAAGAATGGATAAGTCTGATCTGTAGAAGTGTTTTCTGGATGATATTTAAAGTTCTTGCTTTAATGTTAACTTGGCTATGATACACATTAGTTATATACAGTGTGACTGTGATTACTTCATTCTTTTTTGTCAGTACTAGAATATAGTTCTCTAGGTCAGACAACTACAACAGTAACACTGCTACTGCTTTTATTACCTGTACTTCCTCTTCTTCTATAGTGAAATACTTTTTGCCAGAATTGTTTCAGCCAAAACAATACAATGAACCTGATGATGTATCGCCTTATTCCATATATGATCTGACAGCTAGGGTATCAGAGGTTCTCAAACTTTCCAGGACTGCAGATTTTCCATTTTCTCCACTAGATAAACAAATTCTACGTTATAAGAACCATTTTTCGGTACCAACACAAAACGAAAGTAAAAAAATATCCTTTCGCTTCTCTCTTTTGAATTGCATTAGATAAAAGAAGTCTTGTACATATTCTTGGCAGATTCTACTTGCATTGATTGAGTTAAAATACATCCTCATATATTCTGCAATAATGTATGCTTATTGAATCTCTAAAAATGGAATATTGACTAAAAGTGCCGCCAAAAAGTGAAAAAGGTTATTACCACCAGAAAACAGCTTTAAAATACTTGATGATACAGTTCCAAATTATTGCCATTGAAATGAGATTAACCAGAAAAGCAACTTTCATATGTTATGGAAAGTTTATTGAAACGGTATTAGCAGCAGCTTAATGGAAAAACGTGGGTGATTAATATTTGTTTTCTTTTATTCCATTTTACTTTCAACAATTGATTAAAAGAGAATAGTAAAAAGTGAAATCTTTCAGAGAGATACCCCTGTCGTTGCCTTAAATTTATATCTTTCAAACTAATTTTAAACGATTTTATTTTTTTTATACTTCAAGTAAATTATGAAATTTGATTATTGAGATATTGCTGATAAACATGCGTATTCTCCATTTTTAATCTATTAATAATGTTTTATCGATAACAAAGAAATATATAACCTTGCATTTGAAGTTTTATTGAAATTTATTGTTTTGTCCTGTAAACAGAAAATAGTTTCAGAAACTGATTTATTTTTCAGTATTATTAGATAAGATGATTTAAGCTATCATTAAACAGTTTACTACAAATGTGTTTCAAAAACAAAACTACCCTTTTCACACTTTAAAGAGTTAATTAAAAAAGGTTAAGATACAAAGGAAAATAGCCACGACAAGTGTCCTATTATTGCCTCTATTTGCCCACCTAGCTTTTCCGAATTTTTGACGCATGGCCCAATTTTCATGCATTTCCGACAATTACACAACCTCCTACCGTTAAAAAAAACAAGAAATTGCCAACAGTCAGATGTTTATTGTCGTTAAGGTGGAATTGAGTCGATACAAAAATGATATTCCGATAGGCCCATAAATAACGAAGGTAAAGGTGATACTAACTCTGATAAAATGATGATTAGAATTGGTGATTCCTCCTCTGTAGTCGAAGGCCGACTTAAGAGAAAATAATGAACCATTACAGCATACTTGCTTCTCGTGTTACGAGAAAACCGATTAGAATATCATCTGTTATTTGCTACAATTTTATTTGTTTTAAAACTTTTAACTTGCCAGTACTGACAAGACCACCAACGCAGTCTCAGCTGCTAAGACCAGACCATCTCTTACTCTTACTTACTTATAGGTTACTATATTTCGTTGCATTTACCAGCTATCTCACTACACTCGCTATTTAGGATACTTCTTGCGTCGAACTTCCTCCTCATTGAGCAGATTGTAAATTATGATTGATTCGGCCTTTACTTGTTGAAGATTTATATTAAACAATATAGAAACAAATTGTTTTTTAAATTTATTTAATATAATACAAAGTATTTTCCTCGTATCCGCCTGAAACTGTTAATACTAATAATTCGCATACGTCAGTTTTCTTCTAGTGGTGGTAGTTAAACGAGTGACGAACCCTGTAACGATATTGCTCATGAAACGATATTAGATTTCTTTGCAGAGACAAGAATTCGTCATTGTTTTACGTGGGGTACCTGTATAAACATACCCCCACGTTCCCTTCCAGAAGGAAGTGATTGGGATACGCCCAATCAGCGCGCAAGTTGCATAACCGGCAGTACAGCAATTGCTACCAAATCAGCTCACTGGTCGGAGCGAGGTTGCCTATCCACCCTCTACTAGCTAACTCAGGCATAGTGCTGGAGCAATTGACTTAACACGTTGCTCACCCGCCGGCACCCCCCCCCCGTCGTCTTTCATACGGGACTAAGTACCTCGTCCAGCAATAGGACTATTCCCCAGCTAAGCGCTCTTGCTAAGTGGGACCACTGCCCGATCGAATCCAACCTCAATTGTGGCGGGACTTGGTTTTTTAATGGTTTCGTCACCCCGATCTACCAATTTTAGGCTTGGTGGGCCCTCGACAGAGCTTCGTTTAAGTCTATATGTTATAGACTCCCGGTGTGTACCCGTTTTTGGTGAAGTTGTCTTGATTGTGAGGGGCTATGTATTCGCTTCAACTCTCCTTAAGTGTAATGGCTTTCAGAGCTTCTCCCAATCACTGTACTCGGCTGCAGTCCGGATCATAGGGTGGTCAGGATAGCTCCTAAGCACATTTACCTGGCGGCCTGCAGTTTCTTATTAGCCCAAAAGCAGGGTAAACCTCACTTCGATTCTCCGCACTTGAGATTCAGTCAAACAGCGGGTTCCTTTGGTGACCATAAATGACCTCGGTCAAGCTGCGGGTTTCATTGGTGACCATAATTGACCTCTGTCAATCAGCGGGTTCCGTTGGTGACCATAAATGACCTCGGTCAAGCAGCGGGTTCCTTGGTGACCATAAATGACCTTATCCCAGGCGAGATTCGAATCCGCCCACACCGGTCTCATCTACCTGGGCTCCCCCTGATCGGTATGAGTTACCGTCAAGAATTCTCATGAATTTCTCTATCACACACTTGATCTGACAGCTTCATCCGTTACCCTTGATAGGGATAGGGTAGAAGACAGCCAGTTTTATGGGTGAACGTCGTGTGGTCTCCCGAACACCCAATCTTTGCAGAGACAGTCCAAAACTATTTTCAACTAACGTCTGATCGCGTTAGCTATTCGTAAAGCGTAAAGTAACCAAATGCAACTGTAGTTGTGGGCGCGCTTAATGACTGATAACGTTTACTTAAGCGCGGAAATGCGGATAAACGTCCCGTACTAATGTTCATGTTACACAAAATTTGGTCGTAAATTAAAGGTTACGTTGCAGCGAATAACAAAACTCAAGTTAAAGGATATGGAATTGTCCGGGTTACTGCAGAAAACTGGCAAAAATGCGTCGAGCATACTCAACAAATATAACAACAAATGTGGTATCTGGATCACAAAAGCGATGTTTACGTGCTGGTCATAATACGTTATAATACGTCACGAGTCTAATTAAATTGTGGTCTTAAACACTTCCATCATCGTTTTCGATTTTGCGCGCTAGAACGTATACTCTAAGCGGTAACGCATCATTATGTGAACGTAGATTTGAACGTTCGCGCCTGATCACTGTTTGTTTACGTTTTCCGAATAGCTAACGCAACCGAAGTTTGGTTGGCCTCAAAATTGAATTGCGCCTGGGACCTCTCAAGTGCTAAATTCGCCACTGAGTATTGGCAAATAGTATATTCTGTAACTAATGTGGAATATAGCATATTTGGCAGGAACACAAGCCGTAGGCGACGTGACGGTCTTACAAGAGCAGAATAGCAATAGCAGAATAGAATTCCAAACGCGTTGCAGACTATATTTTTTCTACGACTACAAATATTCATTGTTCTAACTATTGTCCAATAAACTATTTGTTAAAAAAAGTATTACTTTTTCAAGATTTGATGTATTTCTCTTTATAATATATAAATTGTAACTTAAAATTAATAGAAATTAACATTGTAACATTGTAAACACATTCTAAATAGCTACATTAACTTTTATCTACCTTAAAGTCTACGATTCGCTCATATTCTACAGTACTTACACAAAACGGCAAATCTAATTTATTTATGACGCTTCTAGAAATTCTAAACAAAAGAATAATTGCAAATAAGCCGTAGGTATGGTAGCTAGCTAGCTTTCGTTATCCGCAGTACATTAATTTAATAATAGCTGTCGCCCTAACATTTTTATTTTCATTCATACTAAAATTTAGAAAATTTCAGTAACAATAATATTAACGGATTTTTGTGCTTAGACATAAATTATAAGATCTACAATCAATATTACCATAATTAATGAGATATTTTTGTTAATTCTTTCCTTAAAATATATAGTTTCATTAATAGCTATGAGATGTCGCTACCTGTGGCCGTTCTAACACAAGAGTTAGAATATTCTCGCACAGTGTTATAGAATGTAATCATTCTATAATCGAAAATTAAATGAGAAGATAACTATCATAGGCACCGACTTTTCAAAATTTTAATGAGAACGGGCCAGTTTAGAGTTTTAACAACCGTACTAAACACGGCCGGCATATATAAATATTTCCAGAGGCATTATTAATTAAATTTCTGTAAGTACGATATATCGAACTAATCTAATGTACTGCTCGTGCAATACACTCGTACTACAGATGCGATACATGTGTGGTTAGGAGAAACCGTTTTAAACATTGTGATGAACCACAGTCCTCACAATCCATTATTGTTCTACATATCTATGATAACAATACAATGTACATACATACATAATCCATTCACATTTTACCGAATTTGCAGTGTCGGGGCTCCACACAAACTCTTAATCAAAATACTGAAATCTAATTAAAAATAAATAAAATTATTATTTCTGTTTATCATTTTGTTTATTAATTTAAACAATAGTCGTACCCCCAGATTGAAAAAAAACGTTTAGTTCCTTTTTAAAAATTATTTAAATTAATGCAAGTTAAAATAAGTGTTGTGCGCTCAAGAGCCAAAATGATTCCATAGTTCAGTTAGCCGGAGCGGGGTGATAATAAACCCAAGTTGCTATCGTCCCAGGTACAATTCCAGTTGGCAGATAACAAAATTTAAAATAACAATTTTTCTCTTCGATAATATTTAGCGTGCACATAATTTTAATAAATTGTAATTGTAATTTAATAATTGTAAATTGTAAGAAATGGGGATCGTTTTTGCATTGACAACCTAAATATATACTTAATTAGCGAAAATTATTAAATTTGTGATATATTGTTTCGAGGAAAATGGCGTGCATCGCACTGATTCAATTAGTATACAACTTGAGCACTTATCTTATCAAATTAAGCAGGTCAATAAATGCATCAGAAAATACGAAAAATTGTAATAACCAGTAAAACAAAAACATTTAGCAAAATCAGTCACCTGAGAATAACCGAAAAACAAAACTGTGCAATTTATTAAACTTATGCAAAAAAACATTTTCAAAGAGTAAGATTGCATTTTAAATTGTGTTTATTGTAAAGATAATAAATTCTAAATCTGCCAACTTGAATCAAACCTGGGGCGACAGTGACTTAGGATTATTACCACTCCGCTTCAGCTAACTAAGCTATGGTACGAGGGTGGTTTGATAAGCCAGTGACTTTTTGAATAAAAGATATTTATTTCGGCAAATAAGCGTTTTATTTCTCAACATAGTCTCCTTTTAGCTTGATACATTTAGTCCAGCGTTTTTCCACTTTTGTTATACCTTCCAAATAATAGGTTTTCTCAAGGCCCTCAAAATAGGCGCTTGTTTCAGTGATGACCTCTTCATTCGACCCAAATCTCTTACCGCCCAGCCATTTCTTCAGGTTTGGAAACAGGAAATAGTCACAGGGGGCTAAATCTGGAGAATATGCTGGATGGGGTAGCAGTTCGTAGCCCAATTTATGGATTTTTCATGGTGACTACACACGTGTGTACCCGTGCATTGTCTTGATGGAACAGCACGTTTTTCTTCGCCAAATGCGGTCTTTTCTGCTTCAAATCAATATCGAATCTGTCCAAAAGCTCTGAATAATATTCGCCAGTGATCGCTTTACCCTTTTCAAGGTAATGGATGTGAATGACACCGCGTGCATCCCAAAAAACTGTGGCCATGACCTTGTTGGCCGACAGACCCACCTTGGCCTTCTTTGGTGAACGTTCACCCGGAGAAACCCACTGTCTTGATTGTTCCTTGGTCTCTGGTGTAGTGTGATGGATCCATGTTTCGTCTACGGTAACGAAACGCCGTTCGGATTGCGGCTGAACATCGCCAAACACTCCTTTGAAGTGGTCAAACGGTTGCGCTTATGGTCGAGTGTCGACCATAAGCGCGGATAACATTTTCATGTCCAAATATTCATGTAAAATGTGATGTACCCGCTCAGTTGAGATGCCTACAGCCTCAGCCACCTCACGCACTTTCTCCGGTCGTCCAATATCATTCCATGGATTTTATCGACGATTTTCTGGCGTGACGACCTCTTTTGGGCGACCTGAACGTTCGGCGTCACTTGTGCTGGTACGGCCACAACGGAACTAGGTAAACCACTCCTTAACCATTGAAATTGATGATGCAGAGTCCCCATAGTATTTATCAAGCCTTTCCTTGGTTTCGGTGATGGTTTTTTACGCAAAAAATAATGATCAGCACACGAAATTCACTTTTTTCCATTTAGTTAAAATTCATGAGGTTGTTTGCTTTCAATGGCTGTCAAACACAAACTAAATAGCGCAGCCTTCTCAAAATTGTACAGTAGTCTATTCATAGATGGCAGTTGACGGGAGCAGTGTTGCATTTAATGTTACTGCGCGGGAAATTCAAAAAGTCACTGACTTATCAAACCACCCTCGTATCATGTCGACGCTACACTTATTTTTAAAAGTAGGTTGCACTAATTTAAATGATTTTTCTTTAAAAAAAGAGACTAAATGTAATGTTTTTTGCCATTTGTTACATATGTATATAGGTACTAATTAAACTAATTCGTCTAAACTGATATGATTTTTGATAGTGCTACGTACCAATGAGTTGTACAACGATATGCCTCTACTGTAATTCCTATACATTGAAGTTTTGTATTCCATGGGTTGGTAATAATGTTAATCTCTATATCTTTAGCTGTAGTTCAGTTATGATCTTACGTAGACGCTAATTTATTGTATGCATATATATATATATGCGTTCGTTCACAAGTGAAAATAACACATTTAAACACGACATATGCACTTGAAAGAGAAATTGGTTTCTACTTGTTGAAAACTCTCTTTTAGTTTCATTTTAATGATCAATTATACAAAATGACCTTTTTATTCTTTTCGACTATTTTTATAATTAACATTCATTTACACTTTTTGACAAAAAAAAATTATGAAATGGTCCTCTTTAGCTTTCTTATTTTAAAGATTCTTTAAAGTTAATTGAAATATAATAATTGATGAACAGTATTGCCGAAAAAAGTTGATTGATTAATCTGTTAATTCCAAATGAGTCTAGAATAGGAAGATTAAGATTTTACGATATAGTGGTTATATGACTGGAAAATAAATCATAGGGAATTTCTAATCCTCTAAGCCGCTTTGTTGTAAATTATTTTCTTCTTGTATCCAAGAACAGTAATGACATGTATTTAACTAGAAATGAGAAGACATCAGGGGCGTCGGAAGTATGGGTCAGAGGTGGCGGATAGTCCCCTCTATCTTAGAACAGGGGGAGGCGTTGCCCCCCCTAGAAACAAGGATGAAAGTATGAATATATATATATATATATATATATATATATATATATATATATATATATATATATATAAATAATATTTTGAATGCAAATTCATAGAGAAAAATTTATCGACTCTGCTGGGACTCGAACCCAGGACCCTCCACTGTCTAGGTGGTATCTCTACTAACTGAGCTACAGAGCACGACTATCAGCAAAGCGAGAAATTTTCCATATGAATTAGATAGTAGGCAAACATACAATCTAAACATACAATGCCTACTATCTAATTCATATGGAAAATTTCTCGCTTTGCTGATAGTCGTGCTCTGTAGCTCAGTTAGTAGAGATACCACCTAGACAGTGGAGGGTCCTGGGTTCGAGTCCCAGCAGAGTCGATAAATTTTTCTATATGAATTTGCATTCAAAATATTATTTAATGTAAAATCATTATGCAACTTGATAAAAATTAACTCTATCTAAAAATATATATATATATATATATATATATATATATATATATATATATATATATATATTTATATATATTTATATATATATATATATATATATATATTTATATATATATATATATATATATATATATATATATATATATATATATATATTTATCTAGTTACTTTGTATGTCTGCTTAAACATCTAATTCATATGGAAAATTTCTCGCTATGCTGGTAGTCGTACTCTGTAGCTCAGTTGGTAGAGATACCACCTAGACAGTGGAGGGTCCTGGGTTCGAGTCCCAGCAGAGTCGATGATAAATTTTTCTATATGAATTTGCATTCTAAATATTATTTAATGTAAATATATATATATATATATATATATATATATATATATATATATATATATATATATATATATATATATATTACTACTCGATTGCATTTGCGGTGTAAACTAAATATAATTCCATATATTTTTCATGATTTTTAACTACTAACTGCGTTGAAATAAATAAATATTCACTGGCGTGGCTACGATTTTAATAAATTTAATTCAAATATCAATACTAAATTTCACATATAACATATAAATAACAAGGCTAATTATTTTGCTCGTCTTTGGTAATATTATATTATTTAATTATTTATATTATTATGTTATATTATATAAAATAATAAATACGAAGAAAAGATTGGGACAAACATTTTATCTTTACGTTGTCAAAAATTACAAACATTGTCAAAATGTTCAAAGTTGGCGATTTCACAAATTATCAAAAAAATGAGAAGCATCACACGCTTGATGATTTGCCTAAATCACGACGCAGAAGAAGTCTGGTAAATGCAAGAGCCGAGAAGAATGTTGTGAAGCTGTTAAAGTCAGAAAATTTTTGCTGTACGTAAAATAGCTAGAAAGGAAGGCGTTAGCGTAGGTACTGTACAAAATATCAAAGCGAGATATACGGGCTTACACAAAGCAAAAGGTGCAGAAGAGAAGTGAGGAGCAACAAATACGTTCGAAGAAACTATAAGGAAGATTGTACAGCGTTTTGATTTAAAACAAAACTTAAGAAAGCAATTATGGATGACGAAACGTACGTCAAAATGGACAGGAGTACGTTACCAGGACCTCAATTTTACAATGTAGTTATAGAAGGTGTACATGACAGTGTAAAAACAACTAAAATAGATAAATTCGGGAAGAAAATCCTTGTATGGCAGGCCCTGAGTTCTTGTGAAAATAATGTATACAAAAACGTTTACTACCCGTACTTTATATCTTAAGCAATCTTCCCTATTATTTTAGGCAGATTTCGCATTCGCCCACTACTCTGGTACGTGAATTCTAAAAATGTCAATTTTGTGAAAAACAGGACATCTACCAACCCGCTACTGCTATTCGAGTAAAAGTTCGAAACTGCTATCATTGATATGTATTATTTTTTATATAAGTAATAGACGTCGATAAATGTTGTTTTGTAATTTCAAAATAAAATAAGTGAAATTTGGTGAAAAGTTAAAAATTTGTATCAATAATTTAGTGTCCGTTGAATGTAAGTTCAATCATTTTTTGTCTTAGGAATGCACATATGCAAGATGCACGTGCACCGTATCCAATCGGAAATTTCCAAATAGAAAATTCCCTACTTACTACAGTATAAACAATTCACTGGGTGTCTCTGTACTCCCCACAGTTTTTTACGTAAGTTTATGAGTACGGTCAGTAGATATGCTATGTGTTTTCTAGCACGAAATAGCATGTATTTTCTTTTGAACGTTCATTTCGCATTTTAAGGTCATCCGTCGGCGTTTATCGTTTATCGAAAACGATATATCGATGAACGATCGATAAATGATAAATAAAACGATATCGTGTCGATAAACCATAAACGCCGCCGGATGACTTGAAAATGTAAAATAAATCTTTATAAGAAAATAACATGCGGTTTTGTGCTAGAACAGATCTACTACGGTCCTATAGAGATTAACGAAAAGTGGGAAAAGGGGGTCCGTTGAAAAGAAAAGGTTAAGAACCGCTGGTTTAGTGTATAAACATTAAACTAAAGCTAGTAAAGGCACATGATATTTATATAAAAGTAACATCAAATAATATAGTTAATTATTTGTTAACAAATATATTATAGAGTTGATATAGCAGTATTGAGCATCTCTGTCTTGATTATTATATCATCCTCTTTTACTTATTGGAACTTTATGGTAAGTTTACTGTATTGGGACTAATGATGGGCGACGGGAATATTTCCGGTGAGGAATATTCCCCGCCGGGAATTTATTTTGGGAATTTATAAAAATCACCGATAAATTCCCGAAAGATGGAAATTTATTTTTTATACTCCAGTAAGTGAAACGCAGTAAACACGCGTCAAAGCGTACACTGCCTAATATAATTTTGCAAGCTAAGACCTGTTAGAAGCCATAGTAGCTCAGTGAGTATGGCACTAGACTACCAATCTTGAGGTCCTGGGTTCGAATTCTAGGAGTGATACATTGGAATTTTTAAAAATATCTAAGGCTTCCAGGTCGACTCAGCCTGTGAAAATGAATACCTGGGAAATCATTTCCTAGGGTAAATAATAGGCGGTCGGTGCGTAAAGCTAGCCATTTTATCACCCGTGATCACCGATCGGCTCGAATAATAGCACCTACCCTGCTATACCCTAATGGGCCTTCATGGCCTGTAAAAGGGGACTATTATTATAAGACCTGTGGCCGGATCTAGCGTTAATTTAACGTGTTTAATGTACATTTATCTTTGATGTGCATTGACGTGTGGTGAATTGAACTTTTTTCGAACAATTTCTCTATTTTGGACCTTTTTTAAACCAAAATATTAATTCCCGATAAAGTGGAAAGTTCGGGAATATTCCCTGATATATTTCCAGAAATATTCCCCAAAAAATAAATTCCGGGAATTTACCCATCACTAATTGGGACGCGCCAATAAACATAGATGGCGTTGTACAACATCAAAATACCTTCAATATGCGGTAGTTGTTTTTGCTATGTTGTATTTTAGTGCTGATTATAATTTTGACAAATTAAATTTAAAATTCGTGCTAATATTTATACAATTTTAGGTAAATATTTAGATTTTATATTTTTTTAAATGTCGTTAAAATGGAATTGTCATTCATAGATTCCTCTCAATAATATGTTTACTGTACTGGTGATTATACATATTGCATCAGAGCCAACGCATAACTTCTTTTAAAAAAATCTCGCGAGAGTGCAGATCAATCTTTGACGCGTCCTAATCTTATCTAGGAAATCGAAGTTCACCCCCCCCCCAAGTGAAAATACTTCTGATGTCCCTGGAAGACATTTAGTAGAAGTTTTTAAGAGTATTGAGTTGAACTGCCGTTTTCTACTCTTTGTCTTCTTGTGCAGGCAATCTTTAGTTGGTGCTTATATTGTTGGCGAACTGCAATTAAGTCGAATCATACGGTACCTTGAACTTGAAAAATCATAAAAATATATTTCTCGTTCTTCCACCAACGAGACTAATAAGAAAATAATAGAGGGCGTTCAATTTGGTGCGTGAACAGTAGAAATTTAACAAATCTCAAGAAATAACGGTTTCAATGGTTTCAAATGCACAACTAAACTCTTTGGTAATTAAAGAATAATATAGATTAGAGATAAGATATACATTAGGGTGACCGTTATTTTGCAAAAGTTAGAATTTTTTAGGTGCCTCCCCCTAAATCTCTTTAAAATGTAAAAAAAACTAGCTGTGCAAAATTTCAGACCATTTGGTCAATATTTACCCGTGCCACCGAGAGGTTAAAGTTTTAAATGGGATTTAACATGGGTTTGGTGCACTGCTAGAAACTTTGTGGCATAACTTTTTTATTTTTGTATGCTTTAACGTAAAATATTGTAGGTATACTTATGTTGTTGAAGTTGCTTAACACGAATCTGAAGCCAAAAAAATTTTGGCAGTTCTGCGAAAATGCTAATCTTAGTGAAGTTGACCGCTTTTTTGACGGCTGTAAACTGTCAAAAGTTTTTCTGACAGTTTGAATTTTATCATATTCGTGTTCAGCAGTTTCAACAACATAAGTACATAAATTTGAATAAATTTCAAGTTGAAACATGGAAAGATAAAAAGTTACGCCACAAAGTCTCTAGAAATGCACCAAACGCATGTTAAATCCCATTTAAACTTTAACCTCTCGCTGGCACGGGTTAATATTGACCAAATTGGCTGAAATTTTGCACAGCTCATTTTTATGATATTTTAAAGATATCTAGGCTAGGTAGGCCTAGAAAATTTTAACTTTTGCAAAATAATGGCCACCATAATATACATTCGTATGTAGCTGCAATTGATATTGAAGGGCATACAGGGCCGGCACTAGGGGCGGGCAAACCGGACCCCTGCCTGTGGCGGCAAATGGGCTGTAAAATTAACTAGTTTATGAAGAAAATGATTAAACCAAGATTCATTTGAATACTTATGAAAAATTAAAAGGTGGAATTTTAATAAAATTTGCATTTAATATGTTTCACGAACTTTTAAGTATAGGTACCCACTCATTTCAAAAATCCTCAAGCATGAGAACGACATAAGAAGGTTGAGGTATGTCGTTTTTAAATAAAACCACGTTTTGAAAGATGAGTAGAGTTTTCGTGTATTAAAGACCCAATCCAAAACCGAACCAAAAATACAGAGCAATATAGATAAAATATCAAAATATTTCAAGGAAACCGCTCACAAGCATAATAGACTCCCGCTTAAAAATTATTTTTGGTGGTTCTATAATTTGTTTTACTATCTTTTTAATATATGCATTTTATAATTATATACTAGATTTGTGTCTTTTCTTTTTTTTCTGAATAAGCTTAATTTCAATTTAGGGCCAAAATCATCCAGAAATTTGTATTTTTGGCAAATCAAAACTTCAACATTTTTAATAGCAATTTTTTTGCTCTCGTTTTATTTTACTACTAAGAGTGGGAAGGGCTTAGGTTATTTCTTTTAATATCTGTTATAAAAGGGCGGCATTTTACCTTTTTGGCCGGGGCGGCGAAACTGCTAGCGCCGACCCTGGTGCATAGTCTTACATGAAGATGCAACGAGTACCAATTGGAACATAAAACAATGTAAAAATACTTGAGAGGTATAAATATTGAATGAAAACTAAAACAGTACATATTAAGCGTGATCAAATGGTGCGGATAACATCAAAATTAAAGACGCTTTTACTCCAGAAATTTATTGGCTTTAGACTCAACTATCACTTTCTTCTCTAAGATTTTCCTGGAGTTTAGACAGTTCAAGGAGATTCAGATCAAATGGAAATATAATAATATAATAATAATTGCTACAACTCATTACTTGGCTAACCACTAACCAGGCCCTATAGGCTATGGTTCCATATGGAGGGAAAGAACTGTAAAATAAATTTAGTCAATTTTTTAGATGCCAATTTTAATCTTTTTTTCTACATTAAGACCAAATAGCTCTGAATTAACGTCTGTTAAAAGGTTTTTTTTTTATTTAAGCATTTGCCTGCTCAACAAATTACACTGTTATACAATACAAGGCTGTGATGGCAGGTTATATATAATTTACGACGTAGCTTGAGCGGTAAGTATGACCGCAAGAAAGTTCCGAAAGGTAATTTTCGTAGAGAACGCTGCGTATGTTGACATTGATCACTTAGTCATAGTCACTGTAGTCACACAAATAGTCACAGATAGGTATAACCACGGAAGATTTTTGATTGTAAATTGATTTTCACTTTGGGAGCACTGAGTGAGTTAAAACTAATCACTTAGTCATTGTCACTGTTATCACTAAGAAATATATCTTGTGGTAGCTTTCGTTTTAGGCGTACGTGGATGCCTCGCTGACCTATGGTGTAGTAGGCTGCCCCGCTGCAGTTGATGAGGTTAGAGTGAGATTTTTTCGTGAGTTTCGCTATGTGTTGTTCAATTGAGGGTATACCCAGTTCATGGTGTAGTTGTTGATTTGTGACGAACCAGAGGGCGTTTACCGCGATTCGAAGAATTTTGTTCTGGAGCACTTGAATTCTGCGGAGGTTTGTTTTGGGTGTATTGCCTCACACAACGCACCCATAGAGAACTAATGGGCGGATAAGCGATTTGTAAAGGGTGGTAGTAGATTGAGCAAGCAAGGTAGACTTGCGATTGATAAGAGGATTAAAAGGTTTTAAAATCTTCTATTAAAACTGTTTGTAAGAGTTTAGGAATTTAGTTAGGAAACATGGTCAGAGTTTTTGTATAGGGTGTTTCTAGTGTCATAGATAATGAACTGAAAAGGTATTTGACATGTGGTGGAAAACATTCTAATGCTTTTTCCTACGACCATATCAGAAAGTAGCTCATATCGCACAATCAAGTTGCCTAGAAAACCGAACATAACACACGAAAGTAAAACACACTAGTGTATTTTACTTTCGGGTGTGCGATTTACTTTCGCAAATCTCACGGTCGAAATCTATGCAGTAAATAGCAAATTATATAAGTAATAAGAACCTGCTATTTTGACTATTTTGATACATAAATAAATTAATCATACTAACACAATAATTAATTAATTCTAGCTGTATTTATTTCATGAAAAACTATTGATTAGATATATTGAGGGATATTTGACATATTTTCACTGCACCAATTGTCATTACACCAAAACAACTTTTCACTGCAAAATAATAATTTTAATCTTGTTTTCCATTTCCAACAATATATTGTAATTTAAATTGCTAATAAGCTTTAATTCATATTTTATTGATTTATTGTTAAAACGTTTTAATAATTACTTAGAGTATAATTAATTTCTAAAAATATTTTAAATAAATAAATAATCAGAGACGGCTTTGTATAATGTTCAATATGCGGATGGTAGTCTTTTGTTTAAAGACGCCATAAGTATAAAGGCTAATTTATCATTGTTAGTAGTTAACTGTAAATTCTTCTTTGGTTTAAATGTTTTAAATGTTTAAAATGGTTAAAATATTGAAAACTCATTTTTACAAACACCTTTTCACAACTCTCAAATTCCAAGAAATTTCACTAATTGTTATAATAATTCCTTTACGGATAAAACAATAATACTGACAATATTTAAAACGCACTTACACACACGCTTTCCCCAATTAACTTCACAAATTGTTACAATAATCATATAGTTATAAACTTTATTGGTACTGAAAATAATGATAAAAATAAAATTACTAAATAAAATGTAAATTGTTTTTTGTAAGCATTAAAATTTTTTTTTCTTTGAAAAACTGTATTTTTCTGGTCGTAGGAAAAATAGTGTACATAAGTCGGCTAAGTGTGTTTCTTACTCGTGTGATTTCCGCACTCGGCTGACGCCTCGTGCGTAAATTTCACACTCGTATATACTATTCTGTAGCTCAATCATTTCTTGATACTGGGTTTTTTACTCCCTAGTGATTTTAAGGACATGCACTATGAGGACAAAGTATCCCCATTGATATAAGTGTTCTATATCTATTCTAACTTTATCTTGACTCGACTGCCATATATTAAATCCCAGGTAACAAGCTTTCCTTCAATGTTGCTTTATAACATTCATGGGGTATTCCCCTTTCTCTCCAATAATAATTAGAAACATAGGGTAAGGTAGGGGATTTTTTCACGCGGACGACTTCCAAGATCCTTTCTAACGTCGGAATTATATTAATATGGTCATGCCGCTGTATCTGTAAAATGAACAAATTTGCTTGAATAATGAAATGTTGTATGTCTCCCACGTATGGTTCACGCCTTACACGCTCGCTACGCGCAGCTCTTTTAACTTACAATGGTAATTAAAATTTAATTAGTTTCAGTTTAAAATCTTAATTTTAGTGCAATAGAGACTGGTAGAAGTAACACTGTATTTATTGCATTCATCCAATGAGTTATGCATAATTATATTCAGTTAATAGTTGTTTATTTTTTATGATTATATAATAAAGAAGAGGTTTATTAAATTAAAACAATATAGTCATTAATGCACTGTCGTTCTAATTTACTTATCGCATAAATATGTACATGGGAAATTATTCATTCCAAAAACGAAATCTCATTATCTCTTTAAAGACAATAACCCATTACATTAAAATGATCTGTTTTTTTCGCATAATTCTTCCAGTTATATACAGATACAGATAATTGTTCTTATTTGCAGAATGTCAATATGACTAAATCAACAGCTTCATGTAGAAATGGGAAACAACGGTAGCCGAACAGGAAATATTACTCAACGACAATCTCTTGAACCGGAACAACAATGGGCACACTCTTTTCCTAGAAATCCCCCTAGAGTATACCAACATAAGGTTCTTCCAGATAGAGAGGCCGTCAAAAAATTGCGACCTACTAATAATGGAGAAATATTACATTCCGGCGGAACAATAAGTGGCCGACATCAACAAACGTTATCTCTTGAAAGGGAAGATAAATCTTTTGTGAGTAATATTTAGATTATTTAATTAATTAACCCTTTTAAGTTTTAATTATAATTTAAAATTTCTTTATTTTAACTTTTAGAGAATATTTAGGACAAATAGTATTTCCTCAAATCCTTCAGACGAATATAGAAATGAGGAGAAAGCTCAAGCTAGAACCTATATACCTCATCTCAGAGGTGTTAATCGTTACGCAGCGCAACGTTACGAAAACAAAAATATGCATAAAGAAAAAATGAAAAAGTTTGGATCTGAACCTGATTTACGAGATCCAATAGCTTTGTTAAATCATCATGATATTGATAGATTTAGAGGAAAAAAGAAATATAAAGCACCACCTCCTCCCCCAAAATCTTCAATGGTAAGTTATCATCGTTAATTAAATCTCTATTTAAAAAAGCTTTACTAACATAATATTTAGGCTTCTTTTATAGCTTTGTAGATAAATTGTGTTGGGCATATATTTCTTATTTCAACTAGTACACTGTAAATAACAATTCCGTTATTAATTAGCAAGATGTAATTAATTTGGTGCTACGATTATAAACGTTGGTTGCTCAATATAACTGAGACACTGTGGGTTCTTGAAATCAATAACTAATTAATTATGTAAACCATAAACTCAAAAAATATTTTGCATTAAAAGTGAATAATTGCTATTCTTGCCAACATTAGTTCAATTATCCATCCATCAAAGATATGCATAAATTTCTTGTTTTAGGTTACTGCTTATAAAGTTTGACCTCACGATTTATGGTAATATGGAGAAAATATTATGCAGAATTTCTGTATTCATTGCCACCATAACAAAAGAATTCAGTGAGGATGCCCTAATTATGCAAACAGTAAATAATGAATCTAAATAAAAGCGTTAAAAGAACAAATTTAAAGATTGAGGTTTTTAAAAGTTTTAATAGCATCTCTTTCTTTAAATTAGTCTTTTAAATAAAAAATACCAGAAAAAAATACAAATTGTATTTTGCGCAAGGATTGCCATCTATCGTCAGTTCAGTGAATTTAATGAAATTGATTTTATGTTGTGGTTGCAATGGGTAGTTAATTACAGAGTTTTCAAAAAAATGTTTTTATCAGTAAATACAGTTGAATTATGGGTATGTACCTACTTACTACGCAATCGTCGAGATTTTCATAAAAAAAATATTTTTACTAGGTTAGGTTGTCGTTATGTAGATTTCGAAACTCCATTTATAGATCTTACTATAGTAGATGTAGCAAGATGTAGTGTAGTTTTATAGCTTTAGATGTGTACTTTAGATAAAAACAAAATATTAGACTAAAAGCTTTAAGATTTAGTTTGCGAAAGGAGATTAAAATAAAGTCCGATTTGTCAACTAACGTATGTATGTAGTATGTCAGAATCAGAATCAGAATGTAATTATTTCTAGATATTCATCCCTACATTTACGAGTTCTACAATTATTGTTTAGTTTATTCTTTTTATAACTTTTATAGTTTTCAAAAAAAAAACAATTCCTTTTTAGTTTCTGTCATTAAAAATCTACCTACATCTAAATCTCCCACATTTTCTTATTTTTCGTTTTTCTTCCTTTTATAGTGCCTTGCACTTCTAAGCGTTGGCGGTAGGTAACTACTTCTTGCTGTATCTCGGTCAAGTGCAGTATGTAATAGTGCATTGTCTGATCCAGGACAATTCGTGGCTCCATGACAATTTTTTCGGCCTATCCACTTTTTGCCTTCAATTTTACCATACTCGAAAAGCTCCTGGATATGACCTGATAGTGGGTGCAGTGTTACAAAACATTCCTCGTAAAGATGTAGTATTGCTTACCACCATTTTCAACAGCATTCTACGACTATGTTATTTCCCTGCTCAATGGAAATTCGCCCAGATCATTATGATTGCAAAGCCTGGTAAACCACTTACTCAACCGTCCTCCTATAGACCGAACAGTCTCCTACCCTTACTCTCCAAGATTTTCGAAAGGCTGCTTCTCAATAGAATTCAAACAACTGTAGATCTCGACACTATAATTCCATTCTATCAATTCGGCTTTCGACAACATCACTCGACAACTCACCAAAGCCATCAGATTGTTACTCAAATCATGGAGAGTTTAGAAACAAAACAGATATGTACAGCCGCATTTCTAGACATAAGGCAAGATTTAGGTAAGGTATGGCATGAGGGCCTTCTATACAAGATTAAACTACTTCTTCCATGTCAGTTATACCTAGTCTTAAAATCATACTTGATCGAGAGGACCTACCAAGTCAAAATCAACAATACTGTATCAGAATACTACAAAATCACCTCCGGAGTACCGCAGGGTAGCGTACTTGGTCCATTACTATACCTACTCTACACATCCGACACACCAACTACAACCAACACCTCAATTGCCATGTTCGCTGATGACACAGCTATTCTCTCAGTTAATGACAGACCTGAAACAGCGGCAGCTCATTTACAAGCCCACCTAGATACTCTGCAAGATTGGTTTCATAAATGGCGAATAACAGTAAATAATGACAAATCTGCTCATGTCACATTCACCAACAGGCGTATTATTTGCCCACCAGTGAGAGTTAATGATGTTCCAATACCTGAAAAATCTGAAATCAAGTACCTCGGACTTCTTCTAGATCAGAAACTAACATGGAGTACACATATCAAAGCGAAACGGAAGCAAATAGACCTGAAGATTAAACAAATGAACTGGCTAGTCGGCAGACGATCCCAACTATCTCTGTCTAACAAACTACTCATATATAAAGCCATTACCAAACCCATTTGGACATTAGGAATCCAACTGTGGGGGTGTGCGAAGGCCTCTCATACCAAAATTCTACAAAGATGCCAATCGAAGATTCTTAGATCGATAACAAATGCTCCATGGTATGTTACAAATGAAACCCTACATAGCGATCTGGGGATACCATATGTAGCCAACGAAATCCAGAGACTTACGACTCTATACATTAACAAGCTACCAGGACAGGAAAACCAACTCAGTAACCAACCTCCTGTAGCCAGAAGAAAAGACAATGGCCACACGACCTAATTTTGTAACCAGCCAGGTGTAGTGTGAAATCATGGGGAAACCGGCATTGGTCGGACCTCTTTAAGTCATGTAATTTACATAACATTTACTTATTACTTATAACTAAGTAGATTGTAAATAAGCCACAAATAAAATTAAAAAAAAATTACCATTAAGAATATCCCAGAAATTAAGAACATGTATATCTCAGATATTCCATTTTCTTCTTTTGATTATATTTAGCAGGATTCTATCTAGATGAGCTAGCTCTTCGTAACATTTTTTCATTCTTCGGAAATGAAATTTCCATTCGGAATTTCCATTATTTTGCATCACAAAAGCTTGGATTTTGTTCGTGATATTTCTGTTACCGCCCTGTTTTCACAAAACCAAACCTAACATCGGGAGAATTTCTTCCTAGAATGGAGGTCTAGATTTTGATTACATAAAAGGCATCTTACTTTTATAAATGTACCACGGACTTGTTCTATTCCGGAGCGAATTTCTTTATGTGGATCGAGGGACTCGTCGATTCAACATCCTAGATATTTATCCTATACTGTGTAATTATAAAACTTTTCCATCAGTTAATCTCGTTACTTAGAATCATAAATTTTATTTTGTTTTTATTTATGGATAAACCGCATATTTTGCATTCTTCATTTACCCTATTGACCAACTCCTGCAGATCTTCAGTGTCTTCCATAGGCGCCCACAGAAATTTGTCCAGGGGAGGGCAAGCCTAGAATAAACGACATATACAAAATTTTCAATAAAATTCAAATTGTTCAACTTCCAGGAGGGGACAAGCGCTCCTTGCCCCCCCTTCCGGGCGCCTATGGTGTCTTCAGCAACGATAGCCGTGCCATAGGCGTATCTTATATAATTTGCTATAACTCCTATTTGAATTATATTTTGACCATCTAATTCTGTTTCAGTGGTGAATTTAGGGTGGGGTGCTTTTCGGCCAAAAGTACCCCAAGACTTCATATTAGTATTTTTCAAATTTCATTCAGTTAGTGAACCGAATAATTATTGAACTATATTGTATCATTCATAATTTTTCTAACTCGTTTTTACAGTTTTACGTAAAAATATGGAGGAAAATTCCAGATCTCCGTAATCCCTTTTTGAATATAATTAATAGTACTTTACTTAAGAAATAGTATACAGGCCATGAACAAGCAGTAAGGGGGGGAGTCTGTTTGCTCTTCTCCGGAAGCCATCGTACGTGCTACAGTACACCGTACAAAGTACACCGATTACTAAATTTATTGAACACATTTATGATTATTAGTGAATTTAATTATTAGATTTTCGCTTATTACAATTTGATGGTTCTTGGTTATTAAATAGTTTTGAATAATTGTTTAAAAAAATAAAATATCCAAATATTCTAGCTTGTCAGACAACGCCCTTTAACGTTTAAAAAATATTAGAAAAGTTTGGTAACGTTAACCTTACACAAAATTGTATTTTGAGAATATCTGTTCGACTTAAATCAAATTGTCGTGGAAATTGTATAACAGTATTTTATGTACTTACCGTCAGTTATTTTTGGTACCTATAATTCATTTTATAAAAAAAGTTCTCAGCGATTTGCAGTATGATTTTCGAATGTTGTTTATTCGTTCATTGAAATAAATTGAAAAATAACAAATAATAAATCGTTACGATAAAGTCACTGTGAATAATTTAGGTTAATTTATGGTAAACAATAAGCCCCCGTCCAAGTTAAATTTCTGGATACGCCGCTGTGCTGTTCTAAATATATTTTCGGGGTAAATGCGTTATCAAAAAAGGCAAGAGAAAGAATGCAACTTTTGTCGTTTATTTTTGATTTTGAAATAATAAAACTGCTATAATTCAATCAGCAAAATAGAATTTCTGACCCCCCACCCCAAAGTTAAATAAAATCTTCTACAACTACAATCTCTTGTTTACATCAAAAAAAGGTTTCAATAGATTTTACCAAATCAACTCTGACTTTTCTCATCGTGGCTTTTGTTATTTTTCAAGTAAAAACCTACATTTGAGAATGATGATTCATTGAGCAAAATGTAATTAGATTGTAACTAGGGAAACCTCATCAAGACAAGACATTTCCTATATGCAATATTCGATGTGTGATTACAATCCTTCGGATGACGTGAGTGACTATTTAAATAAATGCAACCAAACATAACCAGTTAAAAATTCTAAGCCTAGCACTCCTCTCTCCCAGCTTACCCTCCTCTCTTCCGACATATATTCCTCTCTGGCTTACCCCTCCCCGCCGGTTTATTCTACATACATACATACGGAAATTATACCTTACGAAATGATAAGAATAAAATCAAAAATCGATCTTGTTTAAAACATTCTTGAAAACGTCTATTAGTACATATTTCAAAAACATGACATAAACATACTGTTCCCTGCGTTTTATACAAACAATATGAAACTGCTCTAAATAAGCAATTCATCAGCTATTATTTGTATAAATAATTCGTCTGTTGTCCATAATTTTCAACTATGCGATTTTTGTCTGCGCAACCTAACATTTTTTTAAACATTAACCGCGTGTTAATGATGGAAGTGGACGGCTGCATCACCCTTTTATATTTATTAGCGGGAGTAGTTACGAAACGCACCACCGTAAAAAATGAGAGGTCGCTCCAAGTGATTGTCCGATTCGTCCGTCTCAAATTAAACATTTTAGAGTTTTTCAAATTAAAAATATAAACATTAAAAATATATAAAAATTCAGTAGTGTTGACTAATCTATACAGCGAAAGCTTTAATATAAAAAAAGAATCGCTTAGATCGGCCCGGTGGAACTCTCAAACGAACTGGAACAAAAATAAGCCTTGTGTTTTAAATATATAGATTATACATTTAATTATAACATAAAGTGATAAAATAGCCTCCCGCTCTGTTAAATTACCAAAATTGACGAGACATTACATAACAAGGATGCACTTCTTGATAATTTAAAGACATTGAAAAGTTGGCAGTTAATAACTCGGGGATGGATTGAGATCAGATATTCTTCTGTATGTTTCTTCAAATCTGATATTGAAATCCTGCACTTTCTGTAAATTTGCAGTAGTTTTACAGAATATATTAGGTATTTTTTCAAAACGCATACACGTAGCACATTTAGATTCTGAATTCCTTTCTCTTCTAAACTGATGTTTCACAGAACATATCTCCAGTGGTTATCAAATGTCCGCTAAAAAAAACAGTTTAGAAACTTTCAAATTTCAGAAAACGGTGGAAAGTTTTTAACAAGCAAAATTTTTTTATAATACTTTTAACAACAAAAATGTTATTGTTAGCAGAAGAAATAGAATTTTTTTGAAGGTGTTTAAGTGGCCACTGCCCTATTATAACTATACCGCGCAGTTTGAATCAAAATTCTACAATGGCTTTTTTAGGCGAAAAATGATCACATTTTGATCCAATTTTAACCTAAAGGATTAACAGGCAACATTAATTTTTTCTATGGAACTCCCGCTATCTTTTTACATTACTCGATTTCTTTTGAGGCATTGATTATAACTAGAGCATTCAGCATATTTATTTTTCTCTGAGAAAGTTAGATCTGATTGTGTACTGTGGTTGTACGTCAATAACGGCGATATCGAGACAAAATATGACATAAGTTATCTTCGATATGTTATCCAAATTTCTTAAGTATTTATTGATCCTGTCTGCATAAATACTAAATTTGAACAAAAGTAAATCAATTTGAGCACAAAATATTGAAATTAGTTTATGTACGAGGTAAGCGCCATAAATTATCGGCCCGGCAGGCTTCTACAGGTGCCAACATGTTTAAACTCGGTTGCGTCATAGATGAACAAGTAAGAGCACTGCACTATGTATATTATGGTTACAAGCGTAATAGATTTTAGTAGCCACTCAAGCATCGTGACGAATGTATGAAAATGTTTACCGCGCGGTCATTAAACTTTTAACAAAAGAAGGGCACACGCCTAATCAAATCAAACATCGTTTAGACGGTGTTTATGGTAATTTATTTGCTTCATATTCCACTGCAAAAAAGTGGTCAAAATGTTTCCGTTTGGGGCAAAAATCTCTTGAAGACGATGAGCGCACCGGTCGGCCAATTGCAGCGGTAACGCCTCAAAAAGTTGCAATCATTGAAGAAATGGTATTAGAAGATCGCCGTTTGAAAGTTAAGGAGTTAGCAGTGATGTCTGACATTTCGGAAACAAGTGTTCACCAAATTCTTCATGACCATTTGGGTATGAATAAAATTAGTGCAAGATGGGTACCGCGTCTTCTTTCTGCTGTTTAACGTCAACGTCGCGTCGAATGTGCGTGCTCGTTTTTAAACTTGTGTGGAGACGACCCAAAGTCCATTGTCACTGGATATGAAACACTGGTTCTGTATTATGATCCTGTATCCTCTATCCAAAAGGGAATCGATGGAATGGTGGCGCCCCGATGAACCTCGTCCCAAAAAGGCGAAAGTCGTTCAATCGACAAAGACAGTTATGGCAACAATATTCTGGGATTGTGACGGTATTTTACTGATTGATTTTAAAGAACGCAATACAACTGTTAACAGTACATATTATGCGTCTTTATTACATAAATGGAGAAACCCGTTCATACTGCCGCAATTTCACAAGCTGTCATTCGCGAATGCGGCTTTGAAGCATTGGATCATCCGCCGTACAGTGCGGATATGGCTCCTAGTGACTATTATTTATTTTCCAATTTAAAGAAAGACCTTAGGGGATGTCGTTTTAAGGACGAGAACTGGTTTGAAGCAGCTGTAATTGAACATTTTTAAAGGAAATACTTCAGATTATTTTTACAAGGGCATTGAATTATTAATTCCACGTTGTAATAAGTGTATTGACACTAGGGCAGATTATATTGAAAAATAAAAATTATTATATTTTACCAAGTTTATTTTTTCTATATCAGGGCGAGAATTTATGGCGCTTACCTCGTACGTTATAATCTCAGTCGGTATAGTCAATGTCAAATTTAGTTTAAAAAAAAGCAAAAGGTCGGTGAATTATCTCACAGTTATCAGGTTTTGATCTGCATAATGGGGGAATCATAGTATGTGAAAACATATAGGGTGTTCCATTAAAATGATCTAACTTACTTCTGCCATTTGTTTGCAGAGCACCCTGTATAATCCAACATAAGTTCAAGACACTCACAAGATTAAAATAAAATGAACGTGTTCAGACGTTTTTCGCCAAAAGTGATCATTTCAAGAAAATAATTCGATTATTCTAGATTTCTGGTTTGGCTTGTAATATAAAATGAAGTGATTGTAGAAGTTTTTTAATTTTCACATTAACATCCCAATTAAGAAAAATCAATTCTAATATATATTTCACGTCGTTTTTCGAACTGGATACAAATTGTATTGCAAAGGGAAATCTGCTATCATACACTGAAGTATATGTAGATTACTGGCGTATTTAAGGGGGGGGCTACTTGGCTGAAGCCCCTCCTCCTGAAAATTTCTCAATAGTCTAGGTCATTTATGTATCGAAACCGTGATTTTTCGTAAAAACCCGAAAACTTAGTAGTAGCACCCCCCCCCCCCCGAAAAAATCTTAAGTACACCACTAATATACATATTTAATTACATCCTACCTTGATAAGGGCAAAGATGAATATCCGATTGCCTCCAAGAACCGTATGGTTTATAATCTATTTTTTTTTAATTTTCGGCAGGGCTAAAGATTTTCGAAATAAGACTTATTGCGAGCAGCTTAAGAAATGATTTAAAATGTGAATTTAAAAAAAAGTAAAAAACAATATATTTAGGTTGGTTTAGATACAGTGCAATAAATCACGCTTCAATTGTTTCTAATCTCATTTTATTACTCACTTCTTTTAACTAGATTTAAATGATGTCCAAGTTATACAGAGCAATCGAAACTACTGTACAGTCACTGATGTATACAGGGTGTAACTAATATAAATACAAACCTTGTAATGGTGGTTAGCTGTAATAATTTAGCACATATTTTCCTTATCAACATATGTGGTCGCTTTCTGCTAGTTTTCGAAAATCGCATTTCAAATTTTACGTAGGCTCCTTGTACTCACAGTTACTACAGCTACAGCTTCCCCAAAATTATGAGGTTTGTACTTATAATAGTGATACCCTTTATAATATTCGTAGCACTGGTTTTTCTTTCATATTCAAGCCTCTCATTTACTTTAGTTCACTGTCCTAATTTAATATTCTTCTTCTTGCCATAAATTAAAATGTATCTGAAAAATATAGACTGTTTTTAATGATGGTTTAACTTAAAAAGGTAGGAATGAGTAAAACAGTGTTAAATCAATTGGCTTATATTAAGATTTAAGCGTAATAAAACTAACTATACTAATAGTTTTATCTCCATATTCAGTTAGAGACAATCTCTTTAATATAATAGTGTGATAGGCCATATTAAAATGTAAATGTGGCAAAATAACAATATAAGGATTATATAAAAGAAACTTAAATTGTTGATAATAGGCAAATAACTGGTGTCGTGTTTACATCTTATATTTTTTGTGTGTACCCGTTCTAGATACTATAATTATACTATATGATAAATAGATCTAAATAGACCTTGAATACTCGTTTGAAATTCAATAATCTTGAATTTCAACATAATCATCGGAATTTCTACGATTTCGTCATGCTATTGTCGAATCAACAAGATAAAATGGAACTATTCGATAAATATTCCTATTACTATTCCAAATTAATTTCAAAAATTTACTTAAAAACCTTGCTTAACTTCGCAATCTATTAATTGAGCACATTTGTTATTGTTTACATAGGTACCTATACAATTGCGCCATAGCACAAAGTGCGCTAATACCTATAAAATTCTTTTTATTAACATAATAAAATGTATGTTTCTTTGAATTACGAACCGTAGATTCATAATTCGAATTATATTTGCTATTGTTCTACTTGTTTATGTAAATATGTTACACTGCGCATTATTCAGTGCAGGTTATTTGCCTATTGTGGTTTAATTAAAATATTTCCTAACGAATGTGGGTTGCTTACTAATAAAATTAATTTAAGGTTTTTAGAATATATTTAAAATTACTTTTCAGCTAGAGCAGTCAAATATGAATTGTTATCAATGGGATGAAGATTTGACTGAAATGAACGAACCAATGATTAGAAGAGGTCGTTTGTTTAAAACGCAAGCAGAATTGAAAAAGAAGTATTCTAGTCCTATAAAAAATAATAATCAATCATTAGATCGCGAATCGACACTAGATTGTAGAATAAAACCCGAAAGGCAGAGTTATGAAACAAAAGATATCTCGGAACAAAATAAATTTAGCAACCCAGATGTCGAGTTAAGGGATTATAATAGAAAAACTGATTTTAGATTTAATAGATTATCGTTACCTGAAATGTATAAATCGAATAGTGTTCCAGAATTTCAGGCAGAATTAAAGGAAGTAATACAACGAATTAAAAGTACAAAAGCTGAACCAACAGAGATTAGTCAAAATAATAGTTACAATTTTAATAATAATAAGTACGAACAGAAGCCAACCAAAGTAGAAAAGGACATAAAAGAAAAACTGAAGACATTAGATCATAATATTAATAAAAGGGATAATATGAAAGGTAGGGCAAGTCATTTCAAGCTTCAGACGGTAAAGGAAAAAGAAAATGCATTTAATACATTTGAAAATGATCGTGGGCAAGCTTCAGGAAAAGAATCAACCCCTGAGAAAACAACACTGCAAATATTAGATTCCGATAGGAAAGAACAACCCTCGAAATTATTCTATTTTGGTATGAATGAACCAGTACAAGAAAATATTATTAACGATAATGCAGTTGACCATTTTGCTGCGAGATTGCAAGCGTATAATCACACCTTTCCTCTACCAAATTCATCAGGTTCTGATATGTCTAGTGAATTGGAAATGGACGAGAGTCAGGTTTCTACTAGTGGAATTGCTTTACAATTAAGGCCTATCTTACCAAAAAAACAACTAGAAATTCCTAGATTTTCTCCGGCAGCTGCTTGGAAATTGTTATCTGCGGTGGAATCGAATTTCGCTACAAGTTCTGCAGCTAGTGATGATGTTCCAATATTTATAGAAGAGCGAATAGAGAAATTATCTAGACCTCCACCACCTCCTGCTGCACCGGCTGGCCCAAGATCAAGTTATGATAAATCAGGTGATTCAGGAATCTCGGGGGATGCTGGACCTGTAGGATTCGAAGATAATCCGGAAGGCATTGTTGATGGCCGGAACAATTTACAAGTAAATAATTGTTAATTTTATTTATTTCTTCTTATAATTCCTGTTTATGTTGCTTTAGTTGCCACTGGTTTTGAATAGATCGCAAGGAGTTTCATGGACCCCACAACAGGATCTTGGTGAAGAAGAATCCAGTACAGATGAAGAGATACAAAATAGTCGTAACCAGATGCCTAGATCTATGACACCTGTTAAGTTTACGCCCAAACCTAACGTATTTAGTTTATCTCTACCTAGAGATAATCATTTATCTACATACATAACAAATAAACATAATGCGCAATCATATGTGGGTTTACAAAAGCTCAAGAGATCAGTTTCTGGTGTTCTAGGTAATCTAGCTAATAAAAGAGACTCAGTGCAATCAAATTCTTTTAAAGATCAAAGTGAAAATTGGTTTTTGAGTAAATCAGCTCCAAATTCACTCAATAACGGATTTAACTCTTTGGAAATACAAAATCCTAAGAAATCAGAAGAGATTGATGTAACAAATTTAGTTCGCGTTAGAACTAACACACAGAATGTCACTAGAATCATGTATCTTCCCGAGTTAGATAATTTATACATTAAAAAACAGAATAATCAAAGAATGCAAGAAAAGGCTAGAAACAAAGAACAATTCAGAGAACGTTCTAGAAGTGCTGAAAGAACAAAAGAGAATTATAAATTAAGCCTTATGTCAAAATCGTGTGAAAATATTTCAACACAAGTACAATCATCACCTGAACCAGAAGATTTACAGGATCCACCCAAACAACAAGATGATAAAATAAAGAATCATAAACCAAAGAGATTTACATTTCAGAGTACTATACGACAAATAGAGCGAAGACGTTTAGCTGAAAGGTTATCTAGAGAAGCAGAGAAAAAGGAAAAGCAACGTCTTAGCGAATTAGAAGCTATGCAAAGGGTTGAAGAAGAGTTTCAAAGAAAAAGAGCCAGGTATTTATGTAATACTAATTAGCAACCAATTAATACAGCGATAATTTTGTAGAGAGAAGGCATCCATAAGGCAGCAGTTAAAATTATTCTCTTTGGATGAAACGGCATGGTCTAGTTTACCTCCCAACTTAGACATAAAAGATGAAGTGCCTGTAAGATACCATTTTTATCTTTAATTTTATTTAATACAGTTATTTAAAAACCCGAATTATTATAATAACTTATTATTATTATAAATATAATATTCAGCATTTAGAATATAGGACTATATAAGGGACACCTAATTATAATATATTTATGCAATTTATGGCTGTTGCATCAATCTTTTAACCTCTAGTTAGGCAGGCTTACGTATAGATTAATTCTCATCAATATATGTGGCAAATAATCTATACTTATAATTAAACTTTGTCATCTCGGATATCTTTTGTAAAATTTAATTATTTCTTAGAATAGCATTTACTTTTATTTTGACTCAGATTTATTTATATGTCTCTAACTGTTAGCATTGCAATTCCAGTTCCTTTCTCTTGCATGTACCTCTATTGTATTATTATCCTTTAAATTATCAACAACAAATGTACGAGATACTTAACTTTGCTTATAATATTATAGAGATGCAACAGGCCATTAAACATCTAGGTAGCAGTTGTTATTTTAAGTAATTCACAGCTTTTTAGATATAGAAAAAACAATTAGCATAAAAAGATTTATGATACAATAGTAGATATACACAGAGCAACTTAATAAAATTATACCACATCTTGTGCGTTTACTTAATCGTCTAGTCTTTTAGGGAGCACTGGTTGTCAAATTATGTACAATATAACTTTTGTATACTACACTGCTGTTCTGAGAATTATCACTAAATAAAGTTAATCAGTCTTATAATTTCTCATGTTAATTTCCTTCGAATTATAGGTTTATAATTGAATCGGTGAGCGAAAGAAGTCCAAAAATATGACATTTTAAACTGAGATAGTCATTTTGTTCAAAATGTGAAGATTTAAATAGCTACTGAATGAGAGATCGGCACAGTTTGGTCGATATAATGGTTCTCCGAATACCATTTAGTGAAAACTATGTTAAGTTTTTAAAGTATTTTGTGGTTCTACTCTTAAACTTTAAAAATTTTTTTGGACTTACATCCTTCTTTTACTCACCGATTCAATTGAAAACAGCGTATAAAACATATTCGCATTTAAATTTAATGTATATAATTATAAATCTCTCTTTTTGTTCAAGAACAAGTCAATCAGCAATAAAGCTAGTCTATTCTGTTCTTATATGGATACTTAACTAATATTTGGCATTTTCAAGACAAAAAATCTCTACATTCTATAAATTTTAATGTAAAAGCCATCTTTTGTCCCCAAGATCTTTTGAATGGTAAGCGCAACAGGAAAATGACCAAAAGCATTATTATTTAGAAGATTTTGTAGTAACTTTGATCATACTTTCATTACACTGTGGAAGTCGGAAATCTGGACAAGTGCGGAGTTGACTGTTTTCACATAATTTTGGTATGAGGAATCTCGTGGTATCAGCCATTTGTGTAGGTTGATTCATATCATCATATTCATTCATATAAAAAAAATTTTAAAATCAAAGTTGACTCCTAAAGTACAGGGAAAGATCAAGATTTTCACAAAAAAAATTAAAGAAATGTAAAACATTGAAATTTTTGTTTAAAAATGGACTTTTCACTTTTTTTTAGATATAAGCCAGAATATCATAAACATTTATACTAAAAACCCATTAGCAGTTAAGTTTATATCATTTTTTAATCTTTCCAGTGCATATATTTTTTCATAAGATGGTGTTTGATTGATATCGTCAGCAAAGCTAACACATACTTAAGTACTGCTACGAACCTAATTCATTGCTGGCTAATTTATGTTGGAATTTGATTGTTGAAAGCAAGGATGATTACCTTCATCTTTCTCAAATGCACACCAAGAGAAATAAATATAATTCAAACTTAAATATTAATGATTGAAAGGTATCACCAACATACTCGTTCAACAGGAAAGTTTTTAACAGATTTCAATGATTCATACACTTTTTTAAAACTCATGAATGAAAAAAACCTAAAACTTGCTTTTTGAAAACCCATTTTAATTTAAAGACAAACGACTGGTGACATAAGATATCTCTTACAAAAATTAGGTGAAAACAGTTGACTTCGCCCATGTTCAAAAAATAGGCGTAAAAAACTTCCACAGTGTTATTAGAGATTTCTTGGATAAAAAGGTAGAAAAACATAATACATATAAGCATTTCTTACTATGCTAGTTAGGAGAACATTCCACCAAAACATGATTTTCTTAAAGTCATTTGTACTACTAATGTTAGGTGGCATAAATGAGAAACCTCGATTACCTCTGTTAACCTGTAGAGGTGAATATTTTACAAAAAAGTTTTCGTTTTATATGAAAAAGCAATTTGCAGAGTCAAGAAATTCATAGAAAGAGGGTTTATCGTTTCAAACTAATGTATGCAGCAGTATGTAAAAATATCCTGATGGTTCAAATAGACTTCTATTACTTGAAAATATTAAACTTATCTCTTCAGATGATATAATTATATACATTAATATTTTAAAACTATAGAAATCAAATTCATCTTTCATTCACCATTTATCTTGTTCAAAAAGGTCTATTTCTTAAGGCTTGGATCTAAAGGTGGAGGTAAAATCCTATGTGCAATTTTTGCTATTACCTGAACTTCAATAAAAAAACAAATCATAATTTTTGTTATCTAATTAACTTACAGACAAGATCTGAACCAGACGGTGCTGTTTCTTCCTCAGCCTCTTCCCCAACTTTACCCACAGACAATATAAAAAGAGCATCCCAAGAAGTTGCTAGGCGTAAAATAACGCCTTCTTCTGATAGTTCTGATGACAACATAAGAAAAACACAAATGACTCAAGTTCTGTCAGAATATAGACAACCACAAAGGGAGTATAAAGACTTTCGCGGTAGTCCAAGGTACAGAGGTGAATATGGAGGTGAATACATTAAACAGACTACTGTTCATCCACAAGTAACATATAATATGCCAAAAGTATCTGGACATCAAGGTAAAATATTTATTAAAGAAGTAGATTGAAATTAATCTTGGAAACTTAATCTAAAATAGGTGAGTTAGAAGGAAGTTCTAATTACCGAAAACAGTTTGCTCATGGAGTAAAAACAAGTAGATCTGGAGAGAGTACTTATTCTGATGATTCTCAATCAAATAATCGAAATTATTCGCCTAAAATATATCGAAGTAAAAATGCACCCGTATCAAGGTAATTTATAGGTTTTTAATGATATTTGGAGAATTAATAAAATTATTTACAGATTTTAATCTACTACTTCACATACCATATTATACAAAGGTTATAAATATTCACACTGAAAATATACAAGGCGTTTAATTTTAGTTACCTACCTCTTACCTGTTTATTACATTTAAATATGGGATTTTACTGAAGAATTATTATTATGTAATGTAATTACAGTTATTGAGGCATGTCTGCTAATAAGGAGACGATAACTTGCTTTTACTCTTATCTTCAGGATTTTTATTATATTAAGTTTATGGATTTTCAAAAACTGTTTATTACATCGAAAGTTGATTGCTGAGATTACCTTTGGTTGATATCTAATTGTTTTTAACTAAAAGCAAATAGATTAAAGGAAAGTGTCTCCCTATCTTTTTCTCCCCCCCCCCCAGACATGCTTTAATAGGTCTACATTGCTCTTTAATTATTTTAATATGTATTTTACTTTTAAAAACCTTGTTTTAATGTATAATAAAAATAACTTTACATAATTTATATTTTATCTAAAGTACCTATCTATAATTCTATTTTGTTTTTACTTAATACTTTACTGTAATTATGTATATATCTATTATAAAAAGAGTAACTATTAAAGAATGTAATAGAGAGCATTTTAATTTTTGTTGGATAAAATATTAAAATTCAAACAATAATTCAGTTTTTATGAAACTGTACCTAATTATCCCTATCTATTTACTGTATATTTGGTATATACCCCAACACTGCAAATGTGGTTAAATGGGAATGGATTATGTAGGTATATTTGATATGTGTATGTGATCGTAAGTAAAAAAGGATTCAAAATAATTCTCAGCTCAGAAAGCATGTCAGTGATTGAATTACAGAAGTTCACATATGCAGAAATTTACACAAGAAGAGAAAAATGAAAGAAATGATTCTATTCCTTGAGTACATTTTGAAAAAGGAGATAGCGTGAGTTTCCATTGAAAGTAGTGTAGCAGCCAGCAGCTTATAATATAAAAAAGAACTATAACAACATCACAATCTCTCCAAAGTTGAGGTCGAAATAAATAATATCAGGTAATATCTATTTGTTAAAGATTAAAAAATAAGAACAAATGATAAATGTCACAGTAGAAGATAAAGTATAAAGTCAGAATATTGTAGCATATTGCTTATTGTTAATAAAAGTAATGTATGAATGAATGTTAAAAAGTCGACCTGGAAGCCTTATATATTTTCAAAATTCCAAAGTATCATTCCTGGCATTCTAACCTAGGACCTCGAGATTGGTAGTCGAGTGCCATATCCGCTGAGCTACCATGGCTTCATTCAATTGATTTTAATGGTAAATCAACATTGGGATTTACAATAAGCACAATCCTGTGATTTAATTCTGAATTGAGATTGGTAAATGCTGTGTTGTTTGTAATACTGTATTGTTTATTATAATTATGCAGCAAAAATTTCTTTCATTTAATGTTTTTTTTGTTTAACTGTGTCATAAAAAGTTATCTGTTTTTTAGTACCTTGTTTTGAACAGTTAAAAACTACTGATTTTATAACAAACATATATGTTTTTCTTCTTTCTACTTCTTTATGTAAAGCAACCAGTTTATAAAATAATGTATATTATTAACATATTACAGATTTTTAGCTATGTTGATTTTGTGGAGAAGCTGCCGTACATTAATAGTTTAAGAGGGCTCTCAGCATGTACAAGTAGTAAAGCAGTTCATGTGACATCTAGCTTAGTAAGTGATTTAAGTGTTATGAAGTAACACATTTCCAAGGTCAAAGTTCTTTTTATACCCAAGTGAAACACAGCTATCATAGAGTGGAAGATTGCAGAACTCATCAGAAGTCATGTAACAGAAATGGTAAAAGCATGTCAGATTTTGAATGAAGGTTTTGTAGCCCAGACAGACCCCACGACTGCAATGAACTCAATGTTCATCACAGGAGTTGTCTTTTATCCAGTTCATATAAGTGTAATGAACAGGAAAGCACCATGCATTTCGAAGCATCTCAAAGCGTCGGAAGAGACAGACATCTTGGTTAGATTGGAACTTTAGAGAATTTAACATGGAACGTATATAACACCAACCACATGAGAAGTGGAGTTAATTAGAAGTACCTAGCATAATGTAAAACAGATACATTTTAATAAAAATAAATAATCTAATTAATAAATAAATATAGTGTTTAAATAAATTAGTTTAAGTTTGATTATTAATAGTACATAATTTGCGTTTTCATTATTTTAGACGTTAATTAGTTTAGTTATTGTATATATTGTTTTTTCATTAAGAAGTTAACACAGCACTCTTAGTTTTATTTAAACAAACGGACAAACCTACTGGAAGCTTTGCATTCTAGTAGATTGACGTTGACACAACGGCAACACTTCGACAATCAACTGTCAAGCCCACACTACTGATACAGTCAAATTGATGAATTATGGGTGGATGAAATCAACTTTCAGCTAATGAAGATGCAGTTAGAGAAGAGGCAGAATGAATTCTAATGAATCTTATTTTTATAGGAATGGATAGAGTTAGGAAAGCTTCAGTGTCTTAATTAGTAAAGAGAAAGGAGGCAGTTCAAGTGGACAATAAATTTTTGGAAATAGTGTCTTCCAGAGACAAACCAAAAATCTGTCTTGAAGATGTATTTAATTATAACAGCCTATTGATGCACTTAATGCCTGTCTAATTTTCCCAGTTTTGTTTTGGAAGGAGCTAGGTATTTTTTTTCTTCAGATAAGAACTAAACACTCAGCCTAGTAATGAGTTAGATGTTTTAATAACATATTTGCTCGTAATTTACATCTTTAAAAATTATTATTGAGAGGAGGTGCAAAAAACATGATCAGTAGATTAATAAATGTGACTCTATATACCATAGTACGAGCCCTGCGCCAAAAACGTGTGTGGTACACATGGATAATTTAAATTAGAAATTCTGTCTTAAGATTCAGTCAGATTGGAAATCCAATAACACAACTTTCACTACAGTGGATGTACTGTTTTTGGTGAAGGGCTCGTATATTAGGCTGGAAACTAGTATATGTTGAAACTTGACAATCTGATGGCAACTTTATGGCAGCTGCAACAGACGATAGGTAGGACTTTGGAAATCTTCAATTCTGACATCTACCAGCTATTACAATACAATACCACACTTTTTTTTTTCATTTCACACTCTTTTTAAAATCTTAGATTAAATTTATTTAAGGAATATTGAATGGTTTTTGAATCTACAATAAAAAAGTGAGGGTCGCCATTTAAGATTCAGAAATTACCCCCTCCCCACCACCAGGGGGGGGGACTAACTTTACCACAGGTGAATGGTTGAAAATATTGAGGGTTTATTTGGAACATCATTTTCATACGATGTGTATTTCTCGAAATATTTCAATGTCTCAGGTTAAAAAACTCATCCGGTATAGTAGGAGTCAGCGGATGACGGTGGAAGTGACTGATTTTCAGATCGTGCATGGTCAGTGGATTTATGTCTAGATTAAAGTTGCGTGGATGTTTGTAAATGTTGTCCTTCGCTGTGCTGGATATGATACAGTATAATCCCGGAAGTCGTTTCTTGTCCATTGACTTAGGCCGTGAAAGTCTTCATGTTTATTTAAGTATTATATATGTTTGTTTATTTATTTTTAATTCGATTTCATTGTTTATTAAAGTCTCTATGTATATTTTAACATCGTTGATCCTCGTCTGCCACTCAATGTATGTATTTATTTTGAGAGTGCTGCTTTTTGAAATTTGGCGGTTGTTGAATAAAAATACGATACTCCTGCTGTTTAATTTAGCATAGCTGTCAAGTTCTACTAATTGTCTTTCACCCCTAAAACTATCCCTAATTAATGTATTTTTTGTGAATTTATCAAGCATGTTGTTTATTTTTGTAAAAATTGGTCGTTTTGATTTATTGTAACATATATTTTCTCAATACAAATATAGTGTTGTGCAAGTCTATGAATTCTATATATTTCGTATATGAATCTAGTGGAGTTTTAATGCGTTTTTAGGCGAATTATTTACTTGGAAGTGATAACACTGTCTTCATACAAAGAAAGATGAGAATGGGAGAAACAAGAAAGATGTTATTTGATAATGACATCTTTAAAATATTATTGAATAAAAAGTATGCGCATGCGCAATAAAAATATTAATAGTTTGTAGGGATGTACTTTTAAAGATAAGGAAAATAATTGCTAACGACTAAAAAAAATAATAATTACAATCCTTTTTTGTTTTTAATAGTAAGGTAATGATTTGTTTAAAAGAAGTGCCCACTTCTTAGTAAACTAAATTCTAATTACAGCTGTTAATTTTACACAAATACTGTTTTTATGTATTATCATAGGTAACAGTGTTCTACCATCGCAAGAATCATTTGTACCAAAATGCACAGCTAGATGGCAACAGATGTCTGTATTTGTCATAGATATAACAATCAAGATATTATATGCCTTCTATTTCTATCGCTCTCGATTGCTTAGATCCAGTATAGAGCCATCCTTTAGTACTTTGTCGTGAAATTACTATAATGAGAAATAATACAAAAATGTAAACTATTAATAATAAACAATTAATATAAACTATTAATAATGAATAATATTTAAGTATTATTTGCTAGTAATAATATTAAATTAAATGGTATTTGACATATTTTAAAATTCAAAACAATTTAAGGTACTCCGGGGTAAGTTTAAATGCGAGGTAAAAGTGTAACCCATACCACGTTTAAATATTGTGATGCTAGCACCACCTATGTTCCATCTATTATAATGTTAGCTAAGCATTGCATCAATTCTACCTTACATTTGAGCGAAATGTGTACTAAATTATTTTTTTTAATAAAAAAATATGATCAAGTTTCTTTTACTTTTTCATTTGCATTTGCCCAAATACTTTAATCTTATTAACACATTCACCTCCGGCAACGCGTTTACCGCGTTCATCCCATATTTCGTCATATGCCCACAACGCGGCTGCCGCGGACACTGTCGTATTGAGCTTTATAGGCAAGTTTCTCGAGCGGACTTGCTGTTACTTGAACCAAAATCGGCAGGCACATAGAAAAAGACATTGTCTCTTGGTTTTTGAATACTGCTGTTTAATTTTAATTAGTTGAAGAATGAATTCTAAGTGTACTATAAAACGACGTAGCAACTCAGATGGTAAATTTATTGATTTTATATGCATTAAAATAGTTATTTATCACAAGCTTTGTAAATTAATTTTTACGGGCGAGCTGAAAAGTGTGTGGGGGAGCGACGAAGGAGCGAGCCTCCATAATTTAGTGAGCTCAATATAGATGAGTTGCAAAAGGTACAAAGTTTTATTTCCACTTTTATTAGCGTTTTTTTATTAATTTATTGTATATTTTGTATAAAAATACATTTTGTAATCAAAGGCGGTAGGCGGTTGACGGTATATTGGATTTAATTTATTAATCTTTATTTTTAATTTCAAAAATTTTTTTTTTCTATATTATTCTTTAAACATCCCCAACAATCCTTAAATTTTGAACAAAAGTGTATTTAAAAAAGAAAGTTGGTCCGGCACCGACCAAACTCATAAAAGAAATAGGTGGCAGTGAATGTGTTAATACTGAAGACTTCTGTCTTCTTCTGAAAAATGGAAGACAAAATCTAATAGCGCCGCTTTGCGGTGTGGCGTGCATTTCTAAAATATTTCGAAAGTAATTAAAATATCGTCAATTGTTGTAATGAAAAAATGAAAGATTGAATAGTTTAGATAAATTGTAAAAGTTTATATATTCTATTCTTATATTTTTTAATTAGATGCAGGTTTCTCACCGAATAACCATTTGTTAGTTGCACACCCATCTGTAAAGATGGCGTCTCAAAAATGTCCCCTATTTTCATATGGTAAAGTATATGGAGTTCCGGTATTGATAATATTAAAGTATTTGATTTTCCTCAATCAAGCTTCCTTGCTTTTGCATTAATTCAGATACCGGATTTGTATTAATTAGTAATTAAATTAAATGGTGTCGAACCAAATTCCTAATAAGTCTTTAATACATTCCTTGCCATCTAAAATGATATTTCCTATATTGTAATCAATAATAATAATTGGAGATTTAATTCTATAGAGCGATATAATTGAACATTTCTTAACATTAAGGGGCAATTCATTCATAATACACCACTGTTGAATATTATCCAAATCCTCTTGTGATTTTAAAAGATCATCAGCATCATTGATTATTCTAATTATTTTCATATCATCTGCAAATACCAAATGTTTACTATTTATAATATAATCCACGACTTTTTATCGATCATTTATGAAAATGACAAAAAGTAAGGGACCGATGTGAGTTCCTTGCGGAACACCCGATGTAACAATTATATCTTTTGATATAGTATTTTGATACTGCACATTTTGTATACGTTCACATAAGAAACTAAATATCCAATTAATAATATACATGTCTAGACCTAGCCGAATTAGTTTTAATTTCAAAATATAGTGGATGACTCTATCGAATGCTTTCGAAAAACTAGCGATGGACTCGAGCCCGAGCCAAGCTCGACTCGACTCGATTTCGAGCCGAGTTTCGAGTCGAGTTCGACAATTCTTTATTCGAGTCGAGTCAAGCTTCACGTATGTCGAGCCCGAGTCGAGTCGAGTTTTTGAAGTCGAGTTTTTCGAGCCGGTTCGAGAAAATTGTACAGTTTACAGTATTTCCCCTATATTGTACTTTAACGGATTATAACTAAGAATTTGCGGAATTACTTTTCTTTAAATGGCTTCATTACACTATAACACTTAAAACATAATGAAATTTTTAATTATTATATAATTATTTTATCCCGTTATTAGGGTTTAATGTATTCATCAATGACAAACAAAATGTTAAAAAGTAAAACTCCTGCACGTCACTTTATAAGTTTTTAACAGCTGAAGTAACAAGAGTTGCTGCTTGCAATCTGATCTTATCTTTTATGTTCAAAACGTGTTGATAACGTCGTGGATTTATTAACTTATATTAAAAAAATTAGTAATTTTAGTTTGTTTTGTTTTTTTATTAAGATTAATGATGACTTTTAATTTAATGACGTTTGCTTCATTATTTGATGGTGGGATTCTGACTTCATCTTCTAATTCATCTTCAGACAATGAGTTTTTGTTAGTTATTTTAACTTCTGAATCGATATCATTTTCGTCAAGTGTACCGCAAATAACAGCGTTATTGTCTATTTCTATGTATTCATTGAAGGAAATCTCAGAATTTATTGTATTCCACTTTGCAAGCTCCTCATCAGAAAAACATTTTTCCAAATGATTTTCCTTAAATTCTGTGTAAAACCCCGATTTATTAAAACAATTCTTAATTGTTTCTGGTTTAATCTGATTCCATGACAAACGTATCAAACGCACAGCATCGAAAACATTTTTATTGTTTTAAGCTGTTGGTTGTTGTCCATTTGCAGTACAATTTGTTTACGTTAAAATTGTTTAAACTTGTGAATGACACCTTGGTGTAAGTACACGGACAAGATCAAAGAAACAAACCGGATTCCAGAATCTTTTTACCTACGTTTACGTTTACCTACTTATTTCGGGATTTTCTAAAAATTTTTTTAACATTTGGTTTTAAACCAGATGGGCAATGAAAAGGAGCCGCAATGAATCATCCCTTAATCCTTTCTTTGAAACCTGTTTACTATCACCTGCTACTTACTGACACATTTATTGTTTATTTAGGCACCTTAAATACATAATCACAAGAAAACTACCTAAAATTTGCTAAGAATTCACATTTTTGGTTTAAAGTGTAATAAAAAGAACCGACAAAAGTTTAAAAAGATACGTAGTAAATATCTGTAGCCAGTCTACAGATCTCTTTCAAGTTTTAACAACGATTTGTTTTAACGTATAGACTTAGTGGTGAATCAGTGCAAACATTAATCTTTTTCTTGTTGACTGAGATTTTGATTTTTATGTTCAATATGGCAGACTTTGACAGTCACGACAGTTAGTCGCCGCAAGCGGCTCGTTTTCTGACTAAGAGGAGAAAAAAGTTTTTGCGACTGCTATATGAATTTGGAAAATAACTATGATTCCAAAACGAGCCGGCTTGACTCGACTCGAAACTCGACTCGATTTCGAGCCGAGTTTCGAGTCGAGTTTCGAGTCGAGCTTCAATATCTTTTTTTGAGTCGAGTCGAACTTTCTAGGAAAGCTCGGCTCGAGTCCATCACTACGAAAAACCAGTATAGACAGCATCTACTTGCCTTTGATTATCAAAGGTATTCCAATAAATTTGATACCGTAGATTTTCCACGTCTAAATCTATGTTGATCGTTAATTATAAGTTTATCACACATATTGTGCAGTTGATCAGACACAATCTTATCAAGTAATTTAGGAATAACGCTTAGAATTGCTACACCTCGATAGTTTTCAATATTTTTCTTGTCTTCAGATTTAAAAATAGTAGTTATATATGTTTGTTTCATTCATAAGTAGGAACTATTTCTTTTTGTAATGATAAATTAAAGAGCAACAACACAAGTGGTTCTGAGATTGTGCTACAACACTTTTTTAAAAACATACTGGATATTCCATCAGACCAGTAGGCATTAATAGCTTAGCTTTTGAATTTGGGAATAAATTATTTCTAGACCTATTTTAATTGTTGTGGTTATATCACTTAGTATATAGTTGCTCAGAGACTGATACTTATCATTTACATTTAAATTTAAGTTTGCATTATTATCTGTGCAAACCGTTTGAAAAAATCTGCAAAAAGGTTTAAAGTTTTTCGCAACATTTTTATTATAAAATACTGATTTAGGTAGCCCCTTATCTTTTCTAATTAAATTAACGAATTTCCAAAAGTATTTGGGTTCAGAATAAATATTGCTTTCAACCTGTTTAATATAATTAGCATAAAACTGTTATATAGTTTATTAAATTCATTACGGAGGTACTTAAATTCATCATAATCGCTATAAAGGCCAGATGATTTATATTTCCAATGTAAAGATTTCTTCAGGTTAATTAGGTTGATTAAATCTTGAATGAACCAAGCCGGATAGGTTGACGAATATATTTTTTTAAGAGGTTCATTCAACGTAATTAAATTCTCCAAAATTTCATAAAAAATATTGAATGCACTATTAATGTCAGTTGATGAACCAAACAAATCAGCCCAAGGAATATTAGCAAGCTCATCTATATATTTAAAACACAAGGGCTTATTTTTGTTCCACTGAACCGATTTACGTGATTCTTTTTCTATATTGAAGCTTTCGCTGTGTAAATTAGTTAACACTACTTCATTTTTATATATTTTTTAATTTCTATATTTTTAAATTAAATAATTGTAAAATGACTAATTCAAGACGCATGAAATCCGACATCCACTTGGGGCGCCATCTCAAAATATATCGCGTCAACTTCTGGAACTACTTTTATAAACAGACCACATCCATCACTATATTCGATATGTGCTGCGGCTATTATCTCATTATCTTAATCTCTCATCTTGAAATTTTAGTCATTCAGTGCTTATATTTTATAATATCCAAAAAACATAAATAGCACCAAAATTATTAAAATTAAAAATTAATAAAATAAATAAATAATCATTCATCCATCAGTGATAAACGTAAATTTCATGATTATTAGTGTGCAATATTAAATTTTATAATTATTATTATAGATATTTGTTTGAAAGAAAATTTGTAATTTTCAGTCATTTATTGATTCACTTAGATCAGTGGTTCCTAAAACTTATTTTTCCGCGGAAACTTTATACTATATTTTACATATCGCGGAACCCTAACTATATCTACAAACATCCTAATCTTAACTGGGCATTAAAAAATAAAAATTACCTACAAATAATTTATTCAAATATGCACTTATATGAAAACTTGGTTTAATATTTTATAACGACTTCGTATATCTGGTGCAGCATCCAGTTTATTGCGCTATTTCATTTTTGTATTTCACATAAATGTGTGGTAGCAAAAGGCACCAGCAAATAAAATAGTCATAAGGCCGTTGTAGAAAAGTATAAACCTTTTGCTATATTACAGGACTTTCAACTGGTCCCCGAAACTCCAGGGTTCCAGGGAACACGCTTTGGGAATCACTGCCCTAGATACCTCTAAAACTGCGTTTGAATTTTGTTAACTTTTTTTGACATTTGCCATTTCAATAAGTAAGCGAAAAAGTTTCCATGGAAAATTTCCAAAAAATAAATTTCCGGAAATTTGCCAACACTATTTTTATGTCATGTTTTTGAAATATGCACTAATAGACGTGTAAAAGAATTTTTTAAACAAGATCGATTTTAGATTTCATTCTTACCATTTCGTAATTTATACGCATGCAGTATTTAAAAGTACTACAATAAATTAATTCCAAATGCTAGAAATAACGCATGCGGCTTTGGTGGCTGCAGCCCCTATAGTCTAGCCTTCCATCATCCATCATTAAGTGTTTAATAGATATTCGAATTGTTCTGATGTATAGACAAACCCTTGCATGCCGCCATAATTCTCCTTTATGAATGCTACAAGACCGACCTGATAATCTTTTTTATAAGCTTTGACATTATATTTTCTTTAGGCTTTATATTTTTAAAACCATAAATTTGAAATACTTTATATCTATTTAAAACACAAGACTTATTTTTGTTACGCTTCGTTTTAGAGTTTTACTGGGCTGATCTACGCAATTCCAAGTTAAAGCTTTTACGCTAGAGATTTGTCAGCTCTCCTTAGTTTTGCGATTTCTTAATTATTTATTTGTAATCAATGCATTTCTATACGCTCGAGACTGAATGTTTACTTACATCACTCGCTTCGTCACGTGTCGAAACTAAACATCCCCCATCTACTTGCTTACTACGTTACCAATCGCTTGCTTACAAATCATATCACAAACAATTCGTAGGTGAGTGTTAAAGTATTTAATGTAGAGCATTTTCACGAAATTCGATGCGAGTGTCTGTCTCTATCAGATTTTTTTCGAAATTTTTTAATTCTCATCAGATACAAATATTTGACGAAAAAGTAGAGTAGAAATGTCTGAAGAACCAGAATGAACTAGAAAGTTAGTATATTAAGCATATGATATATGGATTCAATGTAGAATTACCGTGTGTATTTTTGTAGAACAAACCGGAGGAGGGGGGTAAGCCAGAGCGGGAGATATTTCGGAAGAGAGGAAGGTAAGTTCGGAGAGGGGAATTTTAGAATTTTCAACTGGTTATGTTTGGTTGCGTTTATTTAAATAAGCACATATGAAAATTCGAAGGACTGTGATCACACAACGAATGTTGTACATAAGCAAACTCTTCAATCACTTCAATCCTTTTGACCGTCATGTCTTGACGGAGTTTCCCTAGTAGTTAATAAGTTCATAATTAGCTTTCGGTTAGTTTCTAACAAGTGTTACAAAATATAAATTGTCAGCATTAAAATCACATTTTATATTTACACTATACGCAGCATGATGGACACTCACCGGACATATTAGATCTTCAGCTGTGGAAACCAATACGCTATCGATGTTGGAAGACATTAAATCCATTAACACCATTCAAGAGTTAGGTATGATGTTCTTTTCGTTAGGTTGAGAAAATTTAATGATTGTTGTAGAACATCGCTATGCGCGGAACGTTGACCAGAAATAAGAAGACCATGGTTCAAATCATTGTTCCAGGTAACATTTGGCAGATTATAGTCTAAAAACAAGAATAGTTTAGCATCTGGACTCGATTCCAAAATGTTTTCGATAGTTTTGCAATAATCCTCATACTCGATGACTTCAGAAAGCGGTGGTAAATACACGGCACTAAAAGTTAGTTTAGTAGATTTTAAGTTGAGAAACACAAATACATATTTGCTCTACACTGGTTATTTTAATATTTCTTTTATTTACGTAAAGCTTTTTGTATATAGCTATGACTACGCCACCGCGACGGAATTTACTGGAAGTATCTAGTGACCGATTAGCTCGAAACATATTATAATTAGTTATAGGAGTAATTCATTGTCACTAATATTATTGTCTAACACCAACTTTCAACAAGCAATAGCACATCGTAGTTGGAGCAATGAACATTATTATGAAGATCAGCAATTTTAGTTTTTAGTGCATCGACATTTTGACAGTATACCCGTAAGTTATTTAGTTTTTCTTCACTGACCCGAGTTTTATTAACTTTCTCGATTTTTGGAAAAGCATTTATGAATTTGATTATGTTCTACTCGCCCTGTTCCGTCCGTTTTCGAAGTTCTGTTTGTAATGTTTTTGAATGGTTTCTTTGCAATTCTGTTAAATCAGTACTAACTTTTATTATATTATTATTTTCAATTAACAACTTACTTACTTCTCCCGGCGTTACAGCCCTGGATGAGCTATGGCCTCTTCAACCATTTTTCTCCATCTTCCTCGGTCATTCAATAAACACTTCCAATTCATGAATCACAAATTCAATCAAAATTTTCGTTTAATGAAGTCGAACAATTAATTAATTTGGTGAAACAGTATCCTGCTGTTTATAATTGCAAATTAAAAATCTACAGAGATTTAGTTGTCAAAAGTCTTTCTGTAGGAAACTACCTCCACGACGAAATCGCGGCGGATTCGGTTTCCACTCTTCTCGTTTCGTTCCATTTTCGCTTCGGTCGATGTCAGTTTACGTCTGCCGACTGTCCTAGGAAACCTGTCATAGGGTGGACGGGAGACCACACGACGTTCACCCCTAGAACTGGCTGTCTTATACCCTATCCTGCTGACGGGCAACGGATGAAGCTGACAGAATAAAGTGTGTGGTAGAGAAATTCGTGAGAATTCTTGACGGTAACTCATACCGACCAGGGGGAGCCCTGGTAGATGAGACCGGTGTGGGCGGATTCGAATCTCGCCTAAGGGACAAGGTCATTTATGGTCACCAAAGGAACCCGCTGTTTGACCGAGGTCATTTATGGTCACCAAGGAACCCGCTGCATGACCGAGGTCATGTATGGTCACCAAAGGAACCCGCTGTTTGACCGAGGTCATTTATGGTCACCAAAGGAACCCGCTGTTTGACTGAATCTCTAGTGCGGTGACTAGAAGTGAGGTTTATACCGCTTTTGGGCATATGGAAAACTGCAAGCCGCCAGGTAAATGTGCTTAGGAGCTATCCTGACCACCCTATGATCCGGACTGCAGCCGGGTACAGTGATTGGGAGAAGCTCTGAACGCCATTACACTTAAGGATAGTTGAAGCGAATACATAGCCTCTCACTATTAAGACAACTTCACCAAATTCGGATACGCACCGGGAGTCTATAACGTGCAGACTTAAAAGAAGCTCTGTCGAGGGCCCACCTAGCCTAAAATTGGTAGATCGGGGTGGCAAAACCTCTTAAAAACCAAGTCCTGCCATATTTGAGGTTGGATTCGATCGGGCAGTGGTCCCACTTGATAATAGCGTCAAGTTGGGGAATAGTCCTATTGCTGGACGAGGTACTTCACCCCGTATGAAAGATGACGGGAGGGTGCCGGCGGGTGAGCAGCGTGTTAAGTCAACTGCTCGGTCACTATGTGCGACTTAGCTAGTAGAGGGTGGATAGGCAACCTCGCTCCTACCAGTGAGTCAATCTGGTAGCAATTGCACGACTGCCGGTTATGCAACTTGCGCGCTGATTGGGCGTATCCCAATCACTTCCTTATGGAAGGAACGTGGGGGTAAGTTCACACAGGTACCCCACGTAAAACAAACTTGACATTCATGTCCTAGGAAACCCAGGGTGATCGGTCAAGCAGTCGTTCGAGATGTCGGACTTCACTAGTATCCGAGACTAGCCCGAAGATAGAGGGAGGGCAGTCTTTAGAGGTGTCGGGAAGCACTAGGATTCGAGACTAGCTTGAGGGCAGACCACACGGCGTTCACCCTTAGGACTGGTCGTTGTCTACCCCATCCCAGGCTTGTCTGGGTAACAGATGACGCGATCAGAATCAAATGTATGGTAGAGTTATGCCGAGGTGTTGCGTTTACGTTTCACCGGAGTGTTTCTCGACGATGACCCTAAAACGTTGCGGAGGGAGCTCTGTTAACAAGGGGGTCCGGTGAGGGTTGATTGAATATTACCTGACGTAGGGCCATTTAAGTCCCACCACATTGAGGTTGAATTCGATCGGGCAGTGGCCCCAACCCCTGTCTCGGGGAGGAGCTTATGAAGGTATGAAAGAGGACTGGAGGGCTCTTTCTATCAACTGAGTTATGTTGGGGGAATAGTCCTATTGCTGGACTAGGTACTTAGCCCCGTATGAAAGAGGGCGGGAGGGTGCCGGCGGGTGAGCACGTATATGTTAATCGCTCCGGTACTACCTGGTTAGCTAGTAGAGGGTGGATAGGCAACCTCGCTCCGACCAGTGAGTTACTGGGAGCAATTGCTGCGCAATTGCGCGCTGATTGGGCGTATCTCAATCACTTCCTCCTTGAAAGGAACGTGAGGGTATGTTGATATAGGAACCCCACGTAAAACATACAGACAATCTTGTCCTAGGAAACCGCAGCTTTACTGTATTAGAAACTGATTTATTGCAAAAATAAAATTAGTATCGCATTCCTATTGTATTAATAAATATTTGATATGTATTTTAATTTTTAAAATGTGACAAACTCAGAGAAATTACAGTTTTCGTAGAGTAACCGCTACACGTGACGCACCTTACTCACATCACATTACCAATCGTTGTTTACAACCACTGAACCGTTGAACTATTGATACTTTGGATCGCTCTTACCCCGGTATACTTTATTAGAAATAAAACAATTGATTGTTGACAATTGACAAATTAATTTCAAGTTTTTATAGTGCTTTTAATTTAGATGGCAACTGTCAGTTTCAAATTTTTATAGAATTTTGATACTGTACAATAACAAACTACAAACATACTTTTTGCAGTAAGCATACGAGTAATCTAAGTAGTGACAAGTTACTGCTTTTAGGTTAAGATGTCAAAAATATAAGAAGCGTTGGTCAGTATTTGCAGATATCTGTAATATTTTATAATTCTAAGTGCTGATATTGTTAATTTTTATAATTTCTATGTATTTATGATACATAAATGTATGAAACAGTTTTAAAAAATGACCAAATAAAAGTACACAAATCTGTATTTTGTTTTAACTCATAATTTTGTGACATTTATAAAGTCTTCATATATGCCAATATTAAGAATTGACATTCGCTTTTAAAATTTTATGAAGGATAACCAACGTAACAACAGCTTGACAGTTGCTATCTATAAACTGAAACCACTTTATGTGTGAAATTAATCAGACACATGGCTGACTAGAGAAAAATATAAAGAATGGATTGCATGCAGGTTAGAATAAACTGCAGATAGGTTTCAAACTCTTTAATATGTTTCTGACTTTACAACCTACATTTATTGAGTATGACTATATCTTGTTCAGTATATCTATGGTATTTGCTCTTTGCATGTTTTTTTCAAGAAGAAAATTTGAAGTAGATAATATCTTGAGCAAAAACTAAATAAAACACAAAAAGAAATAGTGCCGCTAAACTTGGTTTAAACGATTTATATAGTTACGTTCTGTCCTACTATAGAAGCACGCAATTTCGGAAGGAAACTACTACTAGAAAGTACTAAGCAGATTACTAGAAACCACCAATATAAGCAACACTTAAATCAACTTCTGTGTCAAATTAAAGTAGAATTAGATGAATCTAATAACTCCTTACAGTTAGCAACGTAACGATTAACATGCAAAAGAAAAGAAATTCCTACCCTCAAAAGAAAAGAAATTCCTACCCTTAAAAGCAACGGAGTTAACTATCAAACAGATCAAGACAAATGTGAGCTATTTGCAGAGCATCTTCAAAATGTACTTATACCTAACCCAATCAATGAGCAAACAATTGAACTTAGTGCTAAAATGAATATGCCTTAAACACTTACAGAACACCAACCATTATCTCGTTCCTGTATCGCCAAACGAACTTTCTGAGCATATATTTAAATTACACCCAAGAAAGTCTCGAGGGCACGACTTAATACAGCGTGTCATGAGTTAGAACGCATTAATTTTAAGGGGTGATAGAAGACACCAAAAGAAACAAAAAAATATTGTACAACTTTGTTCTAGAACGTACTACTTTTTCAGAAAAAAATGAGAAAGTTAGAAAGTTTAACATCATTTTGCCGCGTTAATAATAGTACTTTACGTATGGGGCTTTGTCGGCAGATGCATCTCATTTATCACAACAAACCTTAATAACGTTTTATCCTATCGTATGTCGTTTTCGCGTAAAACTGAATTCTTTTTACAATTACAAATTTATTTTACTCAATTAAGAAACGTGACAACCCTGTAAAGTTTGTAAAAAATTTGCTCCACATTCGCACAAAATGCTGATGTGGAAGTTTCTTGACATTGAAATAAATTACGTTTTGTTTAGAACTTTGCAATTTAATGATTTAATGAAGAATAGTTGGGTCAACACCTGATGGCAACTGTGTAAATAATATCATTTTATTATTACAGTGAGATAATACTGTGAGTTGGTAGTTTGGTGAGCTTTGAAATAATAATTTGTCAATAAAGCACTTTGTTTATCCAATAACAGTTTTTAATGATTTTGCAAGAGAATATCTTTTAAAGAGAAGATTTATGTAATTTAAATTAGATAATTAGGTTTTAGTTGACACCTGGTTTTGGCTACATTAAAAAATCTTTAATCTTATGGTAATTAGGTGCCTTAATCAAATTTTTGTACATAAGATAGTATTTTTTATTAAAAAAAACAAATACGTCAAGAAATCTTAAAAATATTCCGGAAATTAATAAATATAAAATGTAGATCAATTATTGTTTTATTTTTACAGCTGGTTTGTTATGAATCAGCTTGATTTTAACGTACAAAATACAAATTTTGTTCGGTGCCGATTACAATTTTCGTAGAATTAGTCACCCGACTAATCTGCTTCGGATGTTTATTATTTTTAAACAACGGCTGCCATCATCAGTTTGTTTGTTTGATTTTCTAAAACAAGGTCAAGACCCAGCTGCGATTACACTTAAGCAAGGTTTCCAGATATGGCAATGGTTTTTTCTAAATTACTCGAAAGCTTATTAACATAGAAAAAAATGTATTAAGACTTTTTTGTTCCTTTTGATGTCTTTTATCACCCCATAAAATTAATGTGTTTTAACTCATGACACCCTGTATAGTTATTAATATAGTTCTAAAAAACTTAACAATGAAGTCCCTCGCATTGACGGCTAGTCTCTTTAATGCATGTTTTCGATCCAGTGCTTCCCGAGCACCTCGAAGGATGTTGAAATAATAATGATACATAAATCCGGGACGGAAAAGTGCCAGCCCAGTAACTACAGACCGATTAGTCTTCTGCGAACTCTATCTAAATTATTGGAAAAAGTTGTACTGACTAGTCTACAAACATTCATTAATCAGAAGGATGTATTACCAAAAATACAATTCGTAATTCATCACAAATTTTATCACGAATCTAATAAACAAAGGTTTCGAAAACAGCTTTTATAGCCTCATTCTTACCGAATAGATTGGTATTGTGATTGATTGATTTCGTATTACATCATTCGTACTTAACTATTTTTATTTAAAAATAAATTACAAATCTTTGCTTGTTTTGCAATGTACACTTCCAGAAAATGCAACTGATATTAAAGATAGTGATTAAGATTGTGTTGTTTATTATTTGTATTTAGTTTTCAAAATAAAAAAGTAAGTCAAGGCTCCGTTATAGCAAAGAAGCTCTTCCGTAAAATGCAATAATAATCATAAAGTATTAAATGAATGTAAATATGCCATTTCATTCTGCCATGAAATGTGATATCGTGAATGTGTATAATTTCCTAATCAAAAATGGCATAAGGATTTTTTGTTCCTATTGACGAGTACTATCACATAGCTGACTCCTTGGCTAAGAAAGGAGCAGAATTACCATTTATGGGGCCAGAACCCGTCTTTGGAATTACCAACAACTTTGCTCGAAACTGGTTGAAAAGCTGGACAAAAAGACAGCACCACAACCACTGGAATGCAATTGAGGGGCAAAGACATAGCAAACTGATGCTAAAAACAACATCTGACAAATTGACTGATGACATACTGCAATTAAGCAGACAACAGATTAGGCTGGTGACAGGCCTTATAACTGGACACTGCAACCTAAGGAAGCATATGCATAGAATGGGGATTGGTAATGAAGATCCCATCTGCAGACTCTGCAATGAAGCGGACGAAACAGCCTCACATGTTATTTTCGATTGTGAAGCCCTGTACCGATGGAGGTTTGCACTCCTCGAAGGAGCTTTCTCTTGTGAGACTCTCATAAGGGAGGACCTGGTAAAGAGGTTACTAAGCCTAATCAGGATCACTAAACTCTTTACCGACTAAGTGACAAGATGAGAGTACAATAAGCCTAAGGGCCGCGGTGCTGGGTTCTTAACCCCTTCATATGTCACATATAAACAAACAAACAAACAAACTATCACATATTAAATTTATATGAAAATTAAGTGAAACACTCTGTTTAACTATAAAATCCAAAATGTGACTAAAGAGAATAGAAATGGTACATGGCCTGTGCATTTGCTTGGACATCAAATTAAGCTTTAATCAATACTTAGAACATCTTTCCTAGAGAATTTAGAGCATGAGTTCTATCGAATACCCTAGTATTATTAGAAAACAAGCGTTATTAGAAACTCTCGTGCAATCCGTAACCTCCAACCTATTCAGAATCTGTACAACTCTATACAGTCTGTTTGATATAAAACGCCCCGCTTTGTAGCAACTTTATTTTTGGTCAAAAATGGTATAAACCATATATATTATTAAATGGCATCAAATCCTTTATGTTCTGGTTCATTACTAAATTTGACAGATGTGTAACATCAGAATTAAAGTTTAGTTATTTTATCTAAGCTTGCTAGATAATTTCGTTTTATTAATTGAGGTAACGTGAGATAGGTAAGTTTTCTGAGCCAGAACATAGAGAATTGTATGCCGTTTAATAATATACAGGGTGTCACTAATATAACTAGGGTTATCTGTAATGATTTAGAACATATCTTCCTTATCAACATGTGGTCGTTTCCTGCTAGTTTTCGAGAAAATCGCATTTTAAATTTTAAGTACGCTCATTGTGTCCACATTACATTAAAAATTACATGAAACAAGCAAAAGATTTTTGTTTAATTTTTAAATAAAAAAAAAATTAAATTAATTAATTTTTGATTAAAAACAAAAAGGTAATGACAATGACTTCACCTTGAAAATCTATTAATTTGGATTTGGTCAATTGCTTCCTTAACCCATATAATCTATATACAATCATTAATTAAAAAAAAGGTAAGTATGAACCTACTCCTTACCAGAACTGTAATTAATAATATATTGTATCTACGACCACTATAGAAAATTACACATTCCACACAGTCTAGTAACCATGAAAATGACTCATTGCTCACAATCTCTAAACTGAACGGAAATAACTGAGGGAAATGATTTCCCACAAACAGCAGTTCTATTAATTTAAAACGCACACGCGATATTATAATACTATTATTAATTATTTGAAATATAAAAGTTATAAATTTTAGACAAAGGTTAATTTATTTTGTTTAAATAATGTTTTACATTAAATTGTATTTTAAATGCATATTCATATAGAAAAATTATCACCCCGGCTGGGAATCGTACCCTGGGCCTTCCGCTTCCAAGCGGCACCTCTACCGCTAACCTATTAAAGCGACTACCATAATTTAGTTATTATTACTATAAAAGATTATTATTGAATTAACATAAAATTAATCAATTTTAACAATATATAATTGTTAATATAATATTATTCATTATTATTGCTAAATTACAATAAAAACAATGAAAGCTTTTATAATTTGATACATTTCATTCTTATAATTCATGAGTGCAAGCGCGATAGGTACACTTAAAGCTCCCTCTTAGTTGTCACCCGCAATACCTACGATGCTAGAATATCTTTACATTTCGCGGCAAAGAGGTTCCATAAACGCTATGAGTAAGGCGGTCAGATGACAGAAATAGATTGCACGTATTGCATAACTATATTGGTTATACCCGTATTTTGTTTTATAATTTAGAAAAATAATTAGTACATACTAACTACGAGGGTCGTTTTTTTTCAACCTCCGATAGGCTGTAAATAAAAGACAAATGTATATAAAAAAGTCATTTTATTACTAAAAGTTCTGTATACCTATGGTTACTTTTCGACATACTCACCATAAAGATTGAGGCATTTGTTGTATCTGTGAACAAGCTTTCCAATACTGTCTTCATAAAATGTTGCCGCCAACGCATTTAAATGAGTCTTGACGTTGTCTTGAAGATCCTCAGTAGTTTGGTACTGTCCTACTGTCTAAATACTGTCCTCCTAGCCACGTCTTCAGTTTAGAGAAAATATGAAAGTCACTTAGTGCTAGATCGGGACTGTATGTCGGGTAATCAAAAATGTCCCATTGAAATTGCTCAAGGAGCCGTTGTGTTGCAACAGCACTGTGTGGACGGGCTTGTCATGGATCAAAACAAATTCCAGAAGTCAGCATTCCCCTTTTCTTGTTTTGAACGTCTCTCCGCAAAGTTTCGTCGTAAAGTTTCACAATACACTACCGAGAATCTTCAAGACAACGTCAAGACTCATTTAAATGCGTTGGCGGCAACATTGTATGAAGACGGTATTGGAAAGCTTGTCCACAGATACGACAAATGCCTCAATCTTTATGGCGATTATGTCGAAAAGTAACCTTAAGTATACTGAACTTTTAGTAATAAAATTATTTTTCTATATGCATTTGTCTTTTATTTATAGCCTATCGGAGGTTGAAAAAAAAACGACCCTCGTAGATAGTACATACGTATAATTGTTTAGCTGTACTAGATTGACTGAAATTATTACAGATTGTAAGTACTATTATTATTATCTTTAAAAATTTAATATTTACTTGTTTTCGAAATTTAGATTTATCAGAGTGAATCCGATGATGGGAAAATGGAGTGTACAATTGTACACCTCTAAGCATCGTGGAAGCTGCTCACATTACATCTCTTAATTTATTGCCAGAGATTTCACGTAAAAAATATGAATGCGAGTATAAATCCTAGGTTAAATATTATTCTTAGCTTTTAGTGTTTTTTACTTTTTTTTTGGTCGCAGACAAAGTATAGTGTGTAACACGTGCAAAAACGCCAATTTCACACTCGTGTGAAATTGGCACTTTTCTGCACTTGTAACACAATATACTATAATATTCATTTGCACAAATTCCATCGAATTGAAGACAAGTCAAGGCAACTGCACAAAACGCATACGTTACGTTCTGGCTGTTTGAGTGATATTCGGGGGCTAGGTGCTAGTCACTGAATCACTGACTGAACACAGTAGGTCAGAGAACAGAGAGGGGAATATAGGAGTAGGACAAAGTAGATCAAAGAACAAAATGGAAAAATACCAGCTGCCGGTACCGTTCTATTCTCGCTCCTTTGTCAGAATACAATAGCTAGGCTAGGGCCTTCTTGCACCTGGCACGCATTCCGCAACTAAAAGAAGCAGTTTACTGCAGAATTCAAAAATAACAGTTAAATGGCTTATTTGGTCCTGAAAAACATCTCAATTGGTTTTGAAAAGGCAGTAGAGGTACCTACTACCTTGGTTGATCAAGATCATACAGAGTGTTCATTACACAGCTATTGTTGGAATTGTTTTACTTAAAAAAAGTAAATATACTAATTTCCAGTGGCGGTGGGTACATACGTCAAACTTGGGACACACGACAAACTGGTATATCGCTATCATGCTTGTACGCACACATTAAAGCAGTATATCATCATATGCACCCACCGCTACTGCTAATTTCATAAAGAATTAATTGCTGTACAATATTTGTACACGGTTTAGAACATATGAGCTCGTTTATACGGAAAAAGGCGAGATAAGATAAAAACCTAAAACCATAGCATTGTTTCATACGCAATTATCTCGTAAACTATCACAGATACAAAAACCGTAAATAGAATCTTCGTTGTAGGAAATGTAACGTACTTTAATTTTCTACCTAAACATTTTTTTGCTAGGATTGTTAGTTTCTGAGATATTTGTAAAAAATATACAAGCTACAATTAAACAAAAACCTTTCAAAACGGATCAAGTAGCAAATAAAATGGATGACATAAATAGAGAATGTGACCAATATGATAAACAACATTCTACAAAATCTAATATTCCAGGGAAGACTCGTGAACTCCAAAGTAAATTCGCTGTTTAATAATAAAGCTTAGTTTATAATTTATAATTCTTTCAGAAACGCACCATTTTGCTTAAGTTTCATTTTTAATTTTTAAGATTTTAGTATACCTTAGGGAAACCTCGTCAAAACATGACGGTAAAAAGGTTAACTTATTGAAGGATTTCCTTATATAGAACGTTCGTTGGGTGAACAAAAAAGGTTGAAAATACTAAGCCTACCATTCTCAGGTGAACTTTTAAACGCGTTATTTAACAAACACCTCTAATTTACTACCCCCCCCCCTACACTAACCTCGACTTAACCTATCTTAGTTTTCGGCTTACCTTATCCCCCCAACTTATCTCTCTTAACTCCGATTAACCTCTTCTCTCCTGGTTTACCCTCCCCCCGACTTATCTCCCACTTTGACTTACCTCTCGGGCTAACGCCCCTCGGGCTTCTCCCCCGACTTACTCACCCATTCTTACCATAAAATTCTATATTGAATTTATATATTTATATGCCTAATATACCAGCTTTCTAAACTTTGTCGATCATTTTCTCCATGTCCCTTAAGAGCTAAAATATTAGTTTTTAGACATTCCTATTCTAGCTTTTCATCAAATATCCTAATCTGCAAAATTTAAAATTTTTGAAAAAACGGACAGAGAAAGGCGGAGATATCGAATTACGTGAAAATGCTTGACAACAAATACTGTGAATTTCGACTGCAAGCAGGTATAGGATGTTTAGTTCCTGAACGTGAGGAAGCAAGCGCTGTAACTGGGCAGTCGGCCTTCGTCATATTGAAATGTATCGATTACAAATAATTCTTTTATATGAAAAATATAAATAATTAAAAAATCACATAACTAAAAATCCACAGAGTAAAAAAAGAACGTTTTAAAAATATAAAAATTAAATAAAAATAAAAAGTAAGTAGTGTTGTCTCATCCACAGAGTCAAAACTTTAATATAAAAAAGGTTCAAGCATATCGGTTTGTAGAACTCGTAGACGAAATGGAACAAAATGAGCTGTGTTTTAAATATATAGATTAGTAAATAAAAATTAATCTATACAATAAAGTTCAATATTGCTAATGTATTCACTATCGAAGGACATACGATTTTCGTAATCTAAATCTGTGTTAATGGGAACACGATAATAAGTATGATAAATAAGCAATTCCCATTGTTATTATAACATATAATCTGTTTGCTTTCTATGGTTTTCAACTATGAGGGTTTGGCTACGCAAGCTAATAACAAATCAAACGTTTTATTCAAACACTTTAACGATGGAAGTGGTGAGTTGCAGTAAACTCAGAAAACTTTTATAATCGTGAATAGTTCCAAAAAGTTAACACCCTGGAAAGTAAGATGACGTTGCAAGTAGATGGTCATTCTCGTGCGTATCCAAATAAATGTTTCAGATTTATTTATTTAAAAATATAAAACTTGAAGAAGTACATATATTAAGTAGTTTTGACTAATCTACACAACAAAAACTTCAATATAAAAAAAGAATCATGAAAATCGGTCCAGTAGAACTGGAACAATAAGCCTTGTGTAAGAAGAAGATGCTCAAACAAATATAAACTTGTAGACAAATATAATATAAACACAAAAAAGTTATTTTAAATATTATTATAGTTATTTATGAAGTAATAGCATCGGCACAAAAAAATCTGGCCGTATATATTTTGATGTAATTGTTTTATGAAGTAGTAAATTTTTTATGATACTGTTTTATCTTAAAGCTTACAAAATGAATAATAATAATAATAATAATAACTACTACAACCCATAACCTAATCCAAGGCCCCAGAAGCTATAAGCTTGTGCGGGAGGGAGGGGGCGATTATTATTATTATGTAGGCCCAATGTGCGGCTGCAGCCGACTTACAGATGGAACAGCGCAAATCCCACATTTGTGTCACAGCTAAGGAAAACTGCAGAAAACCTTAACCAGATCTGCCGGCGCCGGGAGTCGATCGCGGGCCGCTTGGGTGAAAGTCCGGCACGCCAGACATTACACTTCCAAGGCTGTTTGTAGAATGATAACTGGATAACAAATTTTACTTTTGATTTCAGACTACCCATCATATTCTGAACGCCACCTGATACTTCTTTGCTTACTTTTTGCCACTTCTTTAAATTTTTAATGTCTGTAGAATTGGACATACGCTTTTCCAAGTTATTTTTAACCCAAGACCCATGAGCTCAATATTGTTCTATTGGCCGCAGTTATGAAGAGTTTGGTGGACACATTTCTTTTGGTACAACAATAACACCGTTGTCTTCGTACCATTTTCTCGCCATCAAACTCTAGTAACTAATTGCCAAACAAGTATAGAACATTGATGCTGTCTAATTAATGATAGTAGTCTCTTGTAAACGTTTTTTTTTGTTTAGTTAAAGTTCTCCATTAATTGTCCCAGTGGCAATCAAAATCGTACTCCTAATTCCGCAAGAACAAATGGCTTGCCAAACCAAAACATGTTTGGGAAATGTTGATAGCTTTTCTTCTTGTATTTATCAGCAACGCCCCCTATAATTTTGCGACATACTATCCTTGTCCAGGTAGTTGACGAAAATCAGTCGTGACATGATTTTATTTTCTGGCAAACTTGGATTTTCTTGATAAATGTTCACAATTTTTTTTCGCACTTCTAATTATTTTGACTACATCTTTAGTCAGCTTTAATGACACTCAGAAATATTTTGTCAATATGTTTCTATGACAACATTCTACGGTTTTCAAGTTCAAACAAACTGATAGTAGGGAACTTATAAGATGAGGTAGTGTACAAATCGACCAGATTTTTTCGTGTCCAAGCTTAAGTTTCACCAGATTCTCTGTCCAACATTTAAACAGAGTAATAAGTATAAGATCCTTACCCAAGACGAATATAATAAACTCCTTTACTTTGGCAATCCTTAGTAATTAGAATAAAATAAACCATTAGTTAGAATTAATATGAATAACCGGTCGCTGTTGAAAATGCAGTGTCCTTAATGACATTCACACCTTAAACGACACTCGTTTAATAATGACGGAGCAATTTATTGCCAAGCGTGTGTAAGTATTGCCTGCGCAGTATGTAGCATGGTTTGTAACATTACTCAAGGTTTTACTCAATGGAGAAATGAGCATATTTTACTACTTTTCGTCAGAGTGTTATGTATATGTTGGTTTTGTTTGATACAGCTGAAAAACCAGTTTATTTAAAAAACTGATATTACAAAAATATGTTTCTCTAATATTATTACCATTTAAAATTTAAGGGCAGAACCGAATTCGTTTTACAACTCTCCAATAATCCCCTGGCTTCTAAAATTGCAATCGAATTTGCTTTCAAAATAGCAAATAATGAACTTGAAAATGTCGATATTTAAGAAATTATTTTGATCACCCTCTATAAAAAAAATCTATTTCTAACATAAATAAATTGATCATAGCTAAGATCTCACCTAAAGTTTTACAAAAAATCAACAAAGGGTGGCATAGATATTAAAATTTAAATGAAGGGTTGATAGGGACCAAAAAATACAAAAGTCATAACTTGACTACGTCGCACTGTGGTTTGTAACTGGCAAAATGCGGAAATAATTCAATAACTTTCACAGATTGTTATTAAGATGGGAGATTTATGTGTATCTATAGGTTTTTGGGGTCGTTGAATACGAATCTTATGTCAGAAATTTTAAATTCAAGATGGCGGATTCAATATGGCGGATCGAAGTATAAAAATCTTTATTTCTCAAAGTTTTTTGCGATTCAAATATAACTTTTATGCTTTTTAATATATTTTTGGGTACACTGAATTCGAATATGATAATACAAATTTTAGGAGTTTAGATGGCGGATCTAATATGGCGGCCTTAAACACAAATTTTATTTTTATACATTATTTGTATTTCAAATAATATTTTGACGTTTGTTAAAGGTTTCCGAGGTCGCTAAATTCCAATATAATAATAACAATTCAAAATCAATATGGCGGACCTCAAAATTTCTTTACATTTATCGCTTCTTTTATACGCTTTTTATGTTTAAATATTATTTTCGTATTTGCTTAGAGGTGTTTTGGGCCACTGAATTCTTGTGTCACAAGTTCTTTTTATCGCATTCAGCCAATTAAAAACTATGTCTTCGTGCCACAAAAGCTTGCTTGTGACAGGTTTTTAATTTTTAAATTATATTTAAATGTATGGAAAATACATTTTTACAATTATAGATGAATAACTAAATAAGTAATTAAAATAATCAAGATTTAATAAAATTCTTAAATCATGTGTTCGACTCACAGGTTTGATCAACGCGTGCGTGTAGGAGATTTTATTAAATTAATCTAGCGAATCCGCAGCTTTCGGCAGCTGTCTTATAGCTAAAAATAATCTATATTAAATTCCCTTCAAGATGGTTTTTCTGTTTTTGACGGCACGTCACGGCAAGTATACTAATTTTATAATTTGTTTATTTATTTTTAAAATTTTAAGAGTAATTTTAAATGTTTTTTTACATATTTTGGCGTAAAGTACAAGATTATATACACTATTTGTCAATAAATACTAAAAATTTAGAGAAAAAAAACAAGGAACATACCTTTGTTTCAAGCATGTAAAATAGACTCCGAAATCCATTATGTTTACGACCATATAAAATGGAACAAATATAATTTTTCAACTTATTTCGATTTGTTCCTTAAAGAATAGGTTCCGATCTTGTTATAATCATATTTTGAACAAAAAAAATTCGACAATGAAAAAAATTAATTTTTTTCCACCTATGGCCAGTTACAAACCACAGTGCGTCGTATCTGAGGACAAAAAATATCTAGGGTTAAAGACAGAACCTAAAGAGACTTCATTTGAGACGAGAAAATATAGGTTGTTCTATTTAAAAGAAATACACTTTTGTGCACCACGCTGTTTTGAGAAACCCTATGAATATGCCACTAATTATAAAGCGTGCCCTTTCTAACCTCATTAACATTTCCCTTAATTGAATGTTTAATCTAGGTAACGATAAACCTATAATCGATGAACGGAGTACTACATGGACACTCTGTATATTAGCTCGATAGGCCATGTAGGCTTTTAGCTTGTAACAGGCTTATTATTACCAGTATTTAATTCGCCCCGTCTTGATGTGAATTGGATTAGTGTATATAAAAGGAAAAAGATTTCCGCATTGGTACGTGCAGCATAACTTAAATTATAGATAATTCTAGTCTATTTAGGACCCTAAAATAGCCAAAGAACATATTTTGTTGCAAACTATATTTCTAAACGAGGCTTATTGCTTGTAATAAAATAATTCATTTCACACATGTTCTATGTTACTCTCCTGGTCCCATATTGAAATAACTTCGTTTATTGTAGTCAACAAATTTATTTTAAACAAAGATTATTTCCTTGAAGCACGCTAATAAATTTTTCGTATCAAAAACGTAGAGCAATTTATGCTCCCTATTCTAATATCAAATGTTTACAAACGAATATATCGAAAACACATTTTATATTTTACGAGGCATAATTACACCAAAGGATTGGGTTTTATTTAATTACGAACTTCAGCTTTCTGCAAGTGCTTGCGTTTTTTAAAAAAGATTAGAGGTAAGGTTTGCTTTTTTTGGATTGGCTAAAATCTGCATAAAAAAATGTTCTTGAAACTTTGATAAAGCTCTTTCCTTGTCAAACATGTTAAGGGATGTGTTTTTCTTCCTCTTAAAATTCAGAGGTGGTGGTTGCAGTTTGATCGAGACAGGGTAGAGCTTATTATCACATTGCGGGTGTTTATCCTAATATAATGGCTATACCGCGTAGCTTTCCGCGAAAACTTACACGACCGTGTAGTATAGATTTAGGAAAAGAAATTTTATGGGGTTTTTAGTTTTGAGCTCTTATGATTTTGTAACTTTGTTTACGGCTTAAATTGAACATATCTGATTTCGTCTGGAAGTTGTACACTAATTATCTTGGTTGGTTTAATGCCGATGTGGTCAAATGATTCAGAGAAATTAACCGTGATATCTGGTCCTTTGAATTTTGAAAGATCCTTGAGCCCATTACCTATTGGATTATCTATTCTGTTAATAATTCGTGGACCTGAGTGTATTTTGTGAAAGTTCTGCGTGAAGAAATTATAACAATAGTGGAATTTAAAATTTTTAACATTCAATCTCCGACACTAACAAAAACGTAAATATGTAAAAAACGTCATTTTTCTACCATCTCTTTTTTCTACCATTTCAGACCAAACTAAGTTATTAGCAGAATATTAATTCAATTGATCAAAAACTTCAATAAATCAAATAATGGAACCGATTGTGTAGTTTAAAGATTTATTTAATGAAGAAAGTTCAGAGTTTAACACTGACTGTCCTTTGTTGCTCTAGTGACAAAGTCTAAAGTGTAAAAGTTTTTTTAGTGAAGTTTAAAAATAAAGGCAATTAAGTGTTTGATGTTGTTCTGCATAAGTAATGTACAGGGTGATCCACTTAACTCCCTCCCTACTTTTCTCTGTTATTTTTGTAGTTACAATAAAATTATTTTAACAAAAGTTGTAGGGCTTTTTCTAAAGTTTTTAAATATGACATCATAAAAACAATTGAAAAATAAATGCCGAAGTTATATATATAAATTGAGTTTTTTTAAATGGAACACCCTGTATTTTATTGCATTGTTTGACGTAGAATCTCAATCTGATTTCAACAATATAGAATATATAATACTTACTTTTAACAGTTTTCGAAATATTTGCTTTTAAATATATATATAAATTACAAACTATCGCATATTCGATCGAGTATGCTCTGATTTTAAAAACATTTTCTTTGAATTGTTACTTTGACATTTCTAACAATAAAATAAATGGGTATTAGTGAATTTAGTGAGTTTATACTGTAAAAGTGCCATACACCACAGAAGAACTAATTAAATATTTTATGTGTTATCATTTAATATTATTTATTTATATATTTAAACGTAAATAATTCGGAAAGTTTTAGAAGTAAATACTATGTGTTCTATATTGTTGAAATGATTGCAAAATTCTACATAAGAAAATGCAATAAAATACAGGGGTTCCATTTAAAAAAATTCAATTTATATATATAACTTCGGTATTTATTTTTCAATTGTTTTTTTGATGTCATATTTAGAAACTTTAGAAAAAGCCCTACAACTTTTGTTGAAATAATTTTTTTGTAACTACAGAAATAACAGATAAAAGTAGGGGGGGATGTTTAGTGGATCACCCTGTACGTTTGTACATGTACTAATGTACTGTAAGTTATTGTTGTTAAATAATTATTATCAAATTTCCGAAAGTCATTGACGTGTTTACCCGTATTCTCTAGTAAAGTACTAATAAAACTTTCGAATTTAGAAAGGGGTCCTAATTGTAAGTTTACTTTGTACTCCTGTTTGGAGTTTTGCGTTTAGACAAAAAGAAACGGGTATATTTGCCGTGTATTATATGTATTGTAGTTACTTTATTTTCGACTACTTGAGACCAATGAACTTTATTTAATAAATCAGAGTGAAATATAATCAACCACTTGCTATAGTTCGTTCAACAAATTGTTTGTAGTCAATCTTTCAAAATCATAAACAAGATAAATTTCTTTTCCTCAATTGTAGATTCCCGTAGTATTTTTTTAAAACAGTAATAGCAAACAATTTCACAAATTTTAAATTAGTGAGATTTTGTTAATTAACACCCACGGCACCTGAAACTAATTTGATTAAGTAAGTAGTCTCGTTTGGCGGTTTGACACATCACATCTTGGACAACGGTGACATTTTGCATATTGGTCGGTTCTATAGCATTACATTACAGTCTCGAGGAGAAGCTTTGAACTTTATGAAGAAGTAATACTTAATTGTTATAATAATCTTTTGACCAGCGCATCCAGTCCATCTTTAAAAAAGGTACCTTTAAAATAACTTTAATAACTAACGAGAATGAAATTATATATCCAAAAGAGTTCGAACATATTAAAGTACATACATAGATATGTTTATTATTAAGAAAATTATATTTTGAATTTCTCTACCGCAATTATGTTTAGTTCTCAAAGAATGCAATATAAGTACGTTAACGAGCATACAGAAAACAAGAAATCTGGGAAATCTAGAAAAACGACAAAGAATAGAGATAATATCTATTCCAATATTCTAATTATAAGAAGAGAATGACAGAAGAAACGTAGTATACACGGCCCTAATTAGTAATGTTTGCGCACAAAAAATAAATAATTCATTCAAGTGAGAGTAATTGTATAGTTAAAACAGGAACAGTAGCACAGTCTAGTCTATTATTAGAAATTTTATCTATTATATGTTAGAGGCACGCGATATCTTACAAATGCAAATCATTATCCTTCGAAAAAATATTGAGACATTTGCATTCATTTGATTTATTTACTTGGAGCGTAGGTGAATGATACAAAAAAATGTAACTAGAAGAAGCAGAATGTTAATTAAATTAGCCTAGCGCTAAACAGATACAATCTCTTCGAAGAGCACATCCATACTGTATATGTCATGACAAGAAGAATTTCATGGGAAATGTTTATAAATGCGATATATCTACAATTTGTACACATTGTTGCATTTCCAGATTACTAGTTTCAGTTTTCTTCAGCATTTAACATTTCACGAACGAAGATCGCTCTCTATGAATATCCAAACGCGTTTTTCATTCTTTTATACTGTATAAATCATGTCCGAAAAGTATGGAATATGTCATATACTGCATTAAATATAAATATAAATTTTATAGAAAAACGTTTTAAATAAAAGTTGTTTAGTATTTAGTTTTTTATTATAGGGCAATATTTAAACTTAATGTTTTTTTATAAAACAAAAGCGCAACGAATAACATGTCATTTTTTTTTAAATGGCCAGATGTCTCTGTATTATACTCATTAGATAGAGATTTTTTTTCTCTTGATGACACAAAACTTTAATGCCATTACTTAAGTTAAATTCTGAAAAAACGAAACAATGTACTCTTAGGTCTATTTTATTTATTAGTAGGTATTATCTTATGACAACGTAAGATATTATGAATTTGCCTCGGAAACTACAGCAGATTTTCAAACTGTGCTCCTTTCACAGTTTGGCAATGATAAATCCGCCGTTCAAATCCGCCAATAACACTTGCTATCATTTCTGGTGTGATAGCCCTTATCTCTATTCGAATGCGATCTTTTAAGCTTTCAAGAACCCTCTACGACCTATTTATGTAAACTGTAACTTTAAGGTAGCCCCAAAGAAAAAAGTCTAGCGGAGTTAAAACCAGCGAACGAACAGGCCATTCCATTACACCTCTTCTACCTATTCATCGATTAGCAAAAGTGTCATTCAAAAAATGGCTGACATTAATTCTGAAATGAGGATGGTCCCAATCCTGCTTGAGCAATATTCTGTTATGAGGTATATCTAGATCTGGTTCATTTGGATATAAAACAGCTAACACGGGAACTAATTCAAATTTTAAAAAAACGAAATAAGCGTCTGCAGTCAATCCAGGCGTCCTCCGTCAGACGTCATTCCAGTCCAAACATTTATTGTCTGCCAGTGTTGAGTGTGTCCCTCCATATACCAGTTAGGATTTTGTGAGGGCCAGTAACGTGTATTTTGCTTGACTACCGTTCAAACAAAAGGTTGCCTCATCAGTGAAAAGGATATGTTTATAAAAATCTGCGTCTGCTTCATATCGACGATTTATTAATTCGCAAAACTCCAACCTTCGATCCAAGTCGTCTACAAATAATTCGCGAACGACACAAGGCTTATACGGATGCCACGTTTCTTTTTTTAGAATTTGGTGAACAGAAGATTTCTTTAAATTATACTACCCAGCAATTTGTTGAACGGAGACGTGTGGATTTTCCAAGAGAGCCAACATTACATTTTCACGTTCTTCATTATTTACAGCTCAGGCTCTATCCGTTTTTGGCAAATCCTGAACAGGGCCGGTTTCTTGAAATTTTCGCAAAATTCTACTAACGGTAGACTGAAGGATATGATATTCAGAGTATACTTAAGTTGTTAAATAAATTGCAAATTTGTTCCTGTTCTCGCTTAAAACTAACATTACATCTGAGAGTGGTCAGAACCACCCTATACTAGCAACAATATCCTACAACTAAGAGTCATTAGGAAACGAGGTAAGCGGTACCCCTGGGTACTAGCTTCTAGGCTCCTAATATAAAGTACTGCAACTAAGCATCATTAGGAATCAGTTAAGCAGTGCCCCTAGACTCCAGTTTCTAGATCCCTAATACTAAGATCCCCTATAAATTAATAAGTAAAAAGATTCGTACCAGGCCTGCTTCAAGTTGTTGATTCGTTGGAGTCGATGAAATGACTGAATCTGGACTTGAAACGGCCGGCCTTATATACTGTATATTGCGGTAGACATTAGCATATTAATGTGAATCTGTAAGCTCGGCGTTCCTCATATCCGTTGTTATTTCCTTGTTCGGTTGTGTTTTGGCATAGGTCGATCGCATGTGTGCTGATTAGAGGTTCTTAGAATGAGAGCAGCTGGCTCGCGTGTGTGATTAACATTAAGCCAACGCTATATAATGTTACGAGAAAATGTATTAACCTTCAATGATAATTGCACCAGTTGGAATGCAACTTGCAGTTTTTGTGAATTATTTAAGTGCAAATAATTCCGTTATGCGTTGCGCTTTTGTTTTCTAAAAAAAATAAGTTTAAATATTAAAAACTAAATACTAAACAACTTTTATTTGTAAAATTGTTCCATAAAATGTATGTTTAATGCAGTAAATAACATTCCAAACTTTTCGGAAACGGTGTATATATTTTAATGTGTATTACATAAGATTCTACTTTCAGAGTTCTTTTACTACGACAAGGTAAAAATATAAAATAAAAATAAACTGCTAGTAAAGCTTCAGTTTCAAAATCAGATTTGCAAAATTCATCCTTGAAACGTATTAGTCAAATTATTTTTGACCGTGGGAATTATAAAACTACCCAGAATTGAAAAAAGTTTTTTTTATGAAGAATGTAGTAGAAATGTTTGTTTGGCGCCACTGAGTATCAAATTCTTCAAAGATCAATGAGTATTTTAATTATATTATTATTAATTCCAACTACTATCGTAAGTCTTCAGAACATAGAAACTAATCTAAAAAAAACTATTTTTTAATCTATCATTTAAATTAATAAAAAAGATTCAAAAAGGAGCAGTTAGGACGGTGGTGATATATGCTGAGGAAAGATTGGGCCTGGTGGGCGGGTGGTATATGGCCCTCAGTCGGGTTGACTGAATATTCTCTCATCGAAAAATTATCGCTTAATGCCATGTCACATACTAAAGTCCTTCAAAATATCTGCTAGGTACACTCCAGGACTTTCTCTTACCTCTCTACATGTACATGCATATCTACTAATAAAAATGTTTCTTCTCACTTACAAATTAGAAATGAAATAAACTTTGACGTTTATAATAATAGCTGCTGTACACATAGCAATAAGATTCTCCTCAAATTTATGGTCATACGCAAGCGTGTTTACGAAGCAGCTGGGCGTTCATTGTAAACAAAGAATGACGTGGTATAAAAATAGTTGTGTATTCAGAAAAAAATTGGTGACTTTACATTGTAACAAAAATATTGTTGATAAATATGCGTGATATTTCCATGCCATTTGTTTTAAAATTTAATTAAATATATTTTATATATAATTATGAATAGTTAATTAACCTTTATTTTAGGATACAGTACAATTTAATATTAACGAATTATATAATAATAACGAATTCCGTACCTATTACTGTAAAAGCAATATGGCCGTTCGCATTTTGTCCACTTCAATAAATAAAATAAAACGTGAGACATTTTGCGCACCTAGCGATTAATTGTTACTTGATCTTTAGCTTTATTATCATTGCATGGTTGTTTAAATAATATTTTATAAAGCAAATAACCATTTTTAAAAACAAAATAAACCGAATTTTATTGTGAAATCATTCACAATAAATTTCGGAAAAAAAATGCTGTATTACACGTCAAAGTTTCTTTACCAAACTTGTTGAAAAATTTCAGCAAAAATTTGGGTAAGAATTTGGCATAAATTCTGGTAAGTCTAAAACAGCTCTTAAGCTTCTTTTCTCGGCAATTTTTCTTATAACTAGTACATAGTTTGTAGTCAAAGTACAAGCTTTCTAGAAGTCGCGCCCCATGCAGTTTCTTGTAGTACTTGATTAAAGTGTTTGAGTGCGTTTCTCAGCAGAGTCTTAGCTTTTAGTATAGTATAGGGTCAGAGTCTAGTCAATGCAATATTCAGGTTGAAGGTAATTTATGCTTATATTTTTGATAGTATAAAAGTCCAAGAGATTCAAGCAAGTAGTACAGTAATGTACCTTCTGGGCCAGGAAGTTACGTCATAAGCACATGTTATATGTAAACAAACATGGACGCCGGAAATAAACAAATATGGCCGCCAACAGGGTTGCCAAAATGATATTACCAGAAAGTTATTAGATAATTCCCTAGATTTGAAAATGTAAACAAAGCAGCTGATTGGTTAGTTTTTAAATGGCGGGATGTATGTAAACAAATGCTCTTATTGGCTATTAGCTAAACCCGCCAAGCACATGTTGTATGTAAACAAATCCTCTTATTAAGATAAGCCCGCTAAAATGATATCACATGTAAACATACAGGGTGACCAAATAATATTTGGTTAAATATATAAAATACTAGATAATTTCCCCAGATGTAAACAAATCCACTGATTCGTTAATTTAAATTTAAAAACTTTAAATTACCAGGTGTCCAAATGATATTTGGTTAAATATAAAAAATACTAGATAATTTCCACAGATGTAAACAAATCCTCTTATTAGATAAGCCCGCTAAAATGATATCACATGTAAACATACAGGGTGACCAAATGATATTTGGTTAAATTAAAAAATACTAGATAATTTCCCCAGATGTAAACAAATCCACTGATTGGTTAATTTAAATTTAAAAATTTTAAATTACCAGGTGACCAAATGATATTTGGCTAAATATAAAAAATACTAGATAATTTCCACAGATGTAAACAAATCCACTGATTGGTTAATTTAAATTTAAAAATTTTAAATTACCAGGTGACCAAATGATATTTGGTTAAATATAAGAAATATTAGATAATTTCCACAGATGTAAACAAATCCTCTTATTAGATAAGCCCGCTAAATGATATCACATGTATACATATAGGGTTGCCAATACATATTTATGTGCTAAGAGATTCTAGTGCTGCCATCTGTTATTCACATTCAAATAGACAAGGAAGTTTAAAAAAACCACAATTATTGACTGTAATCATACAAGCTAAAAATTAGTATATTTTTTAATTAAATAACCCAGTGCTGCCATCATGTGTTTCTTGTTCACATTCAAATAGAAAAGGAAGTTTAACCCTCATAAGGCCAAGCGGGGTACAGTTGTACCCCAGGTTAGGTTTTTGGATTATATCTAGAAATATAATTTTTCTTGCGGATGGGAGTCTATGACTTTGTCACTTACATTGACGTGGTCAAATGATTCAGAGAACTTAACCGTGATATCTGGTCCTTTGAATTTTGAAAGATCCTTGAGCCCATTACCTATTGAATTATCTATTCTGTTAATAATTCGTGGATCTGAGTGTATTTTGTGAAAGTTCTGCGTGAAGAAATTATAACAATAGTGGAATTTAAAATTTTTAACATTCAATCTCCGACACTAACAAAAACGTAAATATGTAAAAAACGTCATTTTTCTAAGTTATTAGCAGAATATTAATTCAATTGATCAAAAACTTCAATAACTCAAATAATGGAACCGATTGTGTAGTTTAAAGATTTATTTAATGAAGAAAGTTCAGAGTTTAACACTGACTGTCCTTTGTTGCTCTAGTGGCAAAGTCTAAAGTGTGAAAGTTTTTTTAGTGAAGTTTAAAAATAAAGGCAATTAAGTGTTTGATGTTGTTCTGCATAAATCTGCATAAGTAATGTACAGGGTGATCCAGTTAACTTCCCCCCCTACTTTTCTCTGTTATTTCTGTAGTTACAATAAAATTATTTTAACAAAAGTTGTAGGGTTTTTTCTAAAGTTTTTAAATATGACATCATAAAAACAATTGAAAAATAAATGCCGAAGTTATATATATAAATTGATTTTTTTTTAATGGAACACCCTGTATTTTATTGCCTTGTTCGACGTAGAATCTCAATCTGATTTCAACAATATAGAATATATAATACTTACTTTTAATAGTTTTCGAAATATTTGCTTTTAATATATATATATATATATATATATATATATATATATATATATATATATATATATATATATATATATATATATATATTGATAAAGGGTACCTTGTCACCTCCAAAGTAGATACCCAGCGTACGTTGTCACCTCATATATAACGTTGTGACCTCCGTTTTCGGAGGTGACAACGTTTTGCCCTTTTTTCTACTGTATAAGCATATAGATGGTGTTAGAAGCCTAAATTCAAATTTTTGTCTGGAGGTGATAACGTCATACTTATACTCACAAGATTAATTTTTAGTTCAGCTGTAGATCGCTGGCGTTGCCGTCGCTCTTAGTTGTATAATTGCCAATACGATGTCACCTCCGCCTGTATATGTAGTTTTTTGTACCATGTACGGTACGTTGCAGGCTCCACAGTTTGGCAACGTCGTATACAAGACCTTAACCATTCAGGTATATAGAATTCCATCGAAACTCATACATCTGGCGTGGTTTGGACCATTTCATGCTACATAAATTTAAACATACTTTTTTGGGAATAGTAGCTGCATTTAAACTAATATTTTTAAGGGATCGCTTGAATTGTACGTCATTTTCAAATAGTTGATGATGGTTTAAAACAATAAAGTAATAATTTCTATTCCATTTAAAAGATTTTGAGTTGAAAATGACTTTCTTTGAAATACGAAGAGATTAAATAGAAAATACTTTTTAGCCGTAATTATGTATAAAAAAGAGTTCATTTTTTTACAATATGATCATTTCGGATTTTTTGGGTTATACTATTTGATAATTTTCAGAATTGTCATATGGCATATGAAATATTCATTCTCGCATCTACAAAGAAAGATTTAACTTTAAGATTTTCTTACAGTACAACAATTAATAAATTTTTAAAGAAAAATAATTTTATAAACAGAATAATGTAACATTTGGTATGTAGTGTACAAATTTCACCAAATCCGGTTCATGAAGTTTTAGCTGACATTGTAACTATGTTTACATTTTTATTTATTTATTTAATCAAATACACGCGAATCTCCCTTTATATACACAAAATTAATCCTAAAATATGCTTCAAATATAATTTGGTTACCAAAACTCATAACAAAATGCATTTTTATAATAATTATCAACAGATAAAGTTGAAATAATCAATTCCACAAACATAATGTAAATGTTTTAATAATAATTTTAAAAACAAAAAGGTTGGTTTCTGTGAAGGAAGTGGGGTATCTTGACCAATATAAGTTAATTGTTTGAAAAGAAAATCGATGAAATAGCTTTCACTTTTGGGTATGTGGTAAGAAAGAAACAAGTGAATTTATTAATTATCCTTATTTTCATTTGTGGAATTTTCGCCATCTAGTTGTATGGCTTCATCTAGCACATGAAATATGGATATTAAAAGTCAAATTACATGATTTTTTAACATACATATATATCCTGATATATATTGTTTACGTTGATTTTACCGATCTTTTTATTTGAGTGTACGTACAGTTGAGGAGTTAATAAATAGGTTACATTTTTATAAATCTAGGCACTTATGTTGTTAATTTTTGTAAATGTAGTTTATTATAAAAATGGATTAGTGGTTGCTAAGCGAAACAATAATGGTTGACTTCTTTGCTTGTTTGAACTAGCATTCATTAGAGGTAAAGGATTGTATACTAGTTGTTTTGTTTCTCAATTACCAACCTTGGTACTACATTAACATTCAAGATTGGTCCAAGACTAACCTTGGTTTTATTGCGATATTGGTGACATTGCTGGCTGTAGTCAGAATAGTTTTGGAGGGTCCGCAAAAGCCCTAATCTTTACGATTTTGCCGAATTTTTTCTTTCTTATTAAAAATCCATTTTTTCCGTATCTGCCTTCACGAACTATTTCCTGTAATTTTCTCACAATTTACTTTTGTGTTAAAACCTTAATTTGTGTTTCGGAGTACAGAGAGAGTTGGGAGGAGTGGGAGGAAGGAGTTGACGTAACGAAAAGTGTTGTTTTAAGATGCGAAATCAAATAGAGATGGAGATCAAGGGGTAAACGAAAATATCATGGAAAGATCCGGCAGTGAATCTTAATCGGATTTTGAGGAAGGCCATCAATCTCACAGAGGGTAAAACTTCCAACATTGGCATCCATCTGTGATCGAACAGGAGTATCAGACAGAGCTGCAAGACGTTGGTGTAATCTCCCAGACAGACAGAGAAAAGGTTATCGACAGGATGAAGATTGGAAGAGAGAGAACAGGACACAGAGATCAAGTTGTTTCGACAGCAGGTCACAGAGCGATCCGTGCACTTTATTATGCTAGCAGAAAGGACTGTTACCAGCACTAGGACCAAGGGAGGTGTGATTTCTCTACTTGAAAAAGGACTGAAAAGGTGATTGCAATGGATGTTTTGTATTTTTCATTCCAATGGACTTCCCTGACGCCGTCTGTACCAGTTTCTAGATAGAAAGACTACTGGGCCTAGAACCTACTCAGGCGAAATTGGCAAGAAACTAGATGGGTGCGAAAAGCTTGACATTGCAAGTTTTTCACCAATCGAAGGTAACCTTCCCTATTTAGAAGTCAGTCAAGATTTGAGTACTGACCAAAAATATTTACTAGAAGTTTGCCACGCCACGAGGAGAGTATTCAGAAGATCTAGCGAAGAAAAACCCAGGGAAGCCATCACATGCAAGATGGCAGCTAATCGCATTTTACGCCTGTACGTCAGCAGCGAGAACCCTTCTGATAACTTGAAAATACTATCTGAGTACGTAATGAAAGTCTACGCTCCAGTTTGGTCCCATGTGAAACTTCATCCATCTTGCACTTACGGCGCTCAGTACTTGGAGACTTGTAAAGTTTTCCCGCTACTTTCCGCATGGGCTCCTAAATAATAATAATAATAATAAATGCCTTTATTTTAATAAGCAGAGAAAAAAAATTACATTCATTACATTACATTAAGGCGAAGTTCAGCATCACCTAACTGGGTGATGCTGCTCTGCCACTTAACCCTTAATTTAAATAAAAACAATGATTTAATATAATATGCGGCAAAATAATTAGGTAACGTATAATAAAACATATTTAAACAGGATAATATAGGTAGAGTTATGTTAACATTATCCTTGGTGGAGCTGGCAGCAGGAGCTTCGTAGAACATACACAGGAACATGATTAATTTAAGTTTGTTGTTTTCTAAACAAATCTGATGACAATGTTTTTTTGAACTTTGAGATAGGAAGAGCTTTAAATGAGCTTGGAATCTGATTAAGATATGAAGCGCAGGTATATGAGAAAGATCTCTTAAACGTGTGTGTTTTATGTGGTGGAATCGTAAGTAAACCTCTGTATCTTAAGTTTATGTGATGTACGTCTGTACGAAAGCTTATTTTATTAGTCAGGTATTCAGGTTTGCTGTGTTGTAATATTTTATGAAAGAAAGTTGTCGCGTGTAGGTGACGTCTGTTTGACATGTTAAGCCATTTTGATGGTGCTAATTTGTCTGTTATACGATGAACTGCCCTAGGTATGCCATAAATTAGTCGGAGGCAGGCATTGTGTAGTCGCTGTATTTTATGTGCAACCTCTTGCTCTATACATGGCCCATAAACTACATCACAGTAGTTAAGATCAGAAAGAACCAGCGCCTCACAAAGCATTTTTTTGATATGCGTGTCGAGATACTCTCGATTCTGATATATGATACGAAGATTTAAGTATCCTTTTTTAAGAACATTACAGACATGCGATTTAAATCGTAAATCTTTCTCTATAGTTAGACCTAGGTTCCTTACCTTTTTGTAGACTTCCACTTTTACGCCTCCGATCTCAATATTGACCTCTGCCACTAAAGAGTCGTACACATAAGAACTACTTATTAGTATTGCTTGAGATTTAGTAGGATTAAGTTTCAGTTTATGTGCTCTAGATAAATTAAAAATTGCTTGTAAATCAGCATTAATTTTTTGACAAGCTTGAGTTACCGAAGTCCAGGGAAATGATGAATACAGTTGTGTGTCATCAGCGTAAAAGTGGGAGTCTACGAACTGGAGCTGTTCACGGAAATTCGATATATAGATAGCAAATAAGGTAGGGCTGACAATGGAGTCTTGGGGTACACCAGATTTTAAGGTTAGATATTCTGAAGTATTATTCTTATATACTACAGCTTGCTGTCGGTTTGTTAGAAAGTTTTTAAAAAAATTTACCGCCTCAATTGAGAGTCCACAAAAATGTAAAATAGATAAAAGTAACTGATGGTCTACAGTGTCAAAAGCCTTTGAGAAGTCTAACAGTACTAGAAGAGTGGCAAGTTTTTTGTCAAGAGCAGTTATTATATCATCGGTTACTTTAAGTAATGCGCTCGTGCAGCTGTAGCCCCGCCTAAACCCTGATTGTGTCTCAGGCAGTATATCATTTCGTTCTAAGAATTCTTTTAGTTGCTTATCAATGATCATTTCTAAAACTTTGGAAAGAACCGGGAGGATGGAGATGGACCGGAGATCTTTGAATTCTAAGGGATTAGGAATCTTATTTAAAGGGATAACATTTGCTTTCTTCCAGGTAGTGGGATATACTGAATGGATAATACAATAATTAATTACATGAGTCACAACAGGGAAAAGAAAGGGTAGGCACAGGTTTATCATAAAAAGAGTTATTCCGTCGTGACCCGCGGCATTTGATTTTATTCTTTTGCTACTACTCCAAATCTCTTCTTCGGGCACAGGGCGAAAGAACAGGACATGGTTTGTTTTAATATTACTATTGTAATAGCTTAGGAGTTAAGAAAAAAGTATTTATGTCATTTACGTTTGTCAAATATTCCGGTAAATTTGAAGATTTCTTTTTATTTTCTATAATATTGTGTTTGATACTTTTCCAGATAAGGTTAGCTTGATTGGTTTCCGATAGGTTAGTAAAGTACGTCTTTTTAGCCCTACGACGTATTTGTAACAAGGTTTCTTAGTTGTGCATATTGCTGACGATCTGTCTGTGATTTGGTTTGCTTATAAATTTTGTGTGCATAATCGCGCATTTCCATTAAGAACCGTATATTATCATTAAGCCAGGGTGCTGGTGGTTTAGATATTCGTGAGTGTTTAATGGGTGGATGGACAGCAAAGAGCGGGGCTAGCTTATTGTTAAGAAAGTCGACTTTACTATCAATATCCGTATAAGTATAAATTTCATCCCAATTGATTGACATAAGATCATCATGAAATAGATTATAATTCAAGTTTTTGAAACAGCGGTATGTTTTATGAATTGTGCCGGCCTTCGACCATCCATGAGCAGGGTGCAGTCTACTGTCTCGTGATCAGACAGTTTAGCATCGACAAAAATTCCAGAGTTAATTACATTCGCGGCTTTGGAGGACAAAATTAGATGTATAATGGTGTCGATCCTGAATTCCAAACAAATGTCTGCTTTGCCTCCCCACAAAATCTACTTCTCGGGCTTCTAATCGATGAGAGGAGACATATTCGTGAGTTGGGTTTACGACTAGTCCTAAAGGCAAGAACATTAGTCCACAATGGTGGTGGCGTCAAGAAATCCCAAATTCCTAAAATCAATTTCTATGCTGAGAATTACATTGATTTCATTTCATGGGAAGCTCAAAAAGTCACAGAGCCTCCATTTACTAAACATATAAAGGAAGATGAACTAAAAGGTCTCATAGTAAAGGCTGGATCTCTTCAAATGAACTTTCCGTTGATTTTCCACGATTTCAACTGCCACACTCAAGCGGTTGAAAGAACGGTTAAGATTGTCAAGAGGCATCGTCTGCAGTTTGTGGCAGCAGCAACAGAGATCGTTATATTATGACTAAAATAGAATCTCGCAAGTCCATGCCGTTGTTTGAGTCAAGAAAATATTTTAATGTATGACAACCTTATAGTCATAAGACTCATAAGTAATAATATATATAAATTACCTATCCCAATATAACAATGTTTTCTTTTTGTTTTATAGAACTGCATTTCTTTTCAATTAAGATCTTTATTGTTTGTTTTTACCACCTGTATAAGTGCTCAAAGCTCCTATTAATAAGTGTAAAATATACCTTCTGCAGGTTGGTAGATATAGGGTACATAAAACTGAATTATAATTGAAAAAAATTATAAAATTCAGTTCTTTCGGACCCACAAGAAATTTTTTTACTGATCTGGAGTTTTTACACGATATTAAGCACTACAAAATGAAAGTTTTAATCACTCGGCCATGATAAAAAATGGAAAAGAAAATCTGAAGTTAGTAGGGAAAAACTGATTAATAATTGAGAAAAATGATCAAATTCAAAGTGCTTGCGGACCCTCAAGAAATTGTTTTACTGAGCTGGGGGTTCTACATGTTAATAGGCACCAAACAAGACAACTTTTAATCACTCTGCCATGATAAAAAAAATGGAAAAAATATTTTTTGACCTCTATTTCGTTCCATCCTAATACATATTCTATAATTCGTTAGATCAAATAATAAAGAGGTGTATATCATAGCCAACGGAAGCTGTTGGAAAAAATGCCTTAAGAAGAAAATTTTTAAAAATGTCGATTAATTTGTTGTGTTTCGATTGGTTTAATGTTAATAAAGTTGATAACTCCCTTTGTTAATTAAATCACAGGAAATCCAATGGTCCAACATGATAAGTGTGTGACTTCGGAAATATCAAACATTTGTAGTAAAAAACACATTATTTAATTTCTTTGTATTACACTCTCTTCGAGTTTAGTAAAAATTAAAAGAGTGTCTGAGTATATTTCAATTAAATAGAATCTAGATAAAAGTATATTCAAATTAAACAGTGATTCTCGAGATTACAAGAAACTTTATAAAATATTAACTTTATGAAGTAAACGAGAAAGCAATGATTATAATTAGAGAAGCCTTATTAAACTAGTCAGTGCTACTAAGAAAGACGCTTTAATAAATGTTGAAACGGCTTTTAAATAAGTCTTTAATAATAATTCATAAGAAATACAAAAACGCCAATTTACTATAACACAGAAAATAAAAAATAAGTAAATCGAGAATGCTTGCTTGTTTTCATTTGTTATTTTGCCACTAAAATGCCTTCGGCGAGCAATTTGAACCGCCCGATTTCAACATCTGGAGACCATAAGAGACCCTTTTTATGAAATGTACATCTATGGAATGTGGTGTCAACGCTCTATATATATAACTGCGCATAACGATGGTACCTTCTGACCTCCGAACACTTGGCAGCGTTGCTGGAGGTAACAGCGAACTACCAGTTTCTGCTTGTATATACAATTTGGAGGTCGGTTCGTATCTTCTGTAAACTCTATATATGACAAAATAAAACAAGGGAAATAGTTTCCCCTTTCTTGAGATTTGGATTCTAGAGGTTCCCCTCATCACAAATATAACAAATTTTTAGCAATATATTCACGGGAATACCCGGAAGTCAGGTCGTCTCCTCTGTATGGCGGAGGTGACAGCTTAACAGGCATCAATATATATATATATATATATATATATATATATATATATATATATATATATATATATATATATATATATATATATATAAATTACAAACTATCGCATATTCGATCGAGTAAGCTCTGATTTTAAAAACATTTTCTTTGAATTGTTACTTTGACATTTCTAACAATAAAATAAATGGGTATTAGTGAATTTAGTGAGTTTATACTGTAAAAGTGTCATACACCACAGAAGAACTAATTAAATATTTTATGTGTTATCATTTAATATTATTTATTTATATATTTAAACGTAAATAATTCGGAAAGTTTTAGAAGTAAATACTATGTGTTCTATATTGTTGAACTGATTGCAAAATTCTACATAAAAAATGCAATAAAATACAGGGGTTCCATTTAAAAAAATTCAATTTATATATATAACTTCGGCATTTATTTTTCAATTGTTTTTTTGATGTCATATTTAGAAACTTTAGAAAAAGCCCTACAACTTTTGTTAAAATAATTTTTTTGTAACTACAGAAATAATAGATAAAAGTAGGGGGGGATGTTAAGTGGAAGTTATTGTTGTTAAATAATTATTATCAAATTTCCGAAAATCATTGACGTGTTTACCCGTATTCTCTAAAGTACTAATAAAACTTTCGAATTTAGAAAGGGGTCCTCATTGTAAGTTTACTTTGTACTCCTGTTTGGAGTTTTGCGTTTAGACAAAAAGAAACGGGCATATTTGCCGTGTATTATATGTATTGTAGTTACTTTATTCTCGACTACTTGAGACCAATGAACTTTATTTAATAAATCAGAGTGAAATATAATCAACCACTTGCTATAGTTCGTTCAACAAATTGTTTGTAGTAAATCTTTCAAAATCATAAACTAGATAAATTTCTTTTCCTCAATTGTAGATTCCCGTAGTATTTTTTTAAAACAGTAATAGCAAACAATTTCACAAATTTTAAATTAGTGAGATTTTGTTAATTAACACCCACGGCACCTGAAACTAATTTGATTAAGTAAGTAGTCTCGTTTGGCGGTTTGACACATCACATCTTGGACAACGGTGACATTTTGCATATTGGTCGGTTCTATAGCATTACATTAAAGTCTACAGTAGAAGCTTTGAACTTTATGACGAAGTAATACTTAATTGTTATAATAATCTTTTGACCAGCGCATCCAGTCCATCTTTAAAAAAAGGTACCTTTAAAATAACTTTAATAACTAACGAGAATGAAATTATATATCCAAAAAAAGAGTTCGAACATATTAAAGTACATACATAGATATGTTTATTATTAAGAAAATTATATTTTGAATTTCTCTACCGCAATTATGTTTAGTTCTCAAAGAACGCAATATAAGTACGTTAACGAGCATACAGAAAACAAGAAATCTGGGAAATCTAGAAAAACGACAAAGAATAGAGATAATGTCTATTCCAATATTCTAATTATAAGAAGATAATGACAGAAGAAACGTAGTATGGCCCTAATTAGCAATGTTTGCGCACAAAAAATAAATAATTCATTCAAGTGAGAGTAATTGACTTTCAACCTTTTCATATTTCCACCCCTGTGGTGTGCTAGGTTTCTGCTAGGAACAAACTGGTGTCGTTAGTGCCGGCTTGGGATTTAGGTGCTAGCCAGCAATAACTACGAGCACTTGATCCATCTATTTACAATGTATAGAAAGCCATCAGGTGGAGGCTAGCTGCCAAAGTTTTAATCCTCATATTTCCACTCTTATTGTGGTACTAGCTTTCTAATATGGGTGCTAGCTAGTGTTAACTACGTGATATCTAGTGCTAGATTTTGAAAACGATAGAAGAAAATGATGGCGCTGATTTCAACGTGGGTCCTTCCAATTTCACTCTTAAGTGGTTCTGGAACTGGAATCTGGAGGTAACTGGTGCTAGCTAAGAAAAATTTATTACTAGATGGGGCCAAGTTAACGGATCCATGACTATACTTTTTAATAGCGATTTTAATTGCATACAAAGTCTAAGTTTATAAAAAAAAACATTAAAATCAAGAGATGCACATTCTAAGATCTGACATGGTCGATTCAAACATTCAGTTGAAAATGCAAACCCAGGCATTGCCAGACGAATTCCTGGACGCGTTATTGAACAAACACCTCCAACTTACTCTGCTCTCCCGACCAACTCGACTTATACACCCGCTTCTGCCACCCACCGACTTACCACCCTCAATATACGCACCTACCTCCCTTCACTGATACCCCCCGACTTACCAATTACCTGGTTTACCCTCACCACGACTTATCCTCTCTCAGGCCTATTTACCTTCGGTTTACTATCGGATTTGGATTTATCACATACACGTCTGATCTATTCCTACTATGATAAATTTATGTTCAGAATTACTCCTAGAGTTTTGTGGTTAGTTACTCTGCATAAGTTGTCGTAGTTCAAGTGGTACGAATATCGTGGATTGTTTTTCCCGAGTTAGAGTACCACCACTTAAAAACGAATAGATCCATCTTAAAAGTTTACCTTTGATACCACCTGATATCACTTGATAGGAATACTAAGAGTCCAGGTAAATAACGTCGATCAGTTGTTTGCTATCCAGTTATAAGAGTTAATAGGTTTGGAATGACGTATCTGTCCGGTAGAAATCCATACTGAGTTCCAGGCATTTGGATACTGTTGGAATCGGCATCTTTCTGGTAAATAGGTGGTTCGAGGATGTTCCTAGATATTTGGTAGCTTACGGAATGGAAATAGAAGTGGTGTTTAAACACTTCTTCAAGCTCAGAAATGTTCTTAGTGCTGCTCTATCAAAATAAACATCTATAAGTCAGTTTTTCTTTGACACAAATTAAACATATAACTTCTCAACATTGTTAAATCCACCTTTTTCCATAGTAACTAACGCCACGTCAGTAAAAGTGTTATTTCAACACACTTGTGTTTGTCTGTTGCTAATAACTTCAAAATTTTGATGTCAATCAATAGCGTCAAAAATAACGTTAAATTCGGGAATTTAGACGAATTTGGGCTACTTCTAAGGTGAGAAATACGACACCGCGTCATAAAATATTGGCAATTCTGTGGCTGAAGCAGTTGATTCGATAGGACTATAGAGTCCTATCGAATCAAGCAAGTAAGGGTCGTTCTAACTCCTAAATTTTTTCCATAGGGACTGTTTTTGGCGAATCATTAGTCAAATATTGCGGTCTATAGACGGCTTTTCAGAATTCATTTTTAATTGAACATACTTAATGTCATGATATTATGATATGCATTGGAAATTAGGCTGCCGCATTTATAAATATGTTTGATGGGTTGCATAATCTCTAAGGGAAAAATATTTAAATAATTTTTTTTATATATAAAGCCAAGGAAAATGTTTTAATTTTATAAATATGCACGTTGGAAGACACGAGGCAGTAAAAGGATAAAGTTTAGAGTTGATTTTTCTTACTATCTTGATAAATTGTCTATGTTCAGCTAACGATAAATTATCGTTACTTATTCTTGTACATAAAAATAAATTTGAAGCTATGTCAAGGCATATATGACCTAAAACAGACAAGATACATAGTTGTGATGATGTATGCAAATGTTTGCTACCTTACCTGTATGTTTAATTTAAAAAGAATATCTTTCGTTAACGATTTTGTGAATTCGTTAAAAACTTCTTCTGCAGTAAGAATATTTAGCTTGTGCCTAAAATATTTCATTGAGTTGCTGTCAAGCAGTTCCTTGGGCACAATTTTGACATAAACGTAAATGTGGGGATTATTTTTTATAGAAGATATCATTAAAATAAGATGCGGTTTGGCCATGGCAATCTAAAATAATGTAATATAGTTGTTATTTGATGATGGATATCTTAAAAATATCTAAATAATGTTAAATAAGTTGTAAGGATGGATTTTGTTAAGATAGGAAGATGTAACTAGGAAAATTAAAGTTATTAAGTTAAATTTTGTTATTTAATAATTGCATTTGAAAAATGATTTGGTCGACATGTTCTAGTGAATTTATCTTGTTATACCAATACAAGTGTAGGGTATCATTGAAAAGGAATTTTAATTGAAATTGTTTAAACAATAGTATAGTTATAAACAAATATGTGATTTGTAGTATTTAATGTCAAGTTGGCTTTTGTTTCTAACTAAAAAAATCACCATAACAGTGTTTTGTTTTCAAAAAGGTTATAAAAACAGCAGCCGTTTTGGCGGCAAACTAAATAATGTTAAATAAGTTGTAAGGATGGATTTTGTTAAGATAGGAAGATGTAACTAGGAAAATTAAAGTTATTAAGTTAAATTTTGTTATTTAATAATTGCATTTGAAAAATGATTTGGTCGACATGTTCTAGTGAATTTATCTTGTTATACCAATACAAGTGTAGGGTATCATTGAAAAGGAATTTTAATTGAAATTGTTTAAACAATAGTATAGTTATAAACAAATATGTGATTTGTAGTATTTAATGTCAAGTTGGCTTTTGTTTCTAACTAAAAAAATCACCATAACAGTGTTTTGTTTTCAAAAAGGTTATAAAAACAGCAGCCGTTTTGGCGGCAAACTCTCTGTTAATATCAACATTTCAAGCAGTGCACTTGTGTTCAGAGCAAAATTTAAAAATTTGAAGGTTATGTTGTGATTTGAAAAATGTAAACAATCTCAAACCTCAAAATGTTAGTTTATACTTTGGTGAAATGTCAAAGTGATTAATAATTATTGCAGTACTTTGAATTTGACTATGTGTTTTAAAAATTATTACTTTTAATTAAATCAATATTTAGTGCAGTAAATTTTATAAGTGAAATGATTTTCTTTTTCGAGAAGAAATTTTTTTAGTTTATGAGAATGTCAACCTGCGTTATAAGTTGGATAATGGAAAGGAATTTATAAATTAATTTATTGAAAGGACTTACCTTATCTCAAGAAAGCAGCTGTTTTTTAATTATTTTATTATTACTATTTAATTAGGGCGTTATTTGAAAGAGAGATGAATTTCATGTATTCCAACTATTTTTAATAAACCATATGGAAGAAAGAAGATTTCTGTTTTATTACTACATTAGTTGGTAATGTAAGGCTCCATTTAGACGGAAAAGGAAGAACGGTAGACTAAATACTGAAAAAAAAAGAACCTCCAGAAGGCTGGGGAAGCGCTTTGGGAAGTCTAGAATTCGATGATTATCGATGGCCATGACGTTGTTGCAGAGTACGTAGAGCCCAATGACAGTGCTGATACATTCGTCCCACAGTGGTATAGCGCACATGTGAGGGAAAGAGCCAGTATTTGCTTCAGGTATAGTTGTTATTGCCACTCTATTCATGCCGTTTCTAATTCGACGTTAGTAAATAGAAATAAAATATAGTTAAATACAATAATAACGAATAAAAATATATGTTATAATCATCTTCATACAGGTGGTGAAGTGTGACGTTCGTACCTGCTGTGGAAACTTTCGGAGTTCTCGTCGACTTGTACTTCCGAATCGGTTCCTGACACCTCCATACCTGATTCTTCAGATCTCCTGTGGCCCCTGTATTCCAAAGTCTGAGGAGCAGGACGGCAAGACGTTTGCTCCATTTCTTCTGCGTCGGTCTCTTGGCATTAGTAGCACACATGAATGTTTTAACCTATTGCCTTATGATCTTTACTGCCCTAGCCTGAAGAATGACCGTCAGCACCTTGTGGGAAGAACATGTAAGCAGTGTGGACTCTATTTCGGTACCAAAAAATGCGCATTCGCATAGTATGTCTCTGTATTCTAGAACTAAAACGATGGACCAGAGTGATGTAGTGCATTGACGCCGAGTATCCGTCCTGCACGTATCACGCGACGCTCATACGCTAAATCTAAGGAAGTTCTCTGCGTGGTGCGAGCCAACGATGACGTCGAGTGGCTGGACGAGGACGAAGTAAACCTTCAGGAGTTAAGTGCAGTGCTAACTGCTGAGGTGCAAAATGCTTGTCCACTCCTCACCGTTAAAGACAGCCAAGTAAACCCATGGTCGGAAGATACTGGCTTTTAATTTTATTTAATAAAGCAATAAAACATTTTTTGACTACCTTTCCTTTTTTTGAGATTGGTTAAAAATATACGTGATGTTGAGTGGGGGAGAGGGTAAGCCTAAAACCTCACCATGTATCACCAGGGGGGAGGGGGGGTCAAAAAGTGACCTAAAAAACCTCGCGTGATTAATAGCATATAATTAGGTGGTTTATATTTTGGTATACAGGGTGTCATGAGATAGAACGCATTAATTTTAAGGGGTGATAGAAGACATCAAAAGGAACAAAAAAAGTCTTAACAAGTTTTTTTTATGTTAATAAGCTTTCGAGTAATTTAGAAAAAACCATTGTCATATCTGGCAACCTTGCTTAAGTATAATCGCGCTGGGTCTTGACCTTGTTTTAGAAAATCAAACAAACAAACTGATGATGAAAGCCGTTGTTTAAAAATAATAAACATCCCAAGCAGATTAGTCGGGTGACATTCTACGAAAATTGTAATTGGTACCCTAAACAAAATTTGTACGTTGTACGTTAAAATCACGCTGATTCATAACAAACCAACTGTAAAAATAAGACAATCATTGATCTACATTTTGTATTTATTAATTTCCGGAATAAATATTTTCAAAATTTCTTGACGTATTTGTTTTTTTAATAAAAAATACTATCTTATGTAAAGAAATTTGATTAAGGCACCTAATTACCATAAAATTAAAGATTTTTTAATGTAGCCAGAATAAGGTGCCCTTAACCTAATTATCTAATTTAAATTAGATAAATTCTCTTTAAAAGATATTCTCTTATAAAATCATTAAGAACTGTCATTAGAAGCGCTTTATTGACCAATTATTATTTCAAAGTTCAACAAACTCAGTATGATCTCACCTAATAGTAATAAAAGAGTATTATTTACACAGTTGCGGTCAGGCATTGACCCAAATATTCTTCAAATCGTGCTTTTATTTTAATGTCACGAAACCTCCACATCAGCATTTTATACGAATGTCGAGCAAATTTTATTACAAACTTTACAGGGTTGTCACGTTTCTTAATTGAGTAAAATGAATGTGTAATTGTAAAAAGAAGTCAATTTTACGCGGAAACTACATACGATAGGATAAAACGTTATTAAGGTTTGTTATTGTGATAGATGAGATGCATCTGCCGACAAAGCGCCATAATTAAAGTACTATTATTAACGCGGCAAAATGATGTTAAAGTTTCCAAGTTTTTCTTTTCTGAAAAAGTAGTACGTTCTAGAACAAAGTTGTATAATACTTTTTTGTTCTTTTTGGTGTCTTCTATCACCCCTTAAAACTAATGCGTTCTAACGCCGGACACGCTGTATATCATCACTGTGCTTTTATTATGTTAAAGTCTGTTATGTTTTGTTTGTACTCTCAATTTAAATCAATTTAACATCTTTAGGGATCGACCATTCCGATTCGAATTCTTGGCCATTAAATGCAATTCCCCAGCTAATGAAAGATATGCCAGTGCTGACAGCGAAGAGATTTCTAATCTTTCTATTTATAATTTCATGTCTAAAGAAATTTTAGAAGACGTAATTTGTACCGAGCGACGTGGTGACTACAGACAATCGACTTCAACAGATTACATCTTATTTAATCATTGTTGATCTATCGTTAATTTTAGGTATTCGACTTTGGAGTATTATACCTTATTACCTGTTCTATTAAATATTGTAGCTCTGGTAGCTTACGATTATATTCGGTAAATGCAACCGGCAAACCTTAAGTACTACATGTATATTAGGGTGGCCCTTATTTGTATGGGTAAGAAAAAAAATTACAATTTCAAAATACGTACCCTCCAATTTTGTTTACATTACATGAAAGAAAGTTACCCTAAAAATTTCAAGTTGATCAGATCATGCTAACCCGACATTAAGGTCAAAGTTCAACTATTTATTTTAGACTGTTTTCACAAAACGCGTATTTGCAGCAAAACGGTTGTAGCTACGAAAAAAAGAAATTCTACATTTTTTGTGGGAAATCTAAGCTACTATAAATTTGGTCCTTACATAATTTTCGAGAAATAATCTGTTTTTGAGTTATGAAAGGAAAATCAGATGCAGTAGTTTACGGGTCGTGCAGTTACATATTGAAAAATTTTATGTTACTCGTTTGTGATGATTTTCTTTAATACTTCTGACTACTAGCATACTTCTAATGCTTTTCTAATACTTCTTACTGGAAATTATTATTAATAAAAATAATAATTGCTGCTACCCATTACTTGGCGAACCAGGCCCTAGAAGCTATGAAGCTTGTGCTGGAGGAAGCGGCGATTATTACTATTACTCTGGGCCAACGTGCTGCTGCAGCCGACTTAACAGATTGTATAGCATAAATTCCACATTTGTGTTGCAGCTAAGGAAAACTGCAGAAAACCTTAACCAGATCTGCTATTACCGGGAGTCGAACTGGGCCGCTTGGGTGAGCGAAGAGCACGAAAGTCCCTACACTACTAATACTATTACATATGGGTCATAAGGTAATGTCATCAATAATTATTAATTGTAATTCATCATTACAGATATAAAATATTAAGCCAGTCATATTTGAGTGAAAGGGTGCTGTATTGGTTTTGAAAACGCTGAGGTGTCTTTAAAATATGCGAAACTCACTTATTGGAATACTCAATTTATCCACAAAGATTATTTCTATATGCGGATTATTGCATTAACCATTGTACATTATAACCAGCCGTCAAGTATTTATTTTACAGTGGTCTGTCTGTTGTGTAATAAAGGCTACACAATGCAATTGGGTTTTCTCGAATTGCTTTTCTTTTTTTTATTTCTAAGTGCTTATTACTTTGTCAATTCTTGCATTTATACAAATTAAACAAAATTAAATCAAAAAAATCAAAGCAGGTAATTCTCACTTACGTTTATGAAAACTGAAATAAGACTAGTGTTTTCAGTTTTCACGTGGACCATCAATAATTGATAAGAAATACATTCTAGTTTCTTCTTCAGTAATACTTATTTTGGATCATCAGAATATTTCTGTAACTGCACGTTTAGTTTGTTTGAATGGAAGTGCTGCACTTGTGGTAGATCAGTGATTTGAAGAAAGGCACGAATTCTCCAACACGGTTATTTAAACTGCGACAAAAAGTTGAAAAAATTGTTTGCACCCTGGCAGCAATTGGATAAGAACTAGAACAAAAAAGTGATTTCTGCAGGCAAAGAGAAATTTTTTTTGAAGAACTAGATGATTTATTTGACATCACACGTGCCGATGCACTAGAAATGATGAAGATCTTAAAAGACAAAGATCGATCCTACTGCCCGTGAAAAGATGTTCAAATAGAGAAAGAAGGAAATAAAATGAAAAAGAATGAAACTAAAAGAGCAGACAGGCAGATGCATTTAGACGTACCAGAACCTTCAAGAAGAGAAGAAACTGAATCCACTGATGTAGGTAAGATTAAAAAGTGAAATTCATGTAATGTTTTCAATAGGCAAGTAAATGTTTTTAGACGAGGTGTTCGATCCTTTAACTTTTGAAGCGTCAAATAATGAAGAGAGTGAAAGAAATGAATCGATTTCAAGCTATACAAATTGGGACTTCAGGTGTTACAATGGACTCTACTACTAAGTGCAAAGAAAGGAACCAGGAAACAAATTTTGACTGCACGAATTTTATCAGCACTAGATGTAAAATAAGTGACAAGGATACCTGTCACATATTGTCAGCAAATGTAGAAGTCGTTTCAATAGACCCAAATGACTATGTCATAAACAGATCTTCCATCAGGGAATACAGACAATATGTTAGCGTATAGACAGCTAACAAAATAAAATTGTCATTTTTAGAAATATATTTACAATTTGCAGTCATTCACTGAGACTCAAAACTACTTCCAGCTTTAATTGGAAAATTTGAAGTATAGATTGGCTTAATTAATTGCGGTTCCAGAACTGTCAACAACAGGGCAACAAGTATCTCCAGCAGTCTATGATAATCTCTGCTATTAGGAATTAACAGACAAAGTTGAAGTTTTTAAACACAGGAAGACTAAATGTTGCTTGTGTTCTAGAGCAAAAGATAGAGAGAAAAATCTTATTTCTAGCTTATCGCCACTATATTTCCGAGACGTTCTGCAAGGAGTTTTTGCGGTGTCTAAGTTGCCATACCATCTGTTAAGTCGGCTGCAGCCGCACGTTCGTCCAGAGTGATAGTAATAATTCACCTCTTCCCCCAGCACAAGCTTCATAGCTTCTAGGGCCTGGTTCGCCAAGTAATGGTAGTAGCAATTATTATTATTATATATTAATAATAATTTCCAGTAAGAAGTATTAAAAAAGCATTAGAAGTATGCTAGTAGTCAGAAGTATTGAAGAAAAGCACCACAAATGAGTAACATAAAATTTTTCAATATGTCACTGCACGGCCCGTAAACTACTGCATCTGATTTATCTTTCATAACTTAAAAACAGATTATTTTTCGAAAACGATGTAAGGACCAAATTTATAGTAGATTAAATTTCCTACAAAAAAGGAAGAATAACTTTTTTTCGTAGATGGAACCATTTCACTGAAAATACGCACTATGTGAAAAATAGCCTAAAATAGCTGAACTTTGACCTTAATGCGGCGCCGGGTTAGCATAATCTGATCAACTTGAAATTTTTGGGGTAACTTCCTTTCATGTAATGTAAAAAATTTGGAGGGTACGTATTTTGAAAATAAAAAATAAAAAATAAGGACCACCCTAATGTATATGTCTAAACGCTGTCAAGTACCGCATAGAGCTTTCAATATAATTATGTGTTGCTTATAACAGACTAATAAGTAAGTGTCGTAAGGTGCTTCTAATTACTAATAAATAGATCGGCGTACTTCCTACACTTCAATAAAACAGTTAGAGAATTTCCATTTTAAATTATAGAGTATTAGAAAATAAGCTATAAAAGATTTTCATCTTTACGAGTTATTGACTGGTCCCTCGATTAACTGAGATTGCGTATACAGTAATATAAATTGTCATGGACGTTATGCAAAACACGAGGAAACTATACGCAACAAAAAAAAGTATGTAATGCATTTTTTACCACTTTGATAAAGATGCAACTTGTGGAAAGGATAACCTTGAGAAGTATACGCTACTAGTACCAAAACAACAGCGAGAACCTTAATGTACATACTGGAATATTATAACGCTATTGGCGAAGAAGTGGGTTAGCTCTGCTTTAGTTGCAAGCAAGAACTTACATAGTGCAAGAAACTTCTTCCGCACCACAGACTAACTTTAACCGTCGACGGAGCTTAAACTTGAGGACGCTCGTGGTGATTACAGGCGCGGTGGAAATTCGTGACTTATACGTATTTTTTCCGTATATACATAAAATCGGTTCAATCGGATTACTATAACAAAATGCGATCAGTTATTATCATTTTAAGCTCAATGATTATATGTCAAGTGAGTGGACAATATTGGAAATTCCCAAGAGAAATTTTCGATAGTTTTTCTTGGATACGGCAAGGAAAAACTGATAACAGCAACGGGAGGTTGTTAACAACTACCTCTATACCATTAACTACTATGACAGTGACAGAAGTTAAAACCATCAGTAAAGCGGCGTCTAGTAATCCTAGATTTTCCGGAACCACGACGAAAACATCTTTCGCTCCAAAATTATCTACAGTAGTACAAGCTTTAGGAAATAATATCACTACTACTAAAACTACTAAGATTTATACGCAAATTTACGATCGTCCAATAAACCCGACGACCTCAACCACCCTAACGCAACCAGAAGCGCTAGAAACAAAAACTACAAACGCTAATTCTGTGTGGACGACCGTAACATTAAGTACTCAATCGCCCACGACAAAACGCATACAAAGTGTACACACAACAAGTACGCCGGCAGAAATACGAACACAAACTTCCACAATACTTGATGTAACTACCCAGGAAGTAACTGAAACCACCGAGGAGCCTAGAGATAACCATCGAGTTCACGACTTTTTTCTCAGCAAGCACGGAAAACCTCAAGTAAAGGTCACTTCTAATATCAGTCAGGTAAGATTTTCTGTGATTTACTTTATTTTATTTTAAAAATTTGTGTGTAAGAAAAAATTATCCATGCAGTACAGTTAAAATCTATTTACGAATAAAAATAAGGGTGTCTGATATATATATATATATATATATATATATATATATATATATATATATATATATATATATATATATATATATATATATAAACATTAGGTGTACTTAAAATTCAATTTTTTGAAAAAATTGTCTCGGCAGGATGTAATTCGTAGTTTTGTAGTTACGGTTGATTGTTGTAGGTCAACGTTCTTATTTAAACATAAATAATTAAAATACAGTTTCATGCAATTGTCATCTTGAAGATTGCAGAGCATGTTAAAATTCGCACTAAGGCCAAATAAAACTGTTTAAAGACAAATATTTAAACAGTTTGAAAAAATATAGTTCGATATTTACAAAATGTATGAAAGGCACATTTTAATATAGGTGATCAATTCTAGTGATCAAAAAATGGACAATAAAATTACACTAAGAAAAAAATATAGTTGGGGAAACTAAATTTTATTTAACTTAACGAATCATTTAGTTAGCAAAACTAAAATTTTATTTGATTTAACTAAATATTTAGTTGAATTAAATAAATTTTAACTGGACCAACTAAACTTTTTTTTCAGTGTAGGCATTCATATTGCAACACAGCGTTATTGAAGTGTAGAGAATGAAAAAAGGGTAATTTTCAAGATTTTAAAATCTGCAGAATTCAGATTTCCACGTTTCAATTTCAAGGATACGAATTTAGCTATATTAGATCATTAAAATGGGTAAAGATATAGTTCGTGTGATGGACTTTCCCATATACTATCTAGCTGACATAATAGACCTAATTATATTATAATTAATTTGAAATAGAAATTTAAACATGCAGAATCAGAACGACTACTGAATATCTTCGCAAAGTGTGATAATTCAAAATGATTTCTACGGTAATTGTTAACTGTCATATGACGGTATCGGTCAAGTTCAGTAATAACTATCACATCAGGTAGACTGCAGAATGTTTTATTATTTACTGTTATTGTTTACGATAAAACTTCTGCAAAATATAATATTAATGGAATTAAACAGAAGAGCAGTTATTTCTAAGTTTATATCTAGATTCTGCAGGAAGTTTGCGATTTCTTCTTTCTTCTTGAATATAACATTTCTTTAGAAAGATATCTATTTATTGATTAAGTATAACTGCAGCGTTTCCGTTATATAGAGTGTAGGTGTTAAAATATTTAGCAGTAAAAAATCAATGTTTTTTGGCTTTTTAAAATTTACTGAAATTTCATTCTTCACTTTTCTTCAAACGAATTTTGTGTGTAATATAAATAAATAATTAAAGTTTCAAAGAAGAAGATGTATACGTCTGTAATTATTTTAACATGTGGTTATTCCTATAAATTGGCAATAATTACCATTTAATAACTGTGCATACCCTATCTATATTTATCCATCCGTACATTCAAACTCTCCATATCGTTACCTGTAGGCATACATTTGCAAAAATTTCTTTCTCTCTTCAGAATTCCTTTAGTTACTCCAACGGGCATAATTTTTCATCCTCTTACCTTAAAAGCTAACAGAACAATGTATTTAATCTGTTTTCATAATCTTATTCACATTTTTAATAATTATTTCGTGATTATAGTCAAAAGGTAAGAGAAGAAATTCCAAGCAAGTAAAGTAGTTTGAAGAAATGTCCATGGGCTGCTTCAAATGCTTTAAAAACCTTACAAAAGTACTAAAACTATTATTCCAAATTTTAAGAAAGATTTTCATTTAAAAGACTTCAAGAACCCAAGCCCAGAAGATGGAGAGGAATGATAATGATGAATGCAGAAATATAACTAACTTCATCATTTTACTCGTAATTTTCCAGCATGGGTTCTAGTACTTTAATTAGATCGTGACCACCAATCGTTGGTTACCAATGGTTAATTCATATGCTTTATAAGCTTAAATTGATCAAGAACTTATGTACTAGTCAGTAGTAAACAATTGCAAAGACGAGATAATTCCGATGTTTCAGGGTTATATCATAGTTCAGACTTGGATAGGAATGTTACATGTTTTTGTCTCTCTTATTTACCAGATACCTACAAGAGATAAGAAAACTATCGCACACTGTGCGGATTGCCAATTTCAATCAAATGCTTTCTATGGTAAAGACAAACCAATAATATTTATCATACAGTGTGTTTCATTTCACAGCTTGACCCAATCAATTTCAAATTTTTATCAGGCATAGAACCCTTTAAAGTCCTTGTTTAATCGGAAAAGGCGTTACAGAAATTTGTGTAGGTCCCATGAAAACCCCAAAACCAAATTTTGGTTCAAATGCCAAAAAATAAAATAATTTTAATTTAATTCTCATAATTTATTTCAAATAATTATTTTTCAAGATTTTGTAACCAAAATTTGGTTTTGGGGTTTTCAAGTTGCCCAGAAGAGAAGATAAATAAATTTGCATTTATTTATCTTCGATCGTAGTAAGCTGATGGTTTTTAACAAATAGGGTTTTTAATTACACAGAAATCTCTTTTAAAGGTTTCTATATCTGATAAAAATTTGGAATTGCTTCGATTATAAATAAAAAAAATGCAGGGTACCGAGCTGAAATTTCAAACAATTATGACTTAGTCAAGATTTTTTACTAAAATTTGGTTTTGGGATTTTCAAGTGGTACAGAACAAATGATCCGTCTTTTACTGTCAAATATTTATAGAAAGCTGAAAGTAAGATCTGAATTTGGGGTTTCAATCTGCCAAAAATGCAATTTCCAGATTTAAATTATAGTATGAAGGGGAGAAGTCTAAGACTATAATTTCATCATTCTTTTGTAATGGGGTCATTATTATCGCTAAATTTCTAACACCCACATTTGGGGTGTTATATCTCTAATGGGGGAGTTGCAAAAAATCTAAAAATTCCAGGTAATCAAGTTTTAATAGGAAGCTAACCCAAGTATAAATTGAAATTCTAGACTTGTAAATTCATAATTTCAGTGGTACATTTTTAAATATTGAATTTATTTATGTTTAGTGTACAATTTGAAGTAAGACCTTAACCGATATAAATCCATGTTCATGTACAATGTAAATTATTTTATATTTGTTAGAATAAAACTACAGTAACCAATTGTGTTGTGGGTTTGTTATAAATAAAGACATGTAAGTAAAATAGTCCAGAATAAAAAATATTAATGTAGATTAATAATTAATAAATTTATAGCAAATCAAAAATCAAAATTAAAAAAATTCAAAATCAAAATTCGAAATTTGAAATACAAAATTCAAAATTCGAAATTCAAAATCGGAATCGGAATCGAAATTCGAAATTCCAAATCCAAATTAAAAATTCCAAATCGAACTCGAAATCGAAATAGAAATCGAAATTGGAATCGGAATCGGATTCGAAATCCGAATCAGAATCGGAATCGGAATCGGAATCGGAATCGGAATCGGAATCGGAATCTAAATCTAAATCGAAATCGAAATCGAAATCGAAGTCGAAGTCGAAGTCGAAATCGAAATCAAAATTAAAAAAATCAAAACATAATTCAAAATAGAAAATCAAAGAAATTTAGTGATATAATGACCGTATTACAAAAGAAGGGTGAAATTATAAACGATAATTGTTTGGAGACTTAGACTTCTCCCCTTCATACTATAATTTAAATCCCAAAAATGCATTTTTGGCAGATTGAAACCCGAGATTAAGGCCTTACTTTCAGCTGTCTTGTAGAAGATATTCAACAGCAAAAGACGGACCATTTCAATAAATACAAATTGGTTTTTGTTTTACTTTTTCACCTGGTTTCGTTCAAAATATATTTGTGTTTTTGTAAAAATTGGTGTTGTAGAAATTGAGCATCAGACGGGATGCAAAAATGGCCGTCAATAAATAAAAAAAAAGTAAAAAAAGGACCACGTTAAATTGGCTGAATCTTTTATATCTTATAGTTATGGACTTCCGGATTAAAAGTTCTCAGGGGCGCAATATCCAAAAACGGATGGTTTGCCCACCACATGTGCTTAAATTTGCGTGTTTTTAAATCGTTCGAACTTTTGAAACTAATCTTATGGGCAAACCATGGGTTTTTGGATTTTGTGCCCCTAAGAACTTTTAATCCGGGGGTAGACAAGTATAACATATCAAAAACTTAACCGGGGGCCAGTTTCCATAAGATTAGTTTTAAAAGTTTGGACGATTTCAAAACACGCAACTTTAAGGTGGACAAACCATGGGTTTTTGGACTTTGTGCCCATAAAAACTTTTGATTCGAGAGTCGATAACTATAACATATCAAAAATTCAGCCAATTTAACCGGAGGTCAGTTTCCATAAGATTTTGTCGAGGTCCTTTTTACATGTGGTTTTGTTATGTCTTTTGTACTTTGTACGGGGGGATATACCATTAAAAAATAAAAATTTTCTGAAACGGTCATGCTACCATCATTAGATGATTCCATATGGGTTGATCCATACAACTTTTACTTAGAGGAGTTACTAACAGCTGTCAAATAAAAAAGTTTTTTTTTATCCCGATGTGACGTTTTTAGTTTGTTCGTATCTTCTTTTTGCTTTGTTGCTATAGCAAGTAACTTTATTTTTTCAATAGACATTCGCATGTTTTCTTAGCATTTTTAAAAATATTTATTCTTCTATTTCTTTCTATTTAGAAATGCTACTTAATTAAAAAAAAGTTAATCTTAGAAAAATATTTTAGAATAAAAAGAGAGAAAATTAATTTTTATTGATACCATCCAAAATAAATGAAACACGAAAAATACCCGTTCTAAATGTAGAAGGACAAAAAATCTAATATGGGTATTAGATTACATTTTTAAATTGAGTTCTATTGGCTACCAGGCAATGACCTAATCGGTATTTAAATTTATTATAGCTCGTTGTAACAAGTCATTCAGATTACGTGGTTTCCTTTTGTATACGTTATTATAAAAAAACCTAGTGATGGCAAATCTGGAAATCTGGCAGGCCACTCCATACCGATCCATCTGTTAGGAAAAACATTATTCAAGTATGCCCTAACATGTGCTGCAAAATGCGGGGCGCTCCGTGCTGTTGGAAGATAATTCTATTGTCAATAAGTAATTGTAGTTATGACATGAGTTTGAAGTAACTCAAGGTATTCATTAGCGGTAAGAGTTTCATCAAGAAGAGAAGATCCTATTATATCTCCTCCTACAATGCCTGTCCATACATTGACTTTTTACGGATATTGTGTGTTCTTCTTCCGCCCAGTGTAGATTTCCGTTCAACCAATACTGACAATTATGTCGATTTATCCTACCGTTCAGCATAAATGCCGCTTCCTTGCAGAACATAATGTTAAAAGCAAACTTGTCATCCATACTAAATCTTTCCATCATCTGCTCACAAAATTCTATCCTTCTGTCAAAATCGTCTTCGTTTAGTTCGTGAATTAACTGGAGCTTGTAGGGACGAAATTTTGTTTTCTTTAAAATTCTATGAAAGATGTATGAAATTTCTAAATTTTCTGCTACTTTTCTTAAAGAAACCTTTGATGCTTTTTCATTAATAATAAAACATCCAACTCTTAATCTGCACTTGGTGCAGATTTGAGCCTACCAATCTTTTAGATGTCTTTAATGTAAATTTCTTTTCAAAATACAGATGAAAGTTTTATTTTAAGTCATACGAAATATTGATATACCCCCCTCTCCCATACACATCATAGTTTTTTACCTCTTAGTTTGAGATGAACAATATTTTAAAATTACCTCCCCCCCTCCCCCCGAAAGAAAATATGGCTATGGGCATGGTATTCCCGGGGCACAAACGAGAATAAACCCTCAAAAGTGAGCAGAATTGGAGAATCTACCTTTAACTTGCAAAGATATACCCAACATAAGGATAATTTCAAAAGTTCTTAAAATATTCTGAAAATGCTAAAACTTCTCCAATTTTCCTCTTCTTTTTCCTTTTATAATGCTAGTTGTAGTTAATTTGACTGTTGGAAGGGTAATGTGCTGAAAAGTAATGTAATAATAAAATAATTGAAAAATATTAAACTCATTGGGCCGTATTCACATGTCATGATTAAAGGACTCTTCAACTAAATTTATAATTAAAATCAACAAGAAGATATATAGTTTTACCCAATTCGAAAAGGTGGGAAAAGATTAGAATTGGTTACCATGGTAATTAAACATGTGCATTTAATCGTGTGGTGTGAATACGGCCCATTAAATTTAGATTAGAAACTCAGTCATGCACATGTAATACAGCAATAATCAAATTATCTTACATGTCAAATGTTGGAACGTATAGACTTTCAGCTTCAGTTGACAATTGAAATGAAATATGACGGTTCAGGCTGGTTATTGCTGACTGGGGCGCTACGCGCCTTGGTCATCCACTTTCGCCTCGGTAATGAAGCACCTCCCACCTCGGTATGTAATCTACTATTAAGAACTTTACGAACATTTGTCCTTATATGTATAAACAAAATATAAAAACAATAAATAAAAGTAATAATTAGAGCAAAAAATAAAAGACGTAGTGAAATTTATTGTCAATCTTTTGAATGCACAAATTGTGCAAACGATACTTAATTATTAAAGAAAAACGCTGAATGCTTCTAAAATGGGCCGACACTACTAAAAAGTGGGAGCAGGCAAAGTTGTATTTAGTCTGCCTTTTGAACACCCGACGCCGACACCAGCTGCAAGTAACACGTGTGTTTTGCGTGGATATGCGGTTTAAAATCTTTTAGTTTGTTTTATGTTTGATCTTCTTTCCCTTCTCTCACCAAAGCGGCTCGGTTCGACTCCCGGTACCTGAAGATCTGGTTAAGGTTTCCTCCTCGTAGCTGTAACACAAATGTGCGATTTGTGCTAATGCTATCTGTTCAGTCGGTTGGGCCTGCGTAATAGTAATAAGGCGCAGCCAGGTGGATTCGAGCCTCAAAATTTTTATTTTGCTTATTAGCTCCAGTAGTTCATTACGCTACGAAATGCTGTCAAAATTGTCATGTGTATTGTTCAAATTAAAAAATTGTCATTTCTAAACATAACTAATCAACAATGTAGAAAACTGTTTTAAATTTTACATTTTACTATTAAAACAATATTAGGTTAAATTTAAAATTTGGTTGAAATCGTTGACGCACACTTTTACTGGCAGTTCTCTTCAGTGGCGGATTTAACACTTGAGGGGCCTGAAGCGCTACAGATTTTTGTGGCCCCCAAGGATTAACATAAATTAAGGTCTATAAAACAAAAAATAATAAACTATAAAAAAATAATCAATTTACCAAAATCGAAAACTTTTTATTAACATTATAATAAATTATACTTATATGGATACTGTATTGTACAAATCAATTGGTAAGTGCAGAAAGGTAACATTATGTCCATAATATCAATGTCAAATCAAATATTAATGCAAAAATATATAAAGTACTAACAAAATAATTCAAAATATCTGAACGCAACAAAAACACACGCGCAAAATATAAACAAGCAGAGAAGTGAGGTTGATTAAAATACTACTAAAACAATGGTGGATTCACGCATGCTTATATAAATTTGGATTGGCGGGACCAGGCGAGCATCGCATCTGTAAAGTATAATCTGTGGTCAAATCCGGCAAATAATTATCTGCCTAGTCATTTACTAAGTGACGGGACAGACAGTAAAACGAGAATAAATCTATACGATTTTGCTTCATGCCTAGGCATGAAGAGGGTTCATTGAATGAAGGTTACTAAATGCCGTTGTTTAGAACAGGCAGCTAGTAAATGACTTCATGTGCTGTGGGCAAATAAGGTAATAACATGCACATTTTTTTGCAGAACATTCTTTAGGCAAGGGTAAAGATTTTCCAAGTGTTCATCTAAAAAAATGTTCTACGAAGAAATGTGCATGTTATTACCTAATTTTCCGACAGCACATTAAGCCATTTACTAACTGCCTGTTCTAATTTAGTAAATTTAGTTTAATTTAGTAAATACCTAGGCATATAACAAAATCAAACGGCATATAGATTTATGTTCGATTTACTATCTGCCCCGTCACTTAGTAAATGACTAGGTAGATAGTTAGTTTTCCGGATTTGACTATCTTCCTGCGACATATGTACTGTTCTGACAGGAAAATCTCGCACGATTTTTATCAAGTAGGCTGATTTTTCTTAAATTTTAGACGAGTAACAAAGACTTTTCATGACATGACACAATATCATAGACACGTCAAAAATAACTATTTCAATAGAAATAAAATAATATTGGCTGATTTTATTATTAATATAAAAAAGAATTTATATCAAGACACATCATTTTGATTTAGAAACTACGTATTTTATTAAATTGTACTTTATGACATATGTCATTAAAAGAAAAATAACAATTTGACATAAGTAAAAGTTGCCACTGGATGTAAGACCGTTTACAAAATGAAGAAAATCGAGTGAAATTTTTCTGCCGGCATAGTACTTAATCGTATAATTTTAGGTTTTTGGTATAACTGATTTATTATTCGTTAATTAACATTATACGCACTAATAAATATTTAATAATAGCTATTTATGTAACAAGTACATAATGTAGAACTTTATAGATGAGCTCAGTTTATGACCGAGCGAGCGAAGCGAGCGAGGCCTATAAAAAGGGCGAGTCTATAAAGTTCGATTATGTAAGAGTTGCATACAAAGCTTTATGTCCGACTCCTAAAATTGGCTTATTATTAAAAAAAAAATCAGTTTATAAATTTGACATCTATTCTTGACAGAAGAAAATTTGACATGTAATATACAGTTGCCATGTATATACTACACTTTATTTTACAACTACCACTTTATTTTACGAGTACAATAATAAGCCAGTTTACTGCCGCAAAACAATACAATAAACAGTACTTTATAATGCAATAGGACATAATAGCTATTTATGTAACAAGTACATAATGTAGGACTTTATAGACAAGCCTCGTTTATGGCCGAGCGAGCGAAGCGAGTAAGGCCTATAAAAAGGGCGCTTCTATAAGGTCCGATTATGTAAGAGTTGCATACAAAGCTTTATGTTCGATTCCTAAAATTGGCTAATTATCAAAAAAAATCAGTTTATAAATTTGACATCTATTCTTGACAGAAGAAAATTTGACATGTAATATACAGTTGCCATTGGAAAACTGAATATACTACACTTTATTTTACCACTACCACTTTATTTTACGAGTACAATAATAAGCCAGTTTACTGCCGCAAAACAATACAATAAACAGTACTTTATAATGCAATCGGACATAAATACATTTATTTTACAATCAGTTATTTTACAATGGAACTGTTCTACTTTTACTATACCAAAAACAATTGACAAAAGTCATTCAGGAATTTTACCCGTTGAAAAGCGTTGTAAAATTCCCCTTCACCGAACGTCTATCAGAAACCATTAATTCAAGAAATTATAGTCATCATAGTAGTCTGATGACCGTGCTGATGCTGATTGTGCGAGAAAGCAAGTGTTCGGAGCGACAGAGATAATACATTCCTCGCAAGTCTGTTGTGAAACAGTATACTCCGTTACAATATTTTACTTATGTTTGCCTTTTCGTAGAAAACTATAATGTGTCAACCGATATGAATGATATAATCCGTTTTTGTTTCACTTTTCGCGAGAAAGTGAATTCCACGCCAATAATTGTTATTTATCGCCCCCTGACTTGCGGGGCCTGAAGCGGCCGCTTCAAGCGCTTGTGCCTAAATCCGCCACTGGTTCTCTTGATAGCTTTTATTGCTTGTAAGTTGTAGTATTACAATCTAAATTCACGCTCGACATTTCGACAATCAGAACCGGACATATTGATAGAAAAACATATTTGGGTTAAAATCAATTTTTTATAACCAGTTTTAGAATTTTGGAAAAATTGTATAAAATTATGTTCTTAGTCATCATTGCAACGCTGACTTAGATGACATATGAGAACACTTGTTTTAGAAATTAAAATAGTTTAAATACTTACCTATAGATCAGATTAGAACATATTTTTCGTAGCAACATGTGGTTGCTTCTTGCTAGTTTTCGAGAAAATTCGAGAAATTTTAAATTTTAAGTGCACTCACATTACATTAAAAATACGAAATGAGAAGAAAAATCTCTTTGTCGAAAACTAGCAGAAAGCGATCACCTGTTAATAACAATAATAATGATCTTTGTTTAGCATAAGATTTGCTATAACTTTACATATAGGTACTACAGTGGTCCCTTTAATAAGGAAAATATGTTCTAAATCATTAACAGTTATCCCCCATTAGGACATTTCTAGTTATATTAGTTACATCCTGTATATATACATGCGGATTTACGTCAAAGGGGGAATGAAGGAAATTCCCTCCACGCCAAAATGCAATTTTGAAAAAATTAGAAAATTACAAAAAAAATAAAATCAACTAATGCTTATTTAGTTATTATTTATTAAAACAATTATCTTTCCAAAATTCCCCCCCCCCAAATTATTCTCTGGTTTCGCCCCTGTGCCTATTCTTCTAATAGTGCTGAATTTCTGCGTTCTAATTATCAAATTTAAAATTTTTGAAAGCGTTTTTGTGTGGTTGAAATAAAGCTTCCTAAATGGAACATAATTTTGCCTGTCCTAATTTAGCCAGAAGTTCACGGTTGCTTTGACCCCTTATTCAATTGTCTTTTCAGCAACCTATCGAGTTGCAAATCAAAAACCAAAACAAAAGATTTCATATATTTAAATGACGGTACAAAAATAAATAAAACCTACATTAAGATTTTGGTCGGCATGTTACGTTTCTTAAAAATAAGCAACAAAAAGGACGTGATTAGAGAAAATTAAGAACAACTGTTCAACAAAAACGACCTTTTTTATGTATGTACCTAAGAAAAACCTAAAATTTGACAAATTACACGTTTTTATTTAGTAAATGTCCTACTAACAGATAAGTAGGATTCCAAAAACAATTGAAAAGCACTGCTTTATGTAACAGCACCAAAAACAACTGAAACTTACAATTGATATGGCGGTAATTCAAACAGTTTAGCTCATTCTCGTTTTTCTCAACACCACGATGCTCAAACTCCATCCATGATTAAAACGATAACGTGACAAACACAGCTAAGTATAGGACTATGTAAGTAAATCACGTTAATAATAATTCAGTTTCAAATGAATTTTATCATACTTAGACTTATACAGGGTGATTCAGAAATAACTGATATCCTTTAAATGGTAGGTAAAGGGAAGGCAGTAGAGCTAATTTACCTTGCCAAGTATAGGTCAAAAACGAATAGTTTTCAAGAAAATGAATTTTAAAGTTTAATGAATTTTGGACCCAAAAGGATCCAAGGTCAGGATCGGATCGAAAAATTCAAAAAAACTTTAAAATTAATTTTCTGGAAAACTTTGTTTTTGACCTATACTTGTCAAGGTAAATTAGCTCTACTGCCTCCCCTCTACCTACCATTTAAAGGATATGAGTTATTTCTGAATCACTCTGTATAAACTTCAAAAACAGGTTCCATTTTACATAAGTTGAAGCTCATGCGGAAAAAATTTAAGTTTAATACAGTTACAAGGTTTGTATAAAATCAGTTGCTAAGTAACTAATATGCTTTGTCTACAAAACACCAACTGGTCACGTTTTCAAAACAAGGGACGCAAAACAACAATTGTTTCAAAAGTATAGATAATAAATTAACTGCGGTCCGGCGGTGGACGAGTGGTGTCAGTGCATCACTCGTGTTCCAAGGGTCGTGGGTCCGAATCCTACTTGGGGCGGCGGGATTTTTCTAATTGGAAAATTTCGCCACCTCAACTGTGGATGTGTGTATTCGTGTTGCATGTTAGATGGGGGACAGATGACCTTAGATGTTGGTTCCCCCGTAGTGTAGGCGTGAAATAAAAAAAAATTAACTAAAATATATTTTAACTGTTATCGCTTACGTATGGCTAGTGAAAATGTACAAACAGGAATGCTTACGTAATTTTAAATAAAATCGTATTTTGAGTTAAACAGTCAACTTAGTTTTATAATAATAATGAAACTTTTATTTAGACTTACCTTATAAAAATAATTGTACAAGCTTTTGTTCTTCTGGTACATTCTCAAATTTCAGAATTTTATCCAGATTTTAAAGAAAAAATCATATAGCCAATTGTTGAATAATATAAATTTATTTGTATTTTTTATATATGTGCCAAGACTATATGAAAGAATTTCGGTGCGTATAAGCAAAAACAGACATAGTTTGGTGTAATAAATGTTACATTAAACAGGAATTGGATCGTCGCAACTATATGTTCTCGTTGCCAAAACACTACCACACTTCATAACCACCAGCAACTCATTGTATGAGAAGATATAATCGATTTCGGCAGTTTTGCCATTGGCAAACTCTTGCACTTCAATTATTACATCTTTATCCGTGACAATAGTGGATTTGAACTCTGACCCGTTCAATGATGTTTGTAGAAATTCATCTCCAGAGCGAAAGCTGATTCGCGAAGTTTCCAACAGAGTTACAGACTCCATAATTAATTTCCCAGATTCACGTGTGAGGGTGAAATACAATGGTATATCAAAACAGTTTTGATTTATAAATCGGGTTGGACCCACTGCTGCGATATAACTTTCCATATTATTGCTTGTACTGTAGGTGTATCTTCTGTCATAGTATAATGATAGCATTTTGAAAGCACTTTGATCTTGCGAACGTTCGAGTTGTACCTTATAATTGGCGTTATAAAATAAAAGTACAATTTTTCCACTATGGGCGCATTGTTATTGTACTTAGAACATAGACGGATAGTATAGTTGGGCCAAAGATCCTATTATTAACACTAAACTATGGATCTTCATGAATCTCTTACTATTAAATCGTTAATTATTTTTACTTATATTTCCAATTAATTATTCCTCAATATTATTTTTATTTTAATGCCAATTGCGCACTTTTGAACACACTAATCACACACGCTGTACCTCGCCACTGGCGTATGAGGTAAGGGTAAACCTGTACCATACAGTAGGAAATTAATAACATATGATAAGGTCTTGATAAATAAAGTGTAACAATTACAATAATGTTTTTCTAAATTTTCTTTTAGAAGAATCGCCATAGCTATAGGAATCAATTTACAATAGCATAGTGAAGGAAGCATTTATGATGATAAAATACCATACATACCTGGCCTGTTATTAAACAAAATAAAACTTAGATCATTTTGCATTTTATGATAAGCTTATGGCGCTAAGATACAATAAATAAATGAATAAGAAATATAATACTAAATTTTTATTCATGCATTTTTTATCTGAATTATGTTGATTGACCTTGTTTAATAAATTTTTTATTTAAATGTATTTATGTTTTTTAAATGAATTTTGTTCATACAAGTTATTAGCAAATAATAATTATTTTTACCATTTAGAATTTTAAATAGGATTTTAATTATTAATGACTTGAAAAATTATTTGAACGCCTTAAGATTGTTATTGTTTTTGACGACATAATTTTGACGAAAATACTAAACAAACAGTAAAATAAAATACTAAGTTTTTAAAATTTAAAATGCGATTTTCTCGAAAACTAGCAGAAACCGACCACATGTTGATAAGGCAAATATGTTCTAAATCATTACAGCTACCGCCCTAATATAAGATTTCTAGTTATATTAGTTACACACTGTATAAGAATATGCTATAAATGTATAAAAATATATTTGGTGATTCAAAAATTTAAAAAACGACTTAGATTTTCGATTTTTATTAAAATCGAAAAAAATTGTTAATTGATTGATTCTATTGGCAATTTTGATCATCAGATCATCTTTGTATCTTAATTACAGATTCACACAATACATCACGGATTGCATGCTATCTGATTGATTGCAATTTCCAATATGACCTTATGAGTTTACAACGCAAATTCATAAGAAATTTAAACAAACAGGAAGAAGATTAAATGCTTTGTTTAATAATAATAAGGAGAGCTGCGTTACAAATTGCTTTATACAAAATCGAACGGTATATTATTTTTACAAATGGAGTTAATAAAGACAAAAGTGTGCAGATTAGATCGACAAAAGCAAGATTTAGGTAGTAAATTAAAAGAGAACAATTCATAAAAAATATTTTGAATTCTGCTACTATATAAAGACGTTCTATTCTTTATTTATGGTCCTTATAAGGTGTAATATTTTTAAAACTGACAGAAATGATTAAATGTTATTTATAACAATAACAGTAGAGAATGAACTATAATTATTGTAGGTTGCAGTATAATTTAGTTTAATACCTGTATATAGCATAAATTATTATATTTAAATAATTAAGTTCTTCTTTAATTAAAGGGTTTTTTCAGCTACTCCTATTGTACATAATTTCTACCAAAAGTACACATTATAGAACTTTATTATTTTTCATTTATTTTATATTAAAACTATTTAAACAATTGATGCTGCCTATATAGAAAAAAATCATTAGATAACTAAACAACACAGCAGCATACCTACCCAGTAAAAACCATTCGCCCCATTTAAAAGCAAAGCCACCTGCGATACCAAAATAAATGTAAAAAATCAAAAAATCATATTAAACATTCTTTTATCGAAAACACTTACTAACAAAAATTATTCAGAATTTATCAAAAAGCTTAAACCCAAAATTTCATTAAAAACAAAAAAGTTTTAAAAAATTTTGAAAAAAATCCAGTAAATTTAAAAACAATATTTAGGAAATAATAAAAATAAAATGAACAAAGAAAAACAATATTTGTATTGTTTCCTAGATAATAAATTAAAATCCATGTCCAACTTCCGGGAACATTGTTTTTAAAACTTTTTGGTTTTAATGAAATTTTTGATTCAAGCTTTTTAGGTAATTCTAAACAACTATTGGTTATTTTCCGATAAAAATACCTAATATGATTTTTTTGATTTTTTTCCATTTATTTTAGAATCGAAGGTGTCTTTGCAAAACAGCCTTGGTAGTGTAATGTCTGGCGTGCCGGACTTTCACCCAAGCGGCCCGGATCCACTCCCGGCGCTGGCAAATCTGGTTAAGGTTTTCTGCAGTTTTCCTTAGCTGTAACACAAATGTGGGATTTGCGCTGTTCCATCTATAAGTCGGCTGCAGCCGCACATTGGGCCTACATATTAATAATCGCCCCCTCCCTCCCGCACAAGCTTATAGCTTCTGGGGCCTTGGTTTAGGTTATGGGTTGTAGTAATTATTATTATTATTATTATTTGAAGGGAGCAAATAAGCTTTTAGGTCACAAGTAGACCATCAATTTGTTCTATCTTTGAGAAAAAGTTGGTTCAAATTGGATAAAAGATTTAAAAGGTCGTCCCGCCTAATTTTCGACACACTGTGTATTAAATGTTTTCAGACTCGGATTAATCGCCTGGGCGCCCTGAAGCTCTTCTACGACTGGCTCCTTTTGATGATATATCATTAAACTTCGGTAGTGTTAGCTATTCGAAAAGCGTAAACAGTGGTCAGGTGACCGCTCAAAACTACGTTCACATAATGCTGCGTTACCGCTTAGAGTATACGTTCTAGCGCGTGAAATCCAAAACGACGATGAAAATGTTTAACACCACAATTAAATTAGACTCGTTACTTATCATTACCACTAACAAAGCGAAGTTTAAAAGAAATGTTTGTCTTAAAAATGACATTTTTTGCTATGTAGTTGTCCACTATAATAAATGAAAGTTCGAAATAGCTGTTCTTATTTAAAAAAAATTGCAAACTATGTATTTAACTGGTAAAATAAAAAAGACATAAAAATAATCCTCATCAGCGTTCATCCAAGTTTTGTCAGTAAAAAATATCGATCAACTTTCTTCGCAATATTTTTTAATCGGCGCCATAAAAGAATCTCTTTCCGGTCAACATGCATCGCATTCCTGCATCTACGAGCATATTTAAATTTTAGTCTTTCCTTTAAAATTGTTTCCTTATTAAAGGAACATTTTCGAAGTTTTCGGTCATTTTTTTTAATGTACAGTGTAACAACACTTACACCATAAAAATAAATGCAACAGACCGTGTAAGATAAACGTTAGTACTGGACATTTATCCGCATTTCCGCGCTTAAGTAAACGTCATCAGTCATTCAGTTCGCTCACCAATAGCGTTCGTTGCATTTGGTTTGTTTACGCTTTCCGAATAGTTAACGCGAACAGACTTTAGATGAATAAACGTATAGGTATCAAAGTGAACAGCTATTGTGTGTTTTATTTATATTTAGATATGCTTATTATCAATTTTGTTATAAACATTAACAAAAAAAGCACTATTAATATAAATTTAAACCCAAATTAATTTACGCAATCATTTTTTACGTGATTTTTTGGCAAATGTATCTATACGATTTTGAGAATCTACTGAATCAGTTATTTCTGATTCAATGCATACAATTGACATGGCATTTAATTTCTCTTGACCAAGAGAAGATCTAAGATATTTTTTACTGTATTTCCAGTGGTCCAGTCGCAGACCATAATAATCTACGATTATGCGAACCATGTCTAACGCTGCCATCCCCAAAAACGTGGCACCTGAAGCCCGAGCTTCGTAGGCTTCAGTGTTAATCCTGGTCTGAATGTTTTTATGATATTAGAAAATCAATATTTCACATCATTTGTTACAATTTTTCTTTAAAGGCTTTTCCCCAGTTCAGTTTCACTTAATGTTTAATCTAGAATTTTCTTTCTTAAAAGGCTTTTCTCCAGTGTGTTTATCATATTTTGTCATTCCAAATATGGAAGTGTTTATGGGCACATCCTTTTATTGGCTGTTCCTTATTTAGTAATGTTTCTGTTCAGGCTACCTCATTGGTGAATTCAGCTTTATCTCGGTTTTCTAGAACTGTTTTGATAAGATAATCACTTTTGTCCTTTTAAAAAGGGAGTTGTAATTTGAAGTGCAAATAGTGTTTCCTTGTCCCAGTTTTAGGAAATTTTGATGATTTCTCTCTTTATGAGTCTATTATGGAATATAGTGCAATTAAATTTCTGGTGATCAGTTTTTCACAGTGGTGATTGTTTGTATCACAGGAATCCAATTTTATTGGTCTTTTAAGCTCTGCTGCAAGGAATACCTTTAACACAAAATAACAAGAGGTGATAATCCACCCGTTGTCTATTGTTTAAAGCCGATGAAAACATCTTTTCCGTTTTTTTTTCTTTTTTTTCCTTTTCACCTCCGGCTTCTACTTTTACCCCCTTCTTTAAGCTCCCTGGTTTCAGCTGCGTTCTACCTCGTTCCACCGTCCAAGACGTTGGGTATTTATTGGCTATCGTAGCCGCATCTATAATTAAAGTATTTCACCAGCTACCAACAAGAGTAGAAAGAAGACAAACCAATACCAACACCAAAACTATATAAACATTTTCTCCTTCTTAACTTTTAGGTTAGGTAAGAAGTAATTCCTAAATTCATTTGGTTTTAACAAAGTAAAGGCGCAGTTGCCACTTGTACCATATTACTTTTCTGCAGAAAGTGTAAGTCTGATTCAGATAACTTTTTTAGATAAAATATGTAATTAAATTGTTAACTCGATTATGTGAATTTATTGTATGTAAAATTGTATAAGATTTCTGATTTCATATTTTTATTTTTATTGTATTAGGGGTTTATTTACAAATAATAGTTTGTTTTTTACTTGCATTTTGAGTGTGATATGAACCTCACAATTCTTATTTATGTTTTAAAATAAATAACCTTCGTTTCTTTTTATCTGTGTCTTTCATTTCTACCGACGCTTGTTCCAAGTTCAAACGGTGGCTGCTATCTTAGAGCAGACGTTTGCCGGACCCAAAGATTCAGTCAGATTAAGGTTAATGTTTTGTGTAATAAATTTTTATGTAGCTGGGACTTCTTTTAACACCGTGAGCTAGCCGGTCAGGAAGTTCCCGTTATAAACTTAGCATGATTAGAAATATTTACTAAATGTTTCATTTTGAACAAAAGATCTTTATGTTTTATACATATTTAACATACATTTTGAAAAATATTTCCAAATTAGTATACCGGGTGACAATAATCATTATGTTGCACCGAATAATTTCTTTATTTTTCAACCGATTCCTATCAAATTTGGAATAGCGAATACAAACGTAGATACGCATTCTTCTGAAATGCAACATTTAGTTTGGTTTACTAGCAAGTGACATCAACTTTAAAATCTTAAACAAAACACCCTGTTTATCTATACATATTTGGAATCAACATTTAAATTAGTTTAAAGGTGTGCCGTTTTTCGTTTGTTTCTAAGATTTTTGCTTTTTTTAATTTTTAAGTACCATAAATTCACAACTAAAGGATATCTCGCCATCAGATGCACAAAATAATTTTGGTCCGGTATATGGTCAGATATGACTATAGAACAAACACTGATGAAGACGATGAAAAGCTCTGGATGACTGACCCGTAGTCGTGGGAACGAACGATTAAAAATGGTACATCTTTAGAACATCTTTGATGAAGTTAAGAAATATTGTAATATTAACTTAGTAACATAGGAGCAACATGTGGGTATGAGCCTTCTTACATTACCCGAGATAATGAGAACATGGATAAGCTCAGAGATTTTAAAATTAAAAATAACCACTTTCACTGTAAAACACATCGTTTAGGAGATATTCTGCGAAAACCGAAGAAAGATCAAAATTTTCCTCGATTCTGCACTATATCAGCTCGCGTGGCGAACGCCATGATCGAAAGCTTGGATTTCTAATACGAACTCCAACATACAAAACTTATCCAAAAACCAAAACTACTTGAGTTTTTGCAAGGTAAAATATACAGATTGACTGGACACTGGACTATAATGACGGATTAAAATAATGAAAAGAAATTGTTGTTTTGCACATTATCGGCCAAAACTCGGTTTATTTGTTGAGTAAATATCATTTTGAACTTAACTTGAAAATTTAAAAAAAAAGATTTTTTTTCGAGACTGTTTCAGGCTATAACTCAGTCATTTCTTTACCGATTTTCATTATTTTTGAACTTTTGTAAAGCTACACTATTCCCAAGATGTAACAAGAAATGGCTAAGTTTTGGTCATTAGAGTAGTGCAAGGCACCAAAACTGGATGAGGTACATTCAGCGGACTGGAAAAAAAAAGCTCGAAGTGATGGGAAAATTCTGCAAGTATGAAAAGTCTCTAGTCTTCAATATCAAAACATTTATGTAGATGGTAGGTTTTGTATATTTCATGTGTAGCACAGTGTAATCGTGCATACTAATAATTCTTTAATACCATTATTCACAAAACCTACTTGAAATAGTGAACATATCGTTATACAAACACGTTAAAAGTAATGAAAACGATGCTGGAGAGTTAGGCGATTTTTGTTATGTTAATTTTAGAAAAGGCGTGTGTAATAAGAAAACTTGATTACTCTCGTGACAGCAAAATCATGCAACTGCAAACAGAGAAATTTTAGCACTGGATAAACGTTTCAATTGAAGAAGACGAAAGATCAAATGCTCTATTAAAAAAGGGACATGCTGAATACATAAATCATATTTATACTGCAATTATGATAGTTCAGGTTTTATGGATATTTCATGTCGTGCTCTTTAAATGGAGAGATGCACTTACAATTTTAATTTTTGCATTTTGAGTTGGTTACTGAATTAATATAATTACCTTGGGTGCACGACTTTAATATAATTCATACATCGAATTTAACAAGAGCTCTTTACCATGCTATACACTCTTTAGATTACATATTTACATAAATCTTCACCTCCGATACTTACTATAAGACGTCTTTCATGTATTGGATTATTGTCGTTTTTGAAAGAAGATAATATCCGTCTTTAGAAATGCAACCTGACATGCATATGTCTGACTTTTATTTTTGTTTGGAACTTATATGTGCAAATAGGTCGCGTGTCTAAACAATTTTATAATAATTTTGTTTTTGAAATTTACCACACCAGTGAACGAAGTGCAATTAGAATGTTGCGTGTTGTATGGGTAGAAAGAGAAAAATTAAAACACCAAGCACACCAACATCTGCTAGGTATACCACATAAATGGTACACCACCATTAACGTTTAGAAAGTTTTTCTTTTTTGATTGTGAAAATATAGTTTGATGTTTCATTTTAAGCTCTTAAGTTCATGTTCTGATTCCATGCGTTTTGTTTTCTCTAATGTTATTAATAATCGTATTGGTCACCCCCAAAAATAAAATTCAAGAGGCGGTATATCAGGAGAACGCGGAGGCCACTGTATGGGTTCTTGGTATTGCGTTCCTATCCGTCATCGAACTATGTAAGGAAGTTTCGTGCTGCATTGGAATTGTGCGCAGATGCTCCGTCCTGCTGTAGATTCCTTCATGTCTGTTATGAATATCAAGGTGGTCCAAGAAATCATTTTATATTGGTGTCATGAACTGAACGTATCGCTGGGCAGTTAAAGTGTCCTCATAAAAATATGGGCCAATAACCCTTAATCCAAATAAACCACACCTGACATTTAAACCAATAATGGGAGTTTTTACGGTTAAACGTGCTAGAATTCGAAAAATTGGACTTATCACTCCAGAACATTAGTCTGTGAAAGTTGAGATTATGATTGCAATAATTAATAAACCATTAACAAAATGCTAATCTTCGTTGGGATTCCCCCCTGATTTCAAATTCTGTTGAATCATCTCTAATTGAATACTCAGGATTTGCTTCAAAAATAGCGAAAATATTTACTTCAGCGTCCTCGTTTATAATGAGATTTCTCGTAGTTCTGTAGTTCTCCTCTTTGAGAATGTATATCTTCATTTTGGGGTACGGACGTTTCGACCCCGCCATTTCGTCACAAGCCGTATCGCCCCCTAACCGTTTCGCTCCCGAAGTTTTACTTCTAGCTTTAGCCAGCTTCAGCTGTTTCCAGTTTTTATTTTTTTGTTTTTTTAATTTTTATTATTTTTTTGGTGTTTGTGTTTTAATTTTAGAGTTTTTTAGTAGATACATATAAAGAAAAAGAAATCTGTTAACGTCTATATTCCGACGTGCAACCGGAATAAATTCAAAATTCAAAGTTTTACGCAATTCCACGCAAATATAATCCATAACTTGACGATTTTCAAAATCTTTAACAATGCTTTTCACATTGCCTCTATTTAACTACAGTGTTTTGCAAATGTCTTGTCTCGAGTAGGTGCACTGCTGCTTTAAGAATCGAAATACCCCTTATACAGTGTACAAAAGAGAGCGCATTAGATAGAGATGTAAGGCTACCAGGACAAGATAGAAGCAAGATAGAACGATTGGGGGCCAAACGGTGGGGGGCAAAACGGCTGGGGCAAAACGGCGGGGCGAAACGACAGGGGGCGAAACGTCCTTAAACCCTTCATTTTCTCTAAATTTTTGGTACAATGTGTAAAAATATTGACGACTGGATGGATTGCGGTCAGGGAATAAATTTATGTAATGTTCTTCTATTCTTCCTACACAAAATATAAGCTTCCAGCATATCACATTTTTCTGAGTGTGTAAATGACATCTTATAACAAAAAACAAACAAAAGAACAATTAAATAGGTTCTATAACAAAAACAAACACAACAAAAAATCAAACAAATTTGCACTAATATCAATAATATTCTATGGACAACTACAGAGCTAAATCTTTTGGAGTTTTAATTTATTTGATAAGTTGTCATGATTTTGTTTTCATAGCAATAGCAGATAACCTGAACAATGCATTAGTAGATAAAAATATGAAAAGCGCGTTATAACTTCTTTATTTTTTAATTTAAAGATGTAATGAACCTAAACTTTTGCATTTATAGTGTCGATGTCCATTCATTTCTACAGAAATATACAGGGTGTCCCATTTAAAAAATGTTACTTTTGAAAATAACTCGAAAACGCGACGTTCAATTGTGTTTTTTGTGTTCGCCATATTAATCTGCAGAAAAGATACTGCTAACTTGCTATTAACCGACTTCGTAGCTCCAATAAGAATGTACATATCAATGGTGCGTCGATAACCTGAACCTGGAAAACCTACAAGTAGAAGTAATCTACATAATAATGACCTAACAAAAAAAGGAAAAAAAATACGTAGAGTGAATCTAGAATAAATCCCGTGATAGGCTGAAAGGAAAGACAAGGGAGAACGCTCCAAACAAGCCGGATACAAAAACTAGGAACAGGAAACGGCATATGCAATAGAGAAATCGATAAATAATTAAAAAAGATAATAAATTGATCAGTTAGAAATTGGGGACGTGGGATGTGAGAGGACTAAACGAAAAATAAGAAAAATTATCATTATTAGAATTAAAAGAACGAATACAGACATACTTACAGTAACGGAAACCAAGAAAAAAGACCAAGGAACAGTGGCGGGGTGGTGCAACAACCAAGGATACCCCAGAAAATATCCATTATTATTATTATCTTTATCTATATATTTAAAACACAAGGCTTATTTTTATTCCAGTTCGTTTGAGAGTCCCAGCGGGCATATCTAAGCCATTCTTTTTTTTATATTAAAGCTTCCGCTGTGTAGATTAGTCAACACCACTTAATTTTTATGTTTTTTTAATGTTTATATTTTTAATTAGAAAAACTCTAAAATGTTTAATTTGAGACGGACGAAACGGACATTCACTTGGGGCGCCCTCTCACTTTCTACGGTGGTGAGTTTCGTAAGTATTCCCGCTAAGAAATATAAAAAGGTAATGCAGCCGTCCACTTCCATCATTAATAACACGCGGTTAATGTTTAAAGAATTGTTACGTTGCGTAAACAAAACCAGCATAGTTAAAAATTATAGACAACAGAGGAATTATTCAAATAATAGCTGATGGAAATTGCTTATTCAGAACAGTTTCATATTGTTTGTATAAAACGCAGGAAATTTGCCAACACTATGTTTGTCATGTTTTGGAAATATGTACTAATAGACGTTTTCAAGAATGTTTTAGACAAGATCGATTTTTGATTTTATTCTTATCACTTCGTAAGGCAGAATTTCCGTATGTATGTATGTATGTAGTATAAACCGGAGGGGGGGGTAAGCCAGAGAGGAAGCTATGTCGGAAGAGAGGAGGGTAAGCTGGGAGAGAGCAGTGCTAGGCTTAGAATTTTCAACTGGTTATGTTTGGTTGCGTTTATTTAAATTATCACTCACGAAAATCCGAAGGATTGTAATCACACATCGAATGTTGTATATAGGGAAATCCTTCAATGCTTTTGACCGTCATGTCTTGACGAGGTTTATTACTAGTTATTATTACAAGTATTATATAAGTATTCAGTTGTCATCAATATATACTAGTAAGAATTATGAATAATAACCATTTTTCCTAAACAGACCATTAAATTAAAATATCTGCAGAATTAATAAACGAAAATAAATGTAGGTTTGGATGTTTATATATACGTTTTGGTTTCAAGACGCACTTCTTTGTCAGTAGCCAGTCAATGAATCGGTCAAATAGTTACTGAGTCCATTACCTAGCGCTGTACCGGAGTCCATTAAATCGCTATGTAGCTACGTTGTTCCGGTCGTAAGCGACAGGCTAATTCGATAATTCGTCTGTCATCGGACAAGTTGGCAGATATGCGAAATGTATGGTTTAAAATAGCAGCAATTTGTGCAGCACACACAACTGATTTTTTCTAAGTAGGATGATCCGCGGATGATTAACGACAAAGACTTAACAACCAATATAATAATTTATTTAGAAACTAACAACTTCAACACTAATTAATAATAATAACAATTAATGTGTATTAGTTAAACAATTATTAAAGTTAAGGCAGAAACACGAAAAATTATAGTAGGTTAAGGACGTATTCTACTGCATGCTGTAAATACAGTTTTTCTGTACTAGGGCTATACGTCAAAATAAGAACATAACGACATCTCATTAGCTTACAATTTATTTTGAGGAATTACAGCCTAAATAGAGTTACCCTTAAACGTTCGTTTCTAATACTTCAATCCAGAAAATCTAGGATGGGCTTGTGTCTTGCTCTAAGAAATCCACAGAGAGTTGACTTTATTAGGTCTTTTTCTTTGATTTAGCCAGTGAGAAGAGCGAAAAGCGATCTTTTTAGGCGATATTGCTCTTCAGTACTACATTAACTGTCGCAAATGTACGTATGTATATAGCTTATTTTTTTGTCAGTCCTCCTCCTCGGTCCATTGTCGGACATAGTCCTCCCCTTCTCTTCTCCAATTCTCTCGATCTTGCGACTTTCTTATCCATGCCATGGGAGCCCTGCTGTGCGTTTTATATTGTATTTCCATTGATCTCTTTCCAAACCAGAGTCTCCATTTGGTATTTTCTTGTTCTATCTATCGTCAGTTTGTCTCATTGTGTGACCTGCATATTTCCTCTTCAAATTTGCTACATGACTTTTATTTTGGTTTTATTTCTTATACATTCGTTCCTTATTTTATCTTTTTTTTTTTGATATTTAACATTTGACGTTCCATAGCCCTCTGTGTTTTACTTAGTCTATCCATTATTTTTTGTTCTTTTTTTTTGTTCGTTAAGATTTTTCTTTATCTGTCGAATGCTGCCTATGCTAGCCTAATTTTTCTTTCTATCTCTTCGGTTTGATTGGGTTTTCTGCATTTTGTCACTTGACCTAAGTAGATATATACTCGTCTACATATTCGAGTTCTGTGTTTCCCCATTTATAATAATAATAATAATAATTGCTACAACCCATAGCCTGGAAACCAGACCCTAGAAGCTATAAGCTTGTGCGGGAGGGAGGGGACGATTATTATTATTACGTAGGCCCTAAGTGCGGCTGCAGCCGACTTACAGATGGAACAGCGCAAATCTCACAGAAAACCTTAACCAGAGCTGCCGGCACCGGGAATTTTTTTCGATTAATGTGCGGATGGTTAGTAGATAGTCACACGTACTAAAATTATTTCTGAATTCAGCTTGTTCAATAGTTTGATTGAGTTCTAGTTTATTTTCTAGTCTATTAATAATAATTCTAGTAAATAATTTATACACCTGAGATAGTTAAGGATATTGGTCGGTAGTTATCTAAAATTTTCTTATCCCCTTTTTTAAACAATTAAATTGTCGAGGAAGTGTTCCAATTATTTGGTCTGCATCCTTCGTTCAGGCATTTGTTGAACAGAACAGCCTTTAGAATTTGTATTACCGGCTTTCCTCCTTCTTTCATTAGATCTGTGATCACTTGGTCTCTTCCTGGTGCTTTGTTGTTTTGCATATTTGCTAGTGTTACTGTTATCTCTTCTTCGGTTATTTCTGGTATGTCTTCAGAAGCTTATAATCAGTGAGAAAGAAAACATTGCAACATTACCCTGTTTTTTAACCAGCCATTGAATTATATCGGTACATTTTAAATTGAGCTCTATATTGTGGATATTTACCTTAATAATTCATTATTTCTTTATAATTTTCAATATCTACTTTATTTAATATTTATGTAGGAGACAATAATGATTCGATGCACTTAAAGGCGAAGGTTAATGCAATTCCAAGTTTTGAGGGAGGAGGTAATGAACTCAATGCACTGTCTCCATAAACTGCAACATTTGAATTTATAATACATTTTGTATTTACGTTTCACGTAAACATGGCAATGATATAATACTTTCACTGTTAAACTGTCAATATTACTTTACATGCTGCACGATATATAAGAATTTATAAATATGTTAACTATGAAACTGTAGTCCATGACTTTTACTCTTGCTAGATGTAAAATTATTTTATCGTTGTGTTTAACAAGACAATAAATGATTACAAGAAAATTGTTTTTTTAGAGTTTTCTGTGATGTTCCTAAGTTGTTCTTTACACTGTTACGCGATTTATCTTTAAAAAAGTTGTTCCAGTTGTTAATTTAACTCTATACTTACTAACTGCAACTATAATCATGTTTTTAAAATAAAACTAAGATGAAGTTTTTAAGCAGTGGCAAGCGTTTAAACAAAAAGTGGTTTCATTGAAGGCGTCTTGTGAAGTGGTCTCTTATGTATCTGCAGAAACACATAAGGAGGAGTTTACTATACAATTCAGAAATTCCTCAGCTTGAAAATATCTATATGCACTGTCTGGTGATGGTTAATACTTAAAATTCAAAGATTTCTAGGGCACAAAATAGAATAAACGACTGTATGCGCTTGGAAGTAATTTGTAGAAGCTCACCTAGATGGGTTACTGAAAGTTAATTTATGTTTTCCTTTCTTCCGTTTTGTCGACGTTGTTCATCCGATAGTTGCCTGAAGACGATGCTAAATGCAGAGTAAATAAATATTACACTTATAGTAGCGTGAACACAACCTTTATAGTTTTTACTTTTACCAAACTTACTCTATTAATTACCCTGTACTAGAGCCCTTACTCTTCTAGGTAAGAAAGGGAATTAAAATAATGCTACATTTTACAAAATATTTATTCTTGAAATATCAAATAACATTATAGAATTGAAAGATCAATAGAGAAGAAAGTTGAAAGCTAACTTTTTTCGAATACTGCATCTTCAGTAACTTCAATTAAAATAACAATAAGTGTTTACTTTCTTTTTGCTTTAGAGATCTTATCACTCACAATATGTAACATATTGTATGAAATAATTCGATATTTTCACAGTCGGTACTATAAAGAAAACAAAAAAAATGATTTGGACAAAAATACATATGTTTTAATATTCGCTATACTGTCACCCTAAGCCCAAAGGGCGTATCTTAAGAATAATCAATTTTGAGATATTGAGGATTTTCTAATATGTTGGTCAGCACTAATTCAAAAAGTAGAAAAAAAATCTTAGTATCGGCGTTTAATACTCTTCATTGGATCTTAAAGATATACGGAGTTCATGAGTTTAAAAAATTAATTTTAAAAGTTAATGTAAAGCAAATAGGACGTATGTTTGAGATGGTCGTATGTTTTTCTTGTGTCTTGGAGACACGTCTAATTTTATAAATGTTTCATATGTAAATATGTGGGATGTCAAGTGATTAGTGCGGGATTGAAAAGTTAAGTTAGCGTGCAATAGATGAGTAGGCCAGATGTAACTAGTAGTACGGTCACGTTTTTGAAAATACTTTTTAAGTCAGTTAAATACGAAAGACGCTTGCCTACTGTTATTTTAGATTTATATATTTTCATTTATTATTCATTTAATCTCATTTTTATCTTATATTATTAAATCATCACATCTACTTACCATCTTTCATTACACGATACCATATGTATATGTACCATGAAATAAAACTATTTTTCTTAGGTAAAGACCCAACCGGCATCTAAGTAGCAGTAACTGAGATCGGAACTTTGATTGACTACAACCAAATTTAGAACTTTATAGGTTTAATTACTACAGTTCGGAATATTTCAGTAATGATGTATTTGTTTCTACTATTTATCGGAACTGCGTAGTTCCATTACTTCTGAGTAACTTTTAAAGTATGTGGAACGGTATTGCCATTTAGTATAATTACTTTAAAGTTGTTGCAACTCCAAAGAGGAATTATGCTTGTAGCAGTAACTTGCCCTAAGCTACTTTAAAGTTTTTAGAACTTTAAAGTAGTACTGAAAGTTTCTGCCACCTGTCTGAAGGCATTGCTTAATCTTTAAACTAGAGAACCTTACGTAGTATTGAAAGTAAAACTTACGTTTTTTGCTACCCAGAAGAATCACTTTAAAGTGATTTTTACTAGTTGTTTTGCATCAGAATTACTGCAAAGTTCCAGTTACTATTAAAAATTACACAACAAGTAACAATAACTTCTATTAGGCAATCCAAACCAATATGGTTGCTGTGGTCAAACATTTCCGTCGGCGCAATAAAATTACCATTTGACCGACTATTTGATTACCTAATAAATTGATCTAATCGATCCAAATAATGATTGCCACTATGGGCAAATATTACCGTTGGCACCACAAAAACACCATTTGATTGATAGTTGGATTGCTTAATAGAGGCGTATCTGATGTAGATTAGTTTTGAATTTGAAGGTTAATTGTGTTTTTGTACTGGTAGTAGTTGGGGCCAATACAAAATATTATTTTGTTCCCATATTAATTTAACAAGGATGGAGTATATTCTCCTTTTTTCTTTTGTCACAACCTTAAAATATGTCGTATCTAATATTATATAGTTGCAATATAAAAAATATATTGTTCATATCCATGGTTAAATGTGAGGTTAAATTTAAACGTTCCAATGGAAACTTTGCAACGACATTAGGAACTGGAAAATGGTTACGAAAACGTTGACGTCGTTTTATAGTGAGTCACTTGAGAGTTCCAGAATTTTTTAATTTATTTTATACTTCTTGGTAACAACAACCTTGAAGTAGAATTGAGAGTTGTAGTTGGAGTTGTAGAGTAGTTTAGTTCCAGTTACTATTAATTAAGTAACACAAACTTTAAACACGCATTTTACAGTGAATACTAGATCGTAGCATTAGTATAGAAAATGATAGTAGAATATTTTTTGTTGCAAGAGAAAGAGAGAGCGATCACGCGACACGATGTGTCAAAGAGAAAAGAAGTTCCACTTAAGTAGCAATTACTACGCCGCGACGTTCCCTCTACGTAGCCTAAACGTAACCGAAACGTAACTGGACAAGTTCCAGAGAGATCACTGCAACGTATCTGCTACCTAAAAATTGTTCTCCATTTTGGTTTCAGGCACGTAATAAAACCGTAACAATTACTTGCTTGTGATTAGTGGCAAAAACTTAATAGTTCCACCGGTAGTTGCTGGTACGTAGTGATGACTAAAACTGGAGAACTACTATGTTATAAGGAGTCTGTAGACAGTAAAATCTAAAATATGAAAAAATTGTCTTTTGGGCTTAGGACGACAGTATAACTCAGTTGGGTTTATGTTAGTCAAACCGCTGGAGTATTAAGTCCTGCCAACGACGAGTGTAGCTTCCTGCTCCACAAGAGTTTGCTGATGTTAGATGACACATAATCTTGGTAGTCCCTCGAGTGTTTTAATGAAGAGAATTTCGGATTTGTTTAATTCAGAGAATTCCCCGGAGTTGTAAAACGTCGGTGTAAATGTTTCAGCATTAAAGGAACAGTTGAAAATCAAAGATCGTATTCCTAACGTTTTTTTTTTAACAATTTTCATAATATTGCTATAAGATACGAATTTAAGTATACATAATTAACTTCAATACTATATCTTAGATCTATCAATAGGATGTCGATATCCGCTTCATTAAGTAAAATTAGAAATTATTATTATAAATACTAACGAGCTAAGGTTTTTCTGTATGCTCGATATCTTCTCCTAAACGGATGGACGGATTGTGACGTATAGGGATAGTTCGCGAGAAAAGTTCAGATATTGATCACACTCCACTCTGACACTTTAAACGGAATATCGTCAATTTTAATTGACGTTGATTCCCTAATATATTATCGATGGTAGTCTTATCTTGAATAGAATTAATGAATAAACAAAATCTCTTAATTATTTTATCTCATTCCTAATCCTAGCTTAATAACGTTGAAACGGTGAAATGTCGTGAATGCTTATAAAAATACATCACCAGAGAACGCATTTGTTATTGTTATACGTTTCTTTTGACATTTTAAATTATGCTTGCATTCTCACAGTTTTTTCGTTTGGATTTTATAATATTTATTGTATTACGTGAATGACTAAAATTTTGCTGAAAAGGGTCAACGACTTTAACGAGTTTAACTTGAAAAATGTACATGAAGTAAGTTTGTACAGTAATTATAAAACCATAAGTTGTTAAAATCTACACCATGCAAGTCTATAACAGCAGTATGACCTTCGTGCGTACGAATAAAAAGAAACTGGATTTGGTTAAATTTCAAAATGCCATATTTCATCTTGCGTTACGTTTCCGCGCGCGAACAATGTAATTGCAAAACTAAGTGTTAGGGTAGTGTAAGTTATAACCTTATAATTTCAATTTATTTTCATCTATTTATAAAATGTATTCTATTTTTTTAGTCAATGAAATGTACGGTTAGGATGAAAGTAGGAATTATTGCATAATACACATTTCGGTTTCAGTAAAAGACTCGTTGAAAAAGTGAAGAAGTTAATTAAAGTTTGAAGCTAAATTGATGATAACTTTATACAGGGTGCCCATTATGTATGGAATATAGTATGTATCTCGGTAAATATCGACTTTATAAAAAAATTTGTTATATAAAAGTTGTTTAACATTTTATTTTCCATAATAAGATAGCATTCAATTGTTTTTATTTCAGAAAACAAATGAGTAATGAATAACACTTTAATTTTCTTAAATAGCAATGTACCCTTTCATTAGGCTCATTTGATAGAGATTTCTTTTCTCTTTTTAATGACCTAAAATCTTAGTACCCTTATATCAGAAAATTTTTGAAAAAATGTAAAAAATGTTTATTAAGTTAATTTCACCAATAACATGAATCTAGATATCCGAGATCGTAAAGTATCTCGAATTATTACCCTAAAATAAACAGATGTGCATCTACATAATGCACATAACAAAACAAATGAACAAAAAACAAAATAAAACAAATGAACAGAAAATTAGGTACGTCTCTTATAAAGCTTGAAGACAAAACGAAAGCAGCAATAAAATGGTTTTCATGGCAATAAGTGTTCAAAATTTTCACCATTAACTGTAAGGCAGTGGCCCAACCTATCACGAAAAGCTTGAAAAGAATTTCTGAGCGATCTGGGAGAAATTGCTGCAGCTTCATTTTGTATTCGTTGCTCTAATTCGGCCAGATTCTGGGGTCGGTTTGTATACACTTTTGATTTTAAATATCCCCAGAAGAAGAAATCGCAAGGTGTAAGATCGGGCAGGCCACTCCACAGACCCTCTTCTGCCTATCCAACGGGACGGAAATACCACATTTATTATCGGCGTACATCTAAATGATAGTCGGGCGGTGCTCCATCTTGTTGAAACCAAAGATCATCAATTTGCTTGGCAAGCTGGAATAATTCGCTGTTGCAATAATTGCAAATAACGGTCACCAGTTAGAGTACCACGATTAAAGAAAGGTCCAATTATGTGATCTGCACAAGTTCACACCCATACGTTTAATTTTTGTGGTGTTTGGGTATGATTTTGGATCATCCAATGGGGATTTTCAGCGGTCCAATATCGACAATTATGCCTATTTACATTTCCATTTAAACAAAACGAAGCCTCGCCAGAAAAAACAATATTATTAAGAAAATTTGGATTATTGTTGATTCGCTCCATCATAAATTCACAAAATTCAACACGTCGATCGTAGTCATCTTCGGATAATTCTTGCAATAAAGTCGGTTTGTACGGATGTAATTTTTCTGAATGTAATATTTCCTGTATTGAACCTTTACTTACTGCATGGTTTAAACTTAACTGACGAGTTGAAATGTTTGGATTTTCTTCGATTTCTATTAAAACATCGAGCTTTTTATCTTCATTTGTCGCAGACCTCTGCGGACCAGTCTTCACCAGATCTTTAACTTTGCCAGTTTCCCTAAACCATTTCAAGGTTTTGCTAACTACTGACTGGGTGATTGGTTCTCGATGTGGATCACGCTCATTAAAAATTTCACATACTTCTAATTGTGTTCGTTTGCGATCCCCATAACCGACCATAATTAAAACTTCTATACGTTCAGTTTCTGTTAAATGAACCATTTTTATTTTTTCATGTACCAACAACTTAATTGAATAAACAAACTGTCACAATAAAAGCCTACAATCAATTGTTAAGACAAATGAAAGAGATTTCGGATATCTAGATTCATGTTATTGGTGAAATTAACTTAATAAACATTTTTTACGTTTTTTTCAAAAATTTTCTGATATAAGGGTACTAAGATTTTAGGTCATCGAAAAGAGAAAAAAAATCTCTATCAAATGAGCCTAATGAAAGGGTACATTGCTATTTAAAAAAATTAAAGTGTTATTCATTACTCATTTGTTTTCTGAAATAAAAACAATTGAATGCTATCTTATTATGGAAAATAAAATGTTAAACAACTTTTATATAACAAATTTTTTTATAAAGTCGATATTTACCGAGATATATACTATATTCCATACATAATGGGCACCCTGTATAACTTTCACAATACAAAAAAAATAAACCCAATAAGAGTCAAACCATGGATGTATAGCATAGGGGCTTGTTAGTCCACTAATCCGCGCGACTATGCCGATATTAAGGCGGGTGTCGCTTGCCGCCAAAACTTCGCACGCTGATTTCTATATCGTTTTTTACTATTAAATCAAACAGATTGGCATAATTTATCTTCACAAAGTTTATTAATCTCGGTGAGCCAGCGGTCCCGTCCTCTCCTAACATTATTTCTGAGCACCACATATATAGGGTGTCCATTTAGTGCGCAATTATTCAATATCGCCTAAACTACTAAATATCGAAAAAAACTTTTAACACAAAAGTTGCTTGATTGCAAAAGATGCATACTTCAAAATGTTTACAACAATACAGTGTTTTACAAAAGCGGGGAAACTGGAACCACGCTTTACTTAAATGGTACACCTCATATATTTTAGTCGAAATTCATATTTTTTTCAACCATAGATTCTTTTTTTAATCCGTTGCGACGTTGCCAACATAATTTTTTGCAGACAATATTATCAGAGTCCTACAAACACTATTAAAATGTTTTCAAGTTTTGTTTATGAACAGGGTGTTCAAATTTTGATAACATTAAATTTCCTCAGCTTTTTTAAATGGAATACCCTGTATGTTTTACCGAAAATTAAGATGTCGATTAGCACTTTATCCAATCATAAAATATTTTCTTCGTCAGTTCCGATATTGCCAAATCATTAATTTTCTATTAAATTATTATATTGAAGAAAATCCCACATGAAACCTTAACTTCATTGCTCTAAAAAGTCTAAATATTAAATATTTTGTACTCAAGTGTAAACCTTAAAGTACCATAAAGCACAAGGCATCGTAGTATTTGTCAGAAGTTCTAAGATGGTTAAATTGTAGAGATTCTCTCAAAAAATAAAAAATTTTAAAGAAAAATCCAGAATTTGGCAACGCCGCACTTATCTAGGAAACAGTTTTAAGATTGGTTAGAATGTTAGCAGAAGTCTTAATTTCCAGTAAAACAAATAGGTTGTTCCATTTGAGAAAACTGAGTAAATTTTGTTTAATGTCACCAAAATCTCAAGGTATAATTTTAACACCTGTTCATAAACAAAATTTGGAATATTATGAACATGAAATCAAGCTTAAATTGAGTATCTCGGGGATTAGATTGAATCATTAAATATTAAAATCCCATACGAATACCAAGGTATGAAAAAACATGGCAAACCCAACACTAACGTCAATCTTGCAGTGACGTTAATTTTATTTTTAAATAGCCTTGGTCGTGTAATGGGTAGCATGCTAATCTCTTACCTAAGCGGACCGGGATCGAATCCCAGTGCCAGCAGATCTGTGTAATAATAATAATAATAATCGCCCCTCTCTCCCGCGCAAGTTTCATAGCTTATGGCGCCTGGTTCGCCAGGCAATGGGTAGTAGTCATTATTATTATTATACTTAATTTCCTTCATTTCATAACCTTAGATGAACGCCATCTAATGTCCCAATTGTGGTATTTGCTACATCGAGGTTACAAATAAAGAATCACATCCCGATTGACACCCAAATAAGAGCAATACCATAGAAAAATATTCCCATGATTTGGCCATTCAAGTTTTCAACCTTTTTGTTCATTGACTGATTTGTATCCAAACTCCTCTCCAAAATATATAAATTTTATTGTCACCTCAATCAACATATAATCATCAAAACCAAATTAACATCTATCCTCAATGAGCTTGAGCTTCTCAAAAATAATCTACATGTCGAGAAACTGTTACCAAGGGTTCAATAGTATTTCCAGTCTATGATGTCTACATTATTTTATCCCGAAAGCTTACAGTGATGTTACTAACTGATTTACGCAGTATGCTTTGATTTGATTTTAATTGTAGAAAACTGGCTAGTACTGTACTGTAATATATTTTTCCCAGTCAACCTGATTGCAGTATTTTTCGTCGTCAATTTAAGAATTTCCGTTTGAAAGCCATCTTGCCGTTACGTTTACCAGTATCTGTGTCTTCGTGTGTCATTTACAAAAAAAACAAAATATTGGGCAAGATAAAATACTTGACGTAAGTCAAAATGAGTACTCGCGGTGACCCATTAATGAATAGTCAGACTTTGCCAGTGGTTAAATAATAATCATTAAAGAAAGAAATTTCGTATATAACAATTTTTCACGTATTTCTATAACTTTGGAGAGAAACGGCATCGAAGTTCAGCCTAATGTTTTCAAATTGAATAGTAAGAATGTACATGACACATACTTTGAAGTTCAAGGAGATAAATAATATGTTTACTTCCTAAAATGAGCAGGGCAGCAGGCAATAAAAGATAAATCAGCAATAAATACACTACGTACCGTTTTGTTATTATTATTTCAATGAACACAAATACAGCTGCGAACCTTTTTTGCGATTCAAAGTTTTTAGTTACAATTTCTTGTAATTTAGAATTTAGTTTTTACTGCTGTATTATCTCCAATCATCTAATTTTTCCAACTCATCTTTGCACTTTCATAGTTAGTTAGAATTATTATTAAACAATAATTAGATAATATGTATTTCCACAAAGAACACATAGTACCTACTGATAAGTATTCGTAAGAATTGTGACTATTTATAATTGGTCACAACTGCATTATAATAAGATAACCAAAACAACCGGATATATTATATTTTCAAACATTCGGTCAAGGTTAGGGTCTAACAAATTGCAAACCCCTTACACTGTCGTTTTTAGTAAAACAGTAATAGTACCTTTATTTTATGCATACCGTTATGTATTGTTTTTATACTATGTAGTTATTTTCTATGTAAACAAAGTACCATTCATTAGGGTCGTTCTATCAAAACATAAAAAAGAATAAAGGTTTTATTAAAGGAACTTTGTACTGCTGTATTTAGAATTCCAATAAAAAATAACAATACCTATTAATGGCGAGATTAACTGATCTCAACATGTTTTTACTTAATTAACTATTTATTAACGAATAACAAATCAAACCATAATTATAATTAAATAGGTCAGTATAAGAATGATGTCACTTCTGTCCGCGTTTCCTACTAAAACACAGGGGAACCCCCGTATTGTGGAACTTTGTTTTGACTACACTATTCCTCGAAAGTTTTAAGTTGTTTCAACAACATTCATCTGCATTAGGTCACAATCCTTGTTATGCTCATTCAATAGATGTCACTTTTTGTACTGATGGTGTCAATGTCTAAAGAGTTTGCATTTAATCCTATTTGTCGCTGAGATGCACTGCCCTGCTAGGCCCAAAGGCGGCAACTACAAAACATATACTCAGAAATCTACCATACTTTTTCTTATTACACGTTAAAATTCTGCATAGTATATTTTTAAATTGCAGTTTTGCAGTTACCGCCTTTGGGCTTCTATCTACTATCTATTATACGTACTTTTCTAAAAACGTCTGCAAAATTTTCAAAATTTTCAAGTTCATTAATCAAAAAATGTTACTAAGGTTTTATGTTTCTAATAACCTGAAAAGCTTATACTCAAAGTCCGATCATTGGCCATTAAATCATCGTGTACAGCTAAAATCTTAATAATAAATTGATATTTTTGTAACTTAAACATTTAAAGCTATATTTACATTTGTATATTTATTAATTTCCAATTCCGGCGAACACAAAAGTAAACAAAAACCGGAAAGCCGACGGTAAACGGGTGGTGTAAGAGCACTACTCGTATTTCAAAGATCGTAGATTCAAATCCCACTTGGGGCATTAGAAACTACGGGTGTGTGTAATTGTGTTGCATGTTAGATAGGAGACATATAAACCTAAGTTTGTTGTTGCTTCTCCCGTAATGTAGGCGTAAAATAAAAAAAAATAACATACCGGAAACAATGATAAAATAAAAAGAATGGTATAATTAACATCGATAATGCATTAACAGTTAGTAAAAGTGGTGAATAAAACAATCCATAAAAAGAAACATACATAATGCGATATTGAAAGTTTAAATTGGCATTTCTTATTCTGCCAGACTCGCTAAGCTTTCCGAATGGATAGATATCCGTTTCTTAACCTTTCACTGTTAATCCTGCATACGCTACCTATATTCCAGATTTAAAGAGATTTTAAAAAGGCTGTTTATATTAAGTTACTGTAAACACTTAAAACTAAAGTTTGTTTATCACAAATAAAAAGCTAAAAATTCATAATAAAAATTTGTCACTGTTTTTTTGCTATGTTAGTTCCAGTGATTAGGACTTCAGTAACAAAAAACAATTTCATTATAGACATACTCACAGCAGGAGTAAAAGAGAAAGTGACGCAATAGATAGAGGTTGACCCTTGGTTCTATAAAAATAAGGGGTATTCTCATGTCAACTTAAGGCGATAGGACACGCTTATCCCATATTAAATGATCATTACAAGACGTGTACTCCGTCGCGACTACTTCTACTAACGTCCATATACGAAAAATTAGAAGGAAATAGACTGAGTGAGTCATATTTTTATAAAACTGCAAATGTAGCAAAAAGAAAATGTGTATTGGAAAAAAAGCTAAATCAATTGGATAGTTAAAGAGTTATACCGGGTGATTTTTTAAATTTCTGATCTAGAAAGCCATGACATAATTTTAAAACAAAAGATGCGGAAAACGTAGGGCGTAGTTTGAATCGTTCGATTTGTCACAACTGTCAGATTTCAAAAATGTTGACATAAACATAACCTACTCCAGTGTTGTTCTCGCTTTTGCCGTCTTTTGTGCTTCACTGTTTCCTCGTGTTTTGAATTCCGTTTCGCCAGTTATTATCTCGGTTATTATCAAAAATCAGTCTTTTTCAAGACTAACCTTTCGTTTGTGATTGAACGCTTAGTTTTCAACGTTATTTTGGAGTGTTTTTCATCACAACAAAATGGTGTTCACACAGGAACAAAAAACATTTATGATCGAAGCTTACTTTCGTAATGGTCATCAAGTTAATGGTCAATGGGTGTATGAAGCCGGAGCATGTCTTCGGGAGTTTCAAGAAAAATTTCCAGATCTTGCGGTGATAGTGCTTATTAGAGTGTTCGAGAATATGAAGCGCCGAGTTAATTTGTGTATAGATGCTGAAGGTCAACATTTCCAACAGTTGTTGTAAATTTTGAATAAATATTGTGTTAACAATGTAAATTGTTATAATTGTGAATAAATCTTGCTATTTCTTAAATCCAAGGAATAAAAATTGAAGCGAGTTGTAACCATAACCTAAACTTCTCAAGTCAATAATCACATCGAAATTGCACTTAAACTCGCAATAAAATGCACACTTTGGTAAAAGCATGTTTCGCAAATGATCACTGTTTAAATATTTATCAATTTGTTTAATAAATGTAAAAGTAAGTAGTCAATTTGTCACATAAATGACATTTGGAATAGCAGTGTGATCAACGCTACGCCCTACGTTTCGGTGACCTTCGATACGGCGTAAAAATCACGACTTACTAGATCAGAAATTTAAAAAATCACCCGGTAGAATGGAGGAAACACGTTAAACTGAACAAATTTTTAATATTTGTGTAAATAAATGGCATTAAAACAAAACTTGGTTACTATATGTATTAAAACATTTAATTTCTAGACTAACTACATTTAATTCAACCGTATCAAGTACTTCCCTCTAATCTATAAACATAGGTAACTAACCATAATTCTATTTTATGCAAATTTTGTTTAATTAAATAACAATATTAAGATTAAAAAGTAAAAAGCTGCATTGCCCATCTCATTTTCCCTCAGTTATTAGGCTATCTTTGTATTATCTTTGTCGTATATTGTCGAATTCTAAATGTGCATTTGACGTGTATTAAGGAATTACAATCGCCCATATAAGATACACATACTGGCGACGCTCATTTCTCGTAATGAAATAGTTGGGCAACTGATTTATGTTGTTTGTATCTATTCGTGGCCGGTGTGCGGGCGTCGGATGCTACCGGCTGCCGGTAGCAGTCGAGTGCCCTTCTCTGTTCGATTAGGTAACGCACGGTAGGATAAACAAAGAGAAACTGATTCTTTAATACAAAAGTTTTTTGAGAAATAGAATAAGAATTACGTTAAAATCAATTCGTTTGAATCGTGGACACGTCCTATGCTCTTAACTGTAAATATCGAGAAAACCTAAGTCTAGGTTACCGATAGTATGAATCTTAATAGTCTTCTGACAGACTCTATGGTTTAAAATTTTAATTGTCAGCGGTGTATTCCATAAATCAATCTATCCAATATATGATCTCAGTAAAATGCTCTATAGTAAATTAAAACCTATGGCCAACACTCCCCATTCCCAATCAGCTGTTATGCAAAAAGTAATTAAGGACAAATGTGAGATCTAATCCCCCCCCTTCCAACGTCAATAGTATTAACAGTTGGTAATTTCAGCTATTCAACTTCCGAGCAACTTACGTTGTGTCCATTATTGTATGAAGTATTTAAATCTTAAATATGCAAACAAATTTTTAACTAAGAATTATGGAGGAGATTCTGTTCCTTACAGCCGAAGACGGGCTACTCACGAACCTTTAGAAATTCGGTATACCAGCTGTAGAGAGGTTCTTCAAGGAACCTGTAATAGATAATAGTAATAATTGTACAACTACTGGAGTAATAAATTCTTTTCTATTTTTTATACAGTCTATTTTAATGTTCATAGATACCTCACAAACATGTTTCTTGGCTACAGAACGTTCGTAGAGAGGGGGTAATTTTAACTTTAAAATTACTACAGCTCGGAAACTGTAAATTCTTTGATGTTAAAGTTTGGCATCTTGTAATGAAAATAAATTTTCGATAAAAATTAGTAAACGAGACCCCCTCTCCAATTTATATATATAAAATATCTCATCGACTTAAAATTATAGTGTATACACTACTTTAGTCGGTCTAACAAATCAGTCTAGATTCGGCCTGATTCGCTTTTGTTTTACTTCCCCTCCTCCAAAAATCCCCTTTTCGGTTTATCTTATCGTGCACGAAACGTTGCATTGTAAGATTGTAGGACATGGTATGGTAGTAATACTGAGTGCAATTTGTTTTTAGGTAACTGATTAAATGTAAGTTTAGAAATTCATAGTGTCGTTATTTATGGTCCTATGTGGATAAATTCTGTACCATACGATAGCCTAGTGTTTGCTCTACAAAAAAGCGTTGACGCATCCTCTCTGATATAATCGATCTTCAGACTGCTTCTGCTACTGATACTATTGCAAGAATCATCATAATTCTGTAAAGAAGACTGACAAAACTGATATTTGTCAGTCATTCTGTAATAAGATTCTCACGGTGTAAAACGCGTGGTCTGGATGTAGGGGGTTAGGTTTCTGGTTTGACATTGTAGTAAATTTTTATGATTTTAAAATTTCATATGATCGAAAGTACCTAGAAATGTTCGTGTGCTTTTTCTTTTGTCTCAGTACTACCGGCTTATACATATACAACATGATCCAAAATAAGTTAGATTTTTTCTCCTTTGCCACGGCTTTGAAAACCAATCGGACCTTTATATCCAGGCGAACATATTACAACAGCGCCAACTTCATTTTAGGAACCTGACATGTTTTATTTGAAAATGGAAATAAACATGAAATGTAAAATCTTAAATATGTCTCTTCATGAGTTTCTCTTGGCTCTGGTCGAGTTCAAACACCAACAAAAGTAAAGCACTACTATAGAAGCTCAAACTGTAAAAGTGATTTATCAATCTCTCAAAGCAAATTATAATTATAATAAAGGTTTTGACAGTGAAGAAATCAACATTATGAAGCTTTAATCCAGTTTCAAAAACATTTACATACAAGTGCAGTATGCAAAAGTAGCATTAAGACTGTATCAGACATCATAGACATAGAGTAGCAAAAGTTTTGGTGAACAGTATCAGAACTTGTATCGACTTTGAAACATTTTATAAAATGGGATATAGAATACATCATATCATTTGACAAATACACAGAATTTTTAGAAGAAATCTTTTAAAAGCTTTCTCTTCAATCAAAAACATAATCACCAGCATAAAACATTCATTAATTCTATTCACCGCGGCATATGAGACTGCGTCGGCGGTTGGTCCAAACTACAACATACCAAAAGTCACCATCTACTAAATTCGGTGGTGGTCATATATTCACTCCTTACAATTTTTTACAATACTAACTATAGAACAAAATCTAAATTATTAATTTGTACCTATTGTATATAGAAGCCAAAAAGTTCATTTTGGTATATACAGGGTGGATGATTTTTCATTGTCCAGGTTATATCTGCTGAAATATTAAAGGTAGAGGAAAAAGTTAAATGAGAGACTTGTTTAGCATAACCTGATCTATAAAACAGCACAAATAGTTTGTTCATGGCCTACTTATTTTTCGGAAAAATATCCAATCTTAATTGTTTAAATAGAACATTCTGTATATTTTGCAAAATAAGGTTTTAAATAAATTTCTTTTTGCAATGCTAAATCACAAAGTGGTTTGTTACTTTTAAATTACACCTTATAATTCAAAAAGTAAAATTATCAGAGTGGCTATGATTTTTTTATTATTTACTCTTCGGTTACAAAATGATAACAGCATTTATTTGATTACTATTTAACAAATTGAATCATACTCGATGTGTTTTCTTAAAATGACTACTCTTGTTGAAAACAAGTTTAACAAATTTGAGAAATAATGATTGCTCAAATTGTCCACCATGAAATTTTAAACATTTTCGACCCCGGTTGATTATTTTACAGAAAAATATCTAACTTTAGTTGTGTAATTAAATATGCGGTGATGTACCACATGTAGCATTTTGTTTTATGTTACGTCTAATAATTCACAAAATAGTTGTAACATTGTTATACTGTTAACACCTATTGTAAATGTTTCACACATCTGCATATTCATTCTGTATTGTGATTCTTCTTATTTAATTATGAAAATGAATATACTGGCTAAACAAATGTTATACTGTGTTGTTTTCACATATCAAATAATAAACGTCAGGCTGCTAACTTGTATCAAAATTTATATCCTGACAGTCTAATGTAAATACTTCTCAAAATCTAGAAGAATCGCTACAGTCCACTAGTGCATTTTCAAAACGGCATCTGTCCAAAATGTAAGGAAAAAAATGAAGTTGTTATTGTAGCTTACTTCAGAGCTAATTCTAGAGCTTGCACTAAACAAGCAGCTTTTGAATTCAATATTACAAGGTACCAAATGAAAAAGTTTTAAATTTAAATAAATTTAAAATCTGTAAGTTGGCTGCAGCCGCACGTAGGGCCTACGTAATAATAATAATAATAATAATAATCGCCCCCTCCCTCCCGCACAAGCTTATTGCTTCTGGGACCTGGTTTCTAGGTTATGGGTTGTAGCAATTATTATTATTATTGTATTATAAATTACACAAACAAATCTATCTAAGTTACATTTGGTTCATACATTGCATGCTAATGGTCCCAACAACAGAATAGTATTTTTAATAAGCATAATTTGCATTATTGAGATGGTGAAAACACTCGTGAAATTTTTTCAAACTAGTACGCAAGTAGGATTTTCAAATAATAATAAGGGATAATTGACAAAGAAAATTTTAGAACATCATTTTTATGATTTATGCAACCTTGACCTAAGATAGAAATTTATTATTTTTGCAAATCGAAGTTCAAGATTACCTAGACAATCTTCAATTAGCTACATGACGAAACTTGTGGTTCGAACATGACGGAGCCCCACCTCATAATGGAGTTGCAATAACAAACTGCTTAAACAATGAGTTTGGTAAAAATGGATCGTTAATAGAGAACCCGTTTTAAAATCAACAGCACCTTGCTTTTTAATTACATCTACAATGCTGAAAAAAGCCAATCAAGCGGACCCAAAGATGTTTAGAATTTCATGGTGGATAATTCGAGCAGTCATTATAAGAAAATTCGTTATTGCGTATTATCCAATTTGTTAAATAGTAATTAAATAAAAGTCGTTATAATTTTGTAATCGAAGAGTAAATATTAAAAAAAATATAGCCACACTCTAAAAAATTACCGGTAAATTTACCCTAAAAAATTGAGACAACTATGTTACCTCTGTTTTTTGGGGTAAATTTACTTCATAGTGTAATTTTCATAGGAAGTGGGAAATTTCAATATTAGGTTAAATTTCCATTGTAATATTTTCCTTTTAAATAAATTTACAGATTAAAATTACAATCTCAATGTAATTTTACATTTTAACATTAAAATACCTGTGTTACATGACAAAGTTGATATTTCATGGCAATAGTACTTTTCAGGGTTAAAATACAAATGTGAAAATACTTCTTGAATGCAATGATGACTTGCGAAAGTAGTTGTAAATTCAATCGGACCTCTGATTATTACTTGCATTGCTAAATGCAAAGTAATTTTTATTGAACGTATGTACTTGTATAAAATATAAGACATTAACAGAGCTTCTTTTAAGGGACCTTCGGAAATGTCTCTCGAAGACAATAGATAATGTTTCGATTCCTCCTAGAAAATTTAAAAATTATACATTATATAAACAATTCTACACGAGTACCTTTCTCAATTACAGTTATGGTAGTTTATTTCAAATTCTTCAATTTTTGATTCATCCTAGAAAAACATTAAATAAGTTATTGTTATTTTATTGATTTATTTGTAATTTTAACATATACTTACCGATTATTTTTTAACTTCTACTATAAAATAAAATTCTTCCCACCTTGGGTCATACGTGTAAATATTTGCCTTTAATAAATCTGCACTATATACACTACAACGAAAAACAAAATATTAATGAGCAATGAACATTTCGTTCGATATCGATGGGGTACGCCTCGCCGATTGCGCAACCTGTAACAAGAAATCATAAAAGAATTGGTACACACCATTCTGACCATTTCCAAAAAGCCCAATCTGGACTGTTCATAATGGGTTCCGGAATTCTTTCACGAAACGAAGGTCACCCACCACTCACCAGCGAAATAGTATCTCATCGGTTAAAAACATATTAAGGGCAAAACTACACTGTACTTGTTAAAATTCATCTTATCTTTAATATTACACTAAAAATGAATGAAGTTATTGAGTAATAATACATTTCCAAGGACAAATTTTCTGAGTTATGTAAATTTACATTATTAATAGTGATTTTAACCAGTTAAATGTAATAGAATTACTTATATTTGTGTAATTTTACACAATTAAAGAACATTTTACCACAAATAGTAAAACAACTATTAACGTATAGGTAAAGTTACATTTTAGAGTAAAACTACCATAAATAAGAGAGAAAACTTAACTCTTTCCCAAGGTAAATTTCAGCTCATTTTTTACAGTGCACTCTGATAATTCAATTTTTCGAATTATAAGGTGTAATTTAAGAGCAAAAGCCACTTATAATATATCATTGTAAAGCGAAATTTATATACACACAATATACACAATGTTCCATTTAAAAAATTTAGGTTAGATATTTTTTCCGAAAATAAGTAGGTCATGAAAAAATATTTTTGATGCTATTTTATAGATCAGGTTATGCTAAACAAGTATTTCTTTTAACTTTTTCCTCTACCTTTAATATTTCAGTAGATATAACCTGGACAATGAAAAATCACCCACCCTGTATAGATAAATTCAACTATAGATAAATTCAGCTAATAAATCTGCATTTTAATTTTAATTGTGATTTTTATATAACCAAAATACCTGAAGATTTATAGTTCATTTATAGTTCAAGATTACTGGTTATAAAAGTAGACATCCCCTTAAAAAGGTTTTCAATCAGTTTTTCTTATTAGATGGATAATTATTATCAAGAACGCTTATAGAACAGATATTTTCAATTTAATTTCTCGTCTAATAAAACAAAAGTAAAAGAAAATAAGATATAACCATCTATCTTTACGCTAATTAGAAATTCTAGCAATTTCCTTTGTACATAATAACGGTTCAAAAAGAAAACCTGCAACTAAAGTTAATAAATAAGGACCAAGTAGGAATCTTGTGGGACACCGTAATTTTAAAATTGTATTTCTTGTTTTCTATTAATCTGTTATCTTATTTTAAATATCACTATTATAAAACTCGATCCTTCAGTCTTTCAATATTTGCATATATTCGCTTGTTCGTTTTGCGACAGGTTTTGAAGTAAGTACGTACGTGCTGGTATATTCCGCAAGTACATGACAAATTTCTTTAATAGCTGTAAGTTATTTTTATACACATAGGATGTAAGCTATCTTATATGTTTCTAATCATTAAGTGGTAATAAATCTTCACGGTAAATATGTTTGTCATAATATTTTAAAGGAAATATCTATAAAACTATATTAGCTCGTCAAGATGTATGAAATGTCATTAACATTAAGGAAATTGCCGATATCCATTTAGTGTTGTTGAATTTTGTATAATTTCCGCCATAGTGTATAATGTGACAAAGCGATTTCCTCTAATACCGTCTAAAATAATGACTTGTCGCTATATTGTTAAAATTAATAAGGATTATTTTAAAGCATTGGCAAAATTAACCTTGATTAGAAAATAATCACTAGTATGTTACTAACATTGAGTAATTACGTGTGAATAGTACATGCAATATACCAACTAGAATATAGTAACTGTAAGAATGTTGGTATTTCTTTCGTCGAGTAAAAAAGGATATTAATTAAGTATAACACTTGTTAGTACTTCAACACTATTTTGCGAACAAAGACGACAAAAAGTTCGTTTCGCTTAGTTAACTCTCTGGTTTTACAACTTATGGTCGTGTGTTTGTACAAATATTACAAACTTGTACTTGCACCTACAAATGACAATGAACTGCAAGTTACATGACTAATTAAGTAAATATGTAAAACCTTTTTTTTTAGATATAAATAAATAATGCTTTAACTGTAAGAGATTTAGATTAAGTAAGAGGCAATAAGTAATATTTTAAGAGAGAATTCTAAGCGTGTGGTCAACCGTAAAACGAAAACGGTTTATTGAATATTGCTTTGATTTGTTACATAATTATATTACCGAAGTATGAGAAGAACATTTTTATGCGGATACGGAAGTACGCAAAAAAATGTCGAGACAAATGTGCATTCCAGAATAAATTTTATAGCGTTTTGAATGTTCACGTTTTCACCTGATTTACTTTTCACGTAGAGAGATTATCCTAAACAAACAGTTATAGCAGGCCCTGCATGTTGTACTTTTTTACAAGTAGATACATTTTTTATCACTTTTAAAATAAATTTAGATATGCTTGATTAACTTCGCTTATAGTTATTCTGGTAATTCCTAATGTCTTCTTAAATTTTATTTAACTTTACTACAGTAAAATTAGATACAAATTAAGCGAATGAAGAAAAAAATTGCACTGTACTGAAAATACGTGCTGTTTAAAAATCCGATGTAATGTTTCGAGTTGAGCAAGACATGCTCGCGTCGCCATCTTGAAAAAGACAGCGGCTAAAATGAAAATTCAAATTTTACATCAAAAATTCAAATGAGCTTTTTTACTATTTCTACAATTACTTACAAAGTGGTTTTTGTTATATTTAGTTAGACAAATAGTATCGGAGATATAGCTGCACGCTCTTGAAAAATGCACAGAGATGCACTTGAGAAATAAATCTTCTAAACGGTGATGTACGAGGATAGATCGAAATGTTTCTAGAAAGAACCACAAGATGGTGTTATGCGCGCGTGCTGATCACTTGTTTTGAAAGCGCCATTGTTTGTACAACAGTTATCAAATTTTCAAACGGATTGGATATAAACACTATCGATTCAAGTAAACAATTTGTGCATTTTCTTAATCATGAATAAAAATTAGTTCCCTTAAGTGATAAAACATTTCTTTTTTAAAGGCTTAAATTGTAAACAAAACGGAGTTAGATGAAGTTCATGGCGAGTCATCGCCTTCGTATGCAACAGTTGCAAACTGGGTTACTGAATTTAAACGCGGTAGAACAAGCATAGAGGATGCACCACGTTCTGGCGCGGACTAAAAACAGTTACCGATGAAGAAACAATTGAAAACGTCTTGAAGTAGCGATGGATCACCGAATAAAGTTGAGAGAGATAGCAGAGAAAGTAAGCATTTCATACGACCGTGTACATTGCATCTTACATCAACATTTGGACATGAGAAAACTGAATGCTAGATGGGTGCCGCGTCTGCTGACAATCGACCAAAAGCAAGTTCGAATGACCATTTCTCAGCAATGTCTAGACATGTTCAAACGTAATGAAAAAGATTTTTTTCGATGTTTTATAACTGTTAACGAAACGTGGATTCATCACTACACTCCGGAGACCAAGGAGCAGTCAAAGCAATGGACAAAACCTGGTGAGCCAACTCCAAAGAAGGCCAAAACGATTCCGTCTGCTGGGAAAATCATGGGTACCGTATTTTGGAATTCCCGAGGAATAATTTTTATTGATTACTTGCAACACGGGAGGACAATAACGGGCGAGTTTATGCGTCGTTATTAGACAGACTGGACAAAGAAATCAAAGCTAAAAGGCTTCATTTGGCAAAAAAGAAGGTCTTGTACTACAGAATAATGCCCCATCCCACAAGTCGGCAATTGCGATGGCGAAACTGCACGAACTACGATTCCAGTTAATTGAACATGCACCCTATTCGCCCGACTTGGCTCCGTCGGATTTCTTCTTGTTCCCAAATCTCAAGAAATGGTTGGCTGGAAAGAAATTTTCATCGAATATTGAAATCATCGAAGCTGTAAATGGATATTTGAAAGTTTGGATAGTTCTTATTTTTATGAACGGTTGAAGGGTCTTGAAAAGCATGGACTAAATGTGTAGAGCTGAAAGGAGGCTATGTAAAAAAATAAATACGATTTTCCCCAAAAAGTTGTTTTTTCCTTCTTGTTCTAGAAATTTTTCAATCTATCCTGGTATATAACAATAATCTAATTACACAACTTTTAATTGTTGTAAGAGAAATATCAAGGCTCTCTAGATATATTAATATATGAGCAGTTTTTCCTTTTTCTGGTAATTCATGTTGCAAGTTTGAAAATCTTAGTTTAAACGGCGACATTAAAATTCCCCTACTAAATTTTTTCGTGGCCTTTATTCGGTCCATTTTTGAAAATGGGCCTCCCACATTGACTTGCAATTGTCTCTGTTCTACGCTCCCCTCTTCCAAGACAGTACAGGTCTTCCTATCTATGGATCGCTTTCCTTAATATATGGTATACAATGCAGTATTTTCTGCTCATCTTAAATTACACTTGAGTTCGGCTGTCGTCGCCTGGATTAATACATTCTATGTATTTATTTCTCTTTCGTTATGCGTCTTTCTATAACCAGTAGTGTAACTACTACTAAGTCATTCTCATTTTCCAGAATATCCAGAAGGTTTTCCACTTAATAAATATAACCGAAATTGTACTGTGAGTATCATACTACGAATATTAGCTTCAACTGCGTTTCTGGCTAAATTACGATTTTGGGGGCATTTTGTTTCTGCTGCAAGCACATTTTTAAAGAAACAACACTGTCCATTTTCCAGAATGCCCAGAAACCTTGCTGCTTCCTAAATATAACCGAAATTGTACTGTGAGTATTATACTACGAATATTATCTTCGACTGTGTTTCTGACCAGATTACGATTTTGGGGGCATTTTGTTTTCCTGTTGCAAGCACATTATTAAAGAAACAACACTACCCACTAGCGGGGTTAAACGACGCTTAAGGGGGTGTTCTCACCAAAAGCAACCGGCGACCTCAACGCAATTGCAACGCAACAGCAACGCGACTCGGCGCTAATGTTATAATACACGTGTTTCCACCTATTAAAAGGCAACTCAACTGCAACGCAACCAGTTGCTAATTGGTTGCCGGCAACGCTGCATAACGCGTCGCTGTTGCCAGTTGCTCTACAGTTGCCAAGAACTGCTCTGTCATGGCGGACGAGACAACAAAATCTTTGAATTTTGTGGCCCTTGTTGAAGCACACACATGTTTATATGATGTGATAAAGCCATGTTCTACACGTGTCAACATTTCTGCTAGAATTTTAATGGTATCTTTACTCATACGGTAAAATCCATGGAATTTAACAGGATCATTATTCAATTTCTGTGCCACTATACTATAAGAAGTATGTCCCAAATTTATGGTATAAAAAAAGTTAACCCAAAATTTTCGGTATGTTTTCTTTTTATGCTTTTTCACTAGCAAGTATGCAGCGGCTATATTTTCATCTGACGAGGACAACATTTTGTTCACGGCTACCGAAACAAGAGACTTCAAAACAGTTGATTTCAGTAAGTACACAAGAGCAACTCAACTGAAGTTGCGGTTGCATTGCAGTTACGTTGCCGTTGCCGGTTGCTTTTGGTGAGAACAGCGCCTTAGGGTCCAAAACCCAACGGGCCAGAGCCAACTTGGATATTTGCAAGATCCAGAGCAAAAGATTGGTGCCTTAATTTACAATTATTTCCTCAAAAACTTTATTAAAAAATAAAACTTTCATGTTTCATTGTCATTGTAACAATTATACATATTCAGTTATTTATCGTTAATTAAACCCATATATCCATATGTTGAATTGATGATAAATACGAATACAATTTCATACAAAATATACTTCATATAGAGAAAAATAATTCTTCAAACTTTTAAAAGGGCCTATCAGGATCAAGGTGAGGCTCAGAGCGAGATCCCGTTTGGCCTGATGTTTGGAACAGCTGACGAGTCTGGGGGACAGAGCTCAGTACAGACCCTGAGCAGTATATCTGTAGGCCAGTATAAATACGAGATGAATAGATATTTGAGTATAAATTATAAAAATGCTTTAATTCGTTACCAAGAATTTGTAAAGTAAATTAGCCAATTTACTAAACATTAGCCACTGTTGATTAGTTCTAAATTGAGTAGTTAATTCACTTTACTTAATCATAGTATATTATTCATGATGTTTAAGATGCGAACCGCAGGCGAGTGTCGTAATTCATAGGAATGAGTAATGACTATTGTACGCCAGTAGAATACTATACTTTTTCTACGACTATTTAATAGGAAATTGCACTTTGCGGTCAAGATAATTATTTATTGCTTAAAGTTTTAATTAGTGAAACTCCATCATCAAGAAATAAATAAATCAGATTAATAAAAATTAATTAATTGTCAGGTAGACTGTAATAAATTTGTGCAGTTTTGAATAATTTTCTATACTGATTTTGTTAGTTATGTTTCGTGTGCTTCGCACCATGGAATAAAGCGCTCATTAATAATGAAGATTCTGCTAACCGAACGTTCTGAGAGAATGAATCGACATCTTTTGAGGCTTCTCCAATCCACAAAGGTCTAGTTTTATATATGTTTCTTTTGACGCTTGTAAAATCTGCGGCGTACACTTTTCATCGGAATCCATTTTTTAATTCTTTTTACTTATCAGAAAATGTAAACAGACTCGAGAATTGTAATTAGGTATCAGCATCAAATTAATAAAACCAACAGCACCTACGTACATAGGTGGTGGTGTTAATAAAACCCTTTACAACAAAACAATTAAAACATTTGAGTAGCTGCGTCACAACATGGACGGGACAGGGTTGTTTATACAATCAACGCACGTCCTTATGCATCTTCTCTTTATTGTACAAATTGTATACAAATATCTCTTCTCTCTCATCTATGAAAGCGAGGCGTTTGGATGAAATAAATGAACTAGTGCTTTTGTAGGCGTAGCTTTCTTGTGATTGGTCACAGCCCGTGGGTAATAAGTTATTATTCACATAAATGCATTTATAATTAAATCGATGAGTGGAAGAAGGGTTTCTCTGGAAGTCTAAAATTCATAATTTTCAGGAAACAAATATAACTGATTAATTTGCAAACTAATACGAATAACGACTTTACTATCGACAGATGAGTTTATACTTATAGGTCTTACTTATGGGCCTAAGTAATGATGTGAGCATAACCACATAAGCTTTTGTAACTTTACAAAAAACAAAATTTACGATCAAAAATAATTTCAATTTATTTTATTTTTGGACTTGCACCGGTCTTCCACTCACTGATTTAATTAATGTATTATTTAATAGGAGTAGAAAAAATATTGTATGTCTTACTAGTTCGTTATTGTTCATTAATAACTTGCATACAAGATACATTATGTAGCACATAATATCATCTCGGACATCTATCCTCTAAACATCGCATTCATAAACTACTTCGTAAATTTTATAAAACTTTCTGATCCATTATTTAGGTAATTATAAGAAACACTAGTAAAAGTTGTGTATGCCCTACCGGTATTACTTTATGTTTATACTTCTTGGGCGACTTGCAATCACTCTGGTCAGAGTCCTTCGAGTTTGTAAGCTTATCGTACTCGGGCGGTTGTAAACATCTTTATAATGCCCTTGGTACATAAATAACTATAATTAGATCCTTTCACTGCACCCATCTAGTCCATGCTTAGTACAACCAAAACTATGTGGTTTGGGAGTTGAACTTACATGAGCTGTATTTATAATCGCAATTTTAATTATAATTCCTAATTATTATCATGTATAATAATAATTGCTACAACCCATAGCCAGGCACCAGAAGCTATAAACTTGTGCGGAAGAGAGAGGGCGATTATTATTATTACGTAGGCCCTATGTGCGGCTGCAGCCGACTTACAGATGGAACAGCGCAAATTCCACATTTGTGTTACAGCTAAGGAAAAGTGCAGAAAACCTTAACCAAATCTGCCGGCGCCGGGAGTCAACCCGGGCCGCCTGGGTGAATTTTCGGCACGCTAGACATTACACTACCAAGGCTGTATGTATATAAACCCTTAAAATAAATTTGTGCGCAATTTGGTATATAAATAGCTATACTTAGATCCTTTCACTGCACCCCTCTAGTCCATGCTTAGTACAACCAAAACTATGTGGTTTGGGAGTTGAACTTACATGAGCTGAGTCTATAAAGGGAAAAACATACAATACATACATGAACATACAAAAACATACATGACAAAGTTAGTCAGTCCTATTGCACCCCTCTAGTTCATGCTAAGTCTAACCATATACAGTGTGTTTCACTTCACAGTTTGCCACCCCTGTACCTATTTTATTTATAATCGCAATTTTAATTATAATTCCAAATTATTATCAGGTATATAAAGTTTTAAGGGTTTATATTATAAACCCTTAAAATAAATCTGTGGGCAATTGAAAACCTCATTTATTATAAAGTACTGCCTACAACGATCGAATATAAAAGCAAAAAATCTAAAAAACATAGTAGGCCTTGTTTAATCGGAAAATAAGTTTGTTCTGGAACACCTGAAAACCTCAAAACCAAATTTTGGTTTTTCTAACTAGTCCAGATCCAGAACAAATTCGCGCAGAACAACCACTTTTACGATTAAACAAGGCTTACTATGTTTTTAGATTATTTGCAATTATTTTTGATCGTAGTATGGTGGTGGTTTCTAATAAATGGGATTTTTAATTACACGCAAATCTTTTTTAAGGGATTCTATACCTGATAAAAATTTTGAATTGATTCAATTAAAAATATAGAGATGTCGAGTTGAAATTTCAAATAATAATTATTAGTCAAGATTTTTTAACCAACATTTGGATTTGGGGTTTTCAAGTGGAACAAAAATACAGGAGCATCAAGTTGCGAAAAGAAACACACTGTACATAGATAGTTTGGATATAGGACTTTCCGGTACCCAGTCTATAAGGAAACAAGTATACCGACAAAACCAATTACCCCACCCTCCAGATCCACTTTCACACCCATCTGATTCCTACTCTGAGTCCAACAATACAGTTGGTTTGGGTGTTGGTCTTAGATAGACCTAGATATTAGATCTTGAAATATAAATGTCTTTGTATTTGCCCTAACTGGGAACGAATAACCGTCACATAACATTTTTTATTGTTTATTTTTCCCGGTTTTATTAATTATAGTCTTGCAGCTGTAAAAACAGAAAGGTTTGGAAATTTACTGTATATAATAAAAATAGACGAAGTTCGGAGGTATACTAGGTTGTTTTTATTCTTTAGAGTATTTTCTAGCTTTCCAAAAGCTGCCAATCCTTTCCTGTGTTGGTTTTCTTTTCCCAGTGATATTATATGACCTAGAAAGACATAATTTGGAACATTGTCTATAAATTAGTTTCTAGTTACGATATGAAGTTTTCTTTATACATGACTGTCGTTTTTGTGATGTTCGTATACCTTTAGGTTCCAATTTTAGCCGATTTTTTTGCGAATTCTATTAGCATTTGTTTCAGCTCTTCTTTATTTTACTAAAATAACTTCATTTGCATATCGCAGTTTTGGCAGAGTATCGCCCCATTTTATACCTCTTTCGACGTTGATAGGCTTTATGTTGTTATTAAGTTGTATAGTGGAAGTGGCGTTTTTGTACATACATTTGCTGATTGGAATATATCGGCTATCTATTTTTGTGTTCACTAGTGATTTCAGTATTGCCCAATGCTTCAGAGGAACGTTTTTTGGAAGTCAATGAATGCCATACAGATGTATTATACAGATTGTATTGTATTTTTCCATTGTTAGAATGCACTGCATTGTTTTCTGAAATCGGCCTGTTCATCTAGTTGTGAGTCTATTGTACGTATTTTTGTAAATAGTTTGCATACTTGTGACAGGAGGGAAGTTGACCAGTAGTTTTCAAGTAGGTCTTGTTCCTGTTTTGGAACAGTAGTATTACACTAGCGTTATTCGAGTTGTTGGGAGTTTTACCTTGTATCAAACATTTATTGAGTAGTTTGCATAACTTTGTTAGCAACAGATTTATTTCATTTTTTTTAACAATTCCATTAAAATCTTGTCGTTTTCTGGTGCTGTGTTATGCTTTATGGAGTTCAGGGCATGTCTTGCAGTCTTATCTCTTCTTCTAACTATTTTATCTATCTTGACTGACTTTCTTTCAAAAATATTTAATGCTAATTTTTATTGAATTGCTAGGAGTGTCTCGGTGCCTCTATCATTTATGTTGCCAAAGCTATATTTTTCAACGTATTCTTCATTTTCTTCTTGCCTCTTTAGTTTTGCGTTGGAGTTTTTGGTAACAAATTCTATTATACTTCTGTTGATTTCTACCTTCATGTTGTCGTAGAATACTTCTATTTTTGCGACACTGTAATATCTCCGAAACTATAGGCGGCAGTTAAATACATCAAAACCTTGTGAGGAATTGTACAACCAGTCACAAAAGCTCTTCACGTAAAACCCGCCTAAAATTGAGTTATTTAGGAATACACATTTTAGCTGCCATTTTCTCCAAGATGAGGCTCGAGCACCCCTTCCTCAACTTGGAACTCTTCGGGTTCTTCAACAGTACGTATTTGTAAACATTGTGCTATTTTCAAGGTTTCTTCTAATATTTTTCTTTATTATTCTTTATTTCGCTGTGTCATCATTATCATGAAATATATTTATTTCGCAATAATAATAATAAAAACAGTTGCTTTAGATATAATATTTTAAATCTAAAGTAACTGTTTTTTCAGTCTAGTAATAATGATCATAGACGCCAATAACGTGGTAGCTCGAAGGCTGTGGTCATCATTAAAATAATTTTATGAGGACTGAGCCCTCATTAACATGGTTAATATATTTGAGGTGGTAAAAATTATAAATTGAGAATCTAAAGAGGGGAGTCTACGCAGTTATCCAACAGGGCTATTTCCGTATTTTTTGCAAAAAGGCAAACAAAATATTTAGAGTTCATTAAGTTTTGAATGACCATACCTATATTTGCATGTAGAGCTGAAAGATCCTTTTTTGCATTACGCAAGCTAAAACCTAATTGCCGAAAGCATTGCTAAAAAATTAGACAGAGTCAATTGTAAATATATTCATTGAAGAAAGCGGTGCTTTAATAAACGTGTTTTCTTCTAAATAAGAGCTTATTATTTTACAATTCAAATATTTTCTGTTATTATTATTATCTGTTATTAACAAACTGTTATTAATTAGTATTATCATATTATTGGGACACGCTAAAGATTGACCTGCATTCTCGCAGAATTTTATTAAACTTAATTATGCGGTAAGATAATTATCATGTTGGAAGGTTTGAAGGTTATGTTACAACTAAAACATGCGTCTCATTGGTTGCGTGTATGTTCACCTACCGCATATCGACGGTTTTTTGTCTAATTTTGTTGCTATACAACGCAGTCTATATTTATTGACGCGTCTCAATACCTACATATTTCTAGTTGTCTGTGTTCATAAGAATATATTTTCTGTTTTTTAATATCCTATATATCATTTGGAAATCAAATATAAGGATTAATTTGTGCTTTAAAAAAATCGTTTGTAAAATCTCCAAGTAAATAAATTATTTCTGTTTATCGTTTTTTGTTTATTAGCTTAAGTGCTTATATCCGGATATCCATTCTGAAAATGACCAAAAAATTGGCATTTAAATTAATAGTATAACCTACTTTTAAAATAAGTATGGCGAGCTCGAGTGCTGACATGAAATCATAGCTAATTAGCCGGAGCGGGTTGATAATAACCTTAAGTCGCTGCCGCGCCAAGTTCGATTCCAGCTAGCAGATTGTTTTAAAATTGTTTGTTTTACAAAACAAAAAATAAAATGTAATTTTTCTTTTTGAAGATGTTTATGTTCTGATGATGCAATTTATTAAAATTTATGTGCAAAAGGAATATTATCGAAAAGAAATTTTTTTATTTTATATGTTGTGTTTTGTGAAAATATAAAAAAGAGAAGTTATCTTGTAGCTAGAATCGAATCTAGGATAGCAGCGACTTGGTATTATTATCACCCCACTCGGGCTAACTGAACTATGGAATCATGTCGGCTGTTTCATTGAGTGTTCCGTACGTACTGTAGGTTGAACTAATTTAAATGACTTTTCTTAAAAGAAAGGACTATATGTAAATGTTTTTCATTTTCAAGATATGACTACCGTTTAAACTAATAAACAAAACTTAAAACAGAAATACTAATTTTATTTACTTGGGGAGATTTTACAAATGATTCTTTAAAAGCACAGGATTATTTCGATTTGCAAGTCAAACATACAATGTAAGATTATTTTGATTTTTTACGTTGTATGCGTATTAATTGTAAACTGTATTTGGCACGGTTGGTACACGACTCTAAACTGGCCAGCTCTCCTTAAAATCTTGAAAAGTCGGCGCCTGTGATAATGACACCATCTTTTTATATAAACGAAATAGTAACACCAGAAACGATATATATAAAAATCATATTTTTTCCAAAAACAAGTATTGCACGCTAAGTATGCAGTGGTAATAAGGCTTGCCGGTAGAAATCGGTTTTCTATCCAATAACTTATGCAGAGTGCGATTTTTCCACCAAGAATTAGTCGCATGGGCGGTAGTCGGTGGCGCGGAAGGGACGAAGTCGAAAACCGGCTACAGATACTTAGAGCTGTTTCAAAAAAACAAGTGACAGTAAGTCAACAATTAACAGTGATAATAAATCTAGCAAGCTAATAACCATAAATTTAGATAATAAATGTTTAATATAATAATAAATCTGTCGATTTTTTTTAAATGAAGCATTACTAGTTATTCTACAACATAGTTACATTATTAAATAAAAATGGAGTTTATGGGTTTCTCTCAATCGAAACGTAAATATTTGGAAAATCTTATGCGCAACTAACATCACCTAAACCAAAACGTGTGCTGTTAAATAATCTCTACTATTGGACATACTGTACACAATTTGATATTTCTACCACCACATTTCAACTGATTGAACTAAAATTGATTAGACACAGAAACATGGACGCCTTGGCCGAAACATGAAAAGAGTCATAAAATGAAATTATCAAAGTTATATGGCCGTTCCTAATTTCTGATCCTCCCTCCCTTCCAGATGTTAACCGCATCAGCATTATACAGTATAATATCCGTATTTATCATTTCTAACTCCCATCCCTTTCGCTGAATAGTTTGATCGATTTGCCGATTCAGTTTCAATACTTTTGAAACTGCTAAGTCACATAATATGGTTGCAGGAGGAAATAACGTACGGCCTAAGCGAAAATAATTATTGGTAAACAAAGATCGTAAACTGTGTGGTACAACCATGCAGCAATGTATTGTAAAGCATAATACGTGTGTATCAATTCTTTGCTTTTCACGAACATCAGTTGTCTTTCCTCTGGCAAGCATTGAAAATGACATTGACACAACTATTTCCTGAAAACTAAATGTTGAGAAAACCAGTTTGGCTATTCTTTTCAGTGAAAAACGTTCAGAAGGAGATCAACTAAGGTGTTCTGCCAACATCTTCACTAGCATTTTTTTAACATTCACGTAATTCTATAATCTGTTCCAATGGTAACAATAAGTAAAAAAAATGACAATTAGATGACATAGTAGGAGGTAGCCTATTGGCTTACTCCTTTTAATTACTTAGCACAAAGCAATGTTAATATATTTATCATTGCATGAAATTTAATTTCATATTCTAGTCTCTGTTTGGAAGATCAAGTCTCAAATCTTTCTCTCTCTCTTAGTCAAGTCTCTTTAGGAACCTAGGAGAATTGCTATGTTAGATTCACTTGCAGAACTCCAAAGCTGCACTCCGTAGGCTCACACTGGTTTTAATATTGCTCTATATCCACAAAGTATATTTAACCTGCGTCACCTGTGCAAGCTTAATACGCACGTTCCTTTCAAATGAGAAGTCATTGAGACACGCTCAATCAGCGCGCATTCGCTATTGTGAGTGCTACCAGTTCACACTGGTGGGAGCGAGGTTGCCTATCCACCCTCTACTAACTCTTCAGGCTAGTACCGGACCTTTTAACCGTGCTCGCCCGTCGAGTTCCTTCTCCAAAGAGATGGGATCCTAGTCCAGCATGCGAACTTTTTCCCACAACGTTAGTGAGTCTTTACTGCCAGGCCGAAACCAACCTCACTGTGGCTGGGATTGGAGGTTGTGCCACCCCGACCTACCACGGCATAGGCCTGGTGTACCCTTGTCAGAGCTTCGTTTAATTCAACCCAACCAGAATTCCGATATATACCCGTTAATATTGCTTTATACATACATACATAATCTTTTAACCCCATATACCTTTCGGTGTCGAGGTATCGGCGCACCGAGCCGCAGAGTGGATATGTGGGTGTGAGAAGAGGCAGCGGAGCCATGTAGGCAAGTACACTGCACTCGTGGTTTACCCATCTGAATACTTTCCACAGTAAACTCGACTTATCTCTGTTAATATAATAAAATATAAATCCAGTGTAACCACTGCCGGCATATTGCTTTATATATAATCCAATCCAAGTTTTATTTAACGTGGCCCACCCGCATTAGCTTATGACCACGCCCCACTTCTTAAGTGACTACGAATTGAGTTACGCTCAATTAGCGCGTCAATTACATTTGTAAAAGCTACATGGACTCACTAGTGGAAGCAATATTGCCTATCCACCCTCTACTAGCTCTCCAAGCTAGTGCCGGAGTTATTAACGTGCTCACCCGTCGGGGTCCGTATTCGAAAAAGTCTCATCATCCCTAGTCCACGGCTCGGATGAGTGCTAGAATATACCAGAATCACACCGCCCTGTCATATTAAGGCTTGGTAAACCCCGACAAATTGATTTATATATCAGCACTTTGTGTTCTAAGGACATCTAATCGGTAAATGTGGTGACTGAAATTAGTCTGGTTTTAGGCACATTATTTGTGTACAACAGATATAGTATAGGCCCAAAGACGCTCTCTTGAGATACTTCTGACTTGATAGGCTTTCCGTGTCCTCGTATTTTACCATGAAATATCTGTCTGTTTTACTAACATACGAATAAAATGATGATTCTTTTAAATTGAGGCAACTATGACTTGACTAGTTAACAACTAACAGAAAGATGTTCTTCTCATCAGGTCAGATTGGAAATCTTCCGACTTTTTCCTAATCATAGAACTTACTTTTAACAAGGTCATTTGCAGGGATTAGTTTGTAGTTGGAACCTTTACAATAGCTATATGGGTTGTAAGTAAATGCATTTCCCTAGGATAGGGACAAGCTGAACAAATGAAACAAAACAGGTAATTGGAAAATACTTTACAATTACAATTTATTTAGATGGATACTGTAGTTAATATTGGAAATGTTAATCGACAGAAAGTAGGCAGCAGTTCGTTAGTATCATCATCACATCAATTTACAGCGATAATTTTACATAATTGTTGCAATGGATCAATTAGATGCCTGACCAAGATTCGCTGTCTTGAATAAACGGAATACCAACAAAACTGTTAAAGAATTTAAAATATTACTCACATTTACAGTTTTTAAATAACTTCCAGTACTGAGTTTCATAGTCTCAACATGATTGTATTTCCCACTTTGATTTTATACGCGAAGCGCTGAGGCAAGGCTTTGGAAGAAATCATGATTCTTCCTACCATCACTTGGTTCACGCCAAACTTCAAATATGTAAACACATATTTAAGAGCAGTTCTTACTTTTTGATTATGTTCCTTGCATGCAATCAATGATAGTAGACAGAGTAAATGACAAATTTTACTGATCTTGATCAGTAATGCTTTTAGCGTTTAGTGGAGGAATAGGTTATTAGAAAAATAATGAAAGTCAAATGTGCATTGTAGTTAAAATAGTTCTTTTATTCGGAATCATATGGTAATATGTGCATTCCTAACCGCCTCAGAGGGTGGGAAATTAACCATTCCTAACTTACTTTTAATTCCCTCTCTTGGTCAGGAATGTAATCATTCCCTACCTGTTATCCCTCTCTTGGTCAGGAATGTGATCATTCCCGACCTGTTGTAAGTTCGTAGTTTGCTCGGTAGAGGGCGGGTGCATTATTAGGTCAAGTTTGTCACTTCAGTTGTCAGTTGTAAATAATTATTATTTGTTAAAAAATATGATGATTCCGAATAAAATAGTATACAAACCTCGGCGGGACGTTTCCTCCTGTCTCGAGCATTAGCTCACCTCGGGCCTGGGCCCTCGGTGAGCTATCTTAGCTCTCGACAGGAATGAAACACTTCCCGCCTCGGTATGTAATCTACTATTAAACATATGTTAAATAAGACTCGATTAATTGCAAAGAAACTTATTTCGTTAAGACTAATTGAGTATTACAGATTCACCTGTTGAAGTCATTTTCTAAAGAATTTTCTGCATAAATTAATATATCTTAATATAGCAACACTTCTATTCAAAAAATAAGAATAAAAAGGCACTTAATATAGAATAGATCTAATATTAGTTGCATGGAGATTATATTAAGATATAACATTCATTGGTAGTTTGTCTGGTATCTTAATTTAGACAAAAGAAATTATCGGTGCAGAACAGTGAACACTATTATAATAGCATTCAAATCATCCACAACGTACAGTATTAAAATCTTAATTATAAAACTATTAATATAATAAATAATAATTATAACTAGTAGATCTTCTAACCTTTTTTTTCCTGTAATCTTATCGTAATGAAATAACGAGACTCTTGTGAAGTTATCACATCATAGTAGGAGATGATTCGGATAAGTGATGACATGAATTTTAAAGTTCCCACTTTTTTGCAGCTTTTTTTGTTTAATATAAATGTTAGATATTCTAATACCGTTTTCTTCCTTTTATATATAGAAAAAAAATCTTAAAAGCCTGCTTTTAACCTAATCAGATATGAATTTCTATGACTATTAATAATCATTTCTTAATTCATATCTTCTCTGGGAATTGGTTAACAGGTTCATGATAAATTAATCAATTTTATTTGAATTACCGCTCAATGAATGGATAATGACATGGTTTAATTTATCAACAAATGTAGGTTCCACACCGATGAATCTATAAAATGCAGGTTGTTTAACGTGATGAAAAATTTAATTAATAAATACAGTATTCCAATTATTGAACTATTTAAGCGCGCAATCGTGGCATATCAAATTATATGATTAATAACAAATTTATTAGCGCACTTTAATTTATTGCTTTATTTCACTTAATACAAAGTGAATAAGGAGGTAATTAAATAGGTAACACAATATGACTATAGGCCATCCTAAGGACGAAGGTCCTATATATAAAATTTTCGATAACCCGATCAACCACTCGCAGTGGAAAAAGACAGCTTTACTAAGCATAATTAAGGATAATGAAAAATATTTTAGATTTACTATACGAGGGTGGTCCCAGAAGTACCCGACCTGACCAAGAGGTGGCGGTAGTTGTTTGAAAATATCACTGTATTGGAAAGTACGCAGTCTATAAAGCATATGTTTCAAGTTCGAAAGCGCCACGTTGTTCAGTATTTGTTTGGCAGCCATCAATAGTGAACGTTGTCAGTGAATTTGTGAAAATGGAGAAAATTGGTCATCGTTATGTGATACAATACTTTTATTTGAAAGGCCTCAGCCCAACCAATATAAAAGCTGAACTGGATTCTACTCTGGGTGAATCTGCTCCTTCGTTTACAACAGTTAAATTTTGGGTAGCTGAGTTTAAACGAGGCCGTACGAGGTGCCAAGACGAGCATCGCAGTGGTCGACCAAATGAGGTAACGACTCCAGAAATGGTGAAGAAAATCCACAAAGCGGTACTTGATGATCGTCGACTGAAAGTGCGCGAGCTAGCAGACATTACGGGCATTTCAAAAAGTGCGGTACATCGCATATTATCTGAAAATTTAGACATGAGAAAGCTGTGTGCAAGATGGGTGCCGCGTTTGCTCACACTCGAGCAAAAACAGTGTCGTGAAAATGTTTCAATTGAGTGTTTAGCAAAGTTTCACAGCAACAAAGCAGAACTTTTGCGCCGTTTCGTAACAATGGATGAAACATGGGTCCATCATTTCACACTCGAGACAAAAGAACAATCGAAACAATGGACTCAAAAGGGAGAACCGGCTCCAAAGAAGGCGAAGACCGTTTCATCTGCAGGCAAGGTTATGGCGTCGGTTTTTTGGGATGCGCGTGAAATAATTTTTATTGACTATCTCGAAAAAGGAAAAACTATCAACGGCCAGTATTATGCAAACTTATTGCAACGTTTGAGCGAAGATATAAAGCAAACACGGCCGCATTTGGCTAAAAAGAAAGCGTTGTTTCATCACGACAACGCGCCAGCTCACAAATCCGTTATTGCAATGGCCAAAATTAATCAATTAAAGTTTGAATTGCTACCTCATGCACCATATTCGCCAGATTTAGCCCCCTCGGATTATTTTCTGTTCCCAAACTTGAGAAAATGGCTCAGTGGTCAAAGATTTTCCAACGATGAAGAAGTGATGTCAGCAGTTAATGGCTATTTTGAGGAGCAAGACAGTTCTTATTATAAAAAGGGTATCGAACTTTTTGAACACCGCTGGGAAAAGTGTATAGAGCTGAAAGGAGATTACGTTGAAAAATAAATAAATCTTTTTCCAAAATCTTTGTTTTCTTTGTTGGGTCGGGTACTTCTGGGACCACCCTCGTATACAGGATGACAGAATAACATATTCCATAATTCCCTGTAAAAATAGATGACAGTATTCCAAAATACATACATCAAAGTTGGAATACCTCAAAATCTGTATTTGGCTGATAGGACCTTCTTAATCAGGAGGGCAATATATACTCCATGTTAAATTCTCTTTAATTCAGAATGACCATCCAAGACATAATAAAAGTTTCAGATCGCTACCATAGTAGACGGACTAGAAGCTATAATTCACCTTCAATTAGTACAAATTCTAAAATGAATCAAATTAGTTTAGTTGACTATCTAAACACAAACCTAGAACCAGGGCCGTTTATGGCAAATGCAATTTTCTGTATGCAAATAATTCAAATCATCAACCATGTAGATCTTTTACTATATTATATTTACCGTACGTTTAAAAGTGTTCAGAAGTAAAGAAATGATGCTCCCTATACCAGAACTCAATAACATTGCTCATATACATTGGTGGAACAGAAGCGAATTATCCAATTCGTATCTTTTTTATGGAATCACACTGTTTCATGGTTAGCATGAAATAATAACGAAACCATGAGAGTTATGTTAATATGCGCATGCTTTAGTGCTATAAAGTTTAGAAACCTACAACGATTTAAGTTTAGGTTAGACCAATGTTCTGGAACTGCTAGATTAATTAATGTATTATGAAATTTGGTGAGAATGAAAAATTGCAACTTCCATACAGAAATTCTAAATTTGAGAATCCTTTTGAGGTTCACTATGAATCTTCAAACTTCAAAGCTTCCCAGAGATTTTGATAAACTGGTACATTTCAAATTTCTCAGTATTGTAACAATGTTTGGATAGTTTTGGAAAACTTTCAGGCGCACTCTTTGGTTAATCTGATATGTTATTCACTGAATATGTATTCAGTTCCGTCAAAACCAACTCATACTGGATACAGACCTCCATAATGTAAGTCACACCTCTAATATGGACGTCGAAGTTCAAACACAAATATCATAAAATAATATCAAAAACAATATCATAAAATCCATTTGTCTTAGTTTCCGCTACAGTTTTCCCAAATTCCCATTTCTTCCAACTCAATTATCACTATATTACCTTGGGTTCGTAGTTCGTGTTTTCTTGGATTGGATTCTTTGGATTAAAAACTGATCAACAGCAACTATACTCTACAATGATGTTTCCCTGTCCTTTTCTTTTTCACTAGTGAGTAATAGGGTGGTTTTTGACTTTTCAAAAATAATTTTTTCTTTTTTATTAAAGTTTAGAATAGAGAATTCGGTTTTCCGTGCAATTTGAAAAAGCAAATCTGGTTTCAGAATCAAAAGATGAAAGTTATAGATTTACCACTTTTGGTTGCTTTCAAAAAAGTCCTAACTTCCCTGTCTCTAAATTAACAATCAGTTTTTAATCCAATATTATTATTGCGCGAAACACCTATTTGACCTATCTAAACCAGTTAAAAAAATACTGTTCTAATCTAAGGAAGTTGAAATATCCTACAAATCTAAATAAAGAAAGAAAAAAGGCTCTAGTTAAGGTGAAAGAGCCCTTGCCCATTTTACTTTTGGACATGTGAGAAGGTCTTAGACAGGCATTTATTTATTTGAAACTTCGCAAACACTGTCATAGAAATGTATTGCACCACAGTAGTGATGGAAAGTCTGGGGAATTTGGGGAATTTCTTTTATCTCAGAGTCAGAGTAATAATAATAAAAGATTTAATAAAGTGCATCTATGCAAGAACATCTACAATTCGCTCGAAACAACTTTTTTTTTAACAGGGTTGAACAATTAACCTTGGCATTTCGTAGGAATCGATTTCAACGTTTGCACAATGATAAATCTTGATCTCGTGAACATTGTTTAAATTATTTTCAAACCGATGCGATAGATCATTTGTGTTTCATAACTTATAAAACTGGACCTCTTCAACAATTCTCAAATTACCTATACATTGTTAAACTTTTAAACGATCTGATGACCTCATGACATCAAAGGTTGGGTTATTAAAATGTATGTACAGGGTGTTTCATCCAACTTTCGTATAAATTTAATGTGTGATAGTACTCGTCAATAGGAACAAAAAATGCTTATGCCATTTTTGATTTTACCCACATCGACCAAAATTTGCTAAAGAGGTCAACTTTTGGGAACTGCTGGAAATAATAGTCAAAACAAACTGTGACATCACCTAGCATCAGCTGCATCAATGTATCAGATATTATGTTGAAAATGCAGTTAGGTACATCCAGCTCCATCCTTAAACTAATGACCACCAATACACTTTTAAAAATAATTTTTTTTTCTCGGTTATTATGAAAGATAGGTACTAATGATATTCGGCATTTTTGTTGCATTTTATATGTACTATTACCTTTTCAGAAGATACGAATCTCAGTGAAACACCCTGTATATGATTACCTAGAATTGCGTCAGACTTGGCAAACTAATAAAAACTGGCCTTTTAAATAGCATTAAAAAATTTACAGGCGATCCAATGAACCCTTTGGTCCTTCAGCGGCCATCAACGGTTACCGTGCGGTAATATTGAAATGCGTTTAAATCAGCTCAAACCTTGTCCTGAACAATAAACCGACTAGAAAGCAATTCAAAGTCGTTCCAACTGCTTTAAGATAACTTCAACATTGCTTAGGACGCAGAATTTAATAAGCATGTAACAATTTTAATTGAAGTGAAGTTTCCTATATACCACATGACCAAATGGTTCATCGGACCGCTTTTAAGATCATTTAGGAATGTTCAGAAGGTCAGGTTTTTATAATCTATGCCAAGTTTGAAGTAATTCGATGTTATTACGTATATTTGAATGAGCTGACATGTGATAATCTTTTAAGTCCAAAAATTCATCATCTAATCGTTTTTAGAAGTCTCAGGAATATTTTATGTAGTTTTATTGTAATTTTAAAGTACATGACCTTTGGTGACCTCTGAAATTTAAAATAATTTAGAGGGTCAAGTTCTATAAGTCTGCAGAGTTTGAAGCAATCTATGTAATTACATATTTTAATAAGCTGACATTTGATAGCCTCTGGTTTAACGGATTATCTGATCGTTTTTAGGGCAGTTTAAAGATTCATGAAGCCAACTTAAGTTTGTACAGTTTGAAGAACTTCTATGAAATTTTTGATGACTTTTGAAGGCTAACTAGATCATAGGGTTGTTTTCAGTATAATTTAAAAAATATTCAGGAGGTCAAGTTCTATAAGTCTGCAAAGTTTGTAAACACTTAATGGAATTAAAATTTTAATGAGACAACATCTGATGACCTCTTGAAGTCAAACGGATTATTAGACCGCTTTAAGGGTGAAATGAAGATTTTTTAGAAAGTCAAGTTCTATAAGTTTGCACAGTTTGAAGAAGCTTTATACAAGTTTATATTTTAGGGTCATGGCCTTTAAAGGTCAACTGGGTCATCAGGTCGTCTTTATGGTAATTTAAAGGTAGTGTAGAAGAGCAAGCTTTATAATATCAGCAAAGTTTTAAAAGCCATTCTATGAAATTAAAAATTTTAATGAGCCGACAATTAATGACCTCTAGTTTAAGAGTAATTTTAGGTACGTGACTTTTGATGACCTTTGTAAGTCAAACGTATCATCGGATCGTTTTTAAGGCAGTCTAAAGATTGTTTAGGAAGTCAAGTTCTATAAGTTTGCACACTTTGAAGAGATTTTATGGAATTTTGTATTTTAGGTACATGACCTTTCGAGGTCAATTAAAATTAATTAAAAATTATTCGAAAGATCAAGTCTGCAAAGTTTGAAGCAATTCTATGAAATCTTATATTTTAATGTAGGTACTTGATTTTTAAAACCTCTTGAGGTGAAACGATCTATGGGATAGATTTTAAGGTTATTTAAATATAGTTCGGGAGGTCAATATTTTTCATTCTGAAAAAGTTTAAATCGATTCTTATGAATGCCAAGGTGTTATGTATTTGTACTTTGTCTTTCTTTTAATGTTGCACATCTTATCAATTTGTATACATACATATTCTACAAAATCATTCACCATTTGGAAAACGACGTGACGGTCGGTCGTATAATTAAACCTCTTTCAGTGTTTATTACAGTTTCACAGTTTATTCTCAAATCGAGTTTCCACGCACGTAATAACTTTCTCGTAGTGTGGTCTTGGTGTTATGGAGTTTATGTGCTCTAGAGATTGACGAGCAAATGGAAATGAAAGGAATTTTTGAATTCTTGAGCGCCGATGTTGGCTGAGATTGAAAATTCTGAATCTTCTCATGTTGTTCTTCATGAGAATATTTGTCAGTTTAGTGATGTATCAGGTTTTTGGGTAGCAGATAAGAAAAGTGCTTGATGAATAGTTTTACCACATTAAGAGTGGTTAAAAAGGAACAATGATTATAATATATATGCAACATAATATGTAAAAGTCGTAACTTTCATGACCTATCAAATGAGGTTGGTTGGTATGGCTTGAATTCACATGTTGGAGCTATAAACCTATTGACCCATTGATTTCAAAGCAAGCATCTTAATGAATAACAATTGAAATCCTATGCACAAATAAACTATTATTATTAATGCAGCTAATTTGCTTTTTATCAAAGCTATTCAAATTGATTGGGGTCTAAACCACACTACACCTTTGTTTCCCAGCATACCATAATAATACCTTTTTATTTCTTCGCATTATCGAAGAAATCAAAACTACTATGTAGAAATTTCACTGGAACGCGTATGAAATTATATTATGTATTGTACCATCCAATAAAGTTTTTGCTTAAGAATTCCAAGCAAATCCGTCATCCGTGGAATTAAATCTGTTTTGCTCTTAGTGATGGTTACGCTGTATTATATTCTCAAACACAGTTTGATTATTGAACCTTAGAGTAATTTCATACTGTTATCTACTCATCTTACAGGAAGTTGAGTAATTGATTTCTTTTGTATAGTTTAAAGCACGATGACTTGGAAACTTTTTTGCCGCGCTTTTAAATTGACTCTGAGGCTACCGAAAGTTAAAAAACTATTTTAATTTTATAAATAAATATAATCAAATTAATTGTTAATTGTTTAAAAGCAATTTAACTATTACATACGACCGTTACAAAAAAATGGGATAAATATATTTATAGAACCTTTTTTGGGCTATATCCAGTCACGATATGTCTATAAGTTCAAACCTATTATTATGAGGTGTAACTGTGGTACCGTGGTGGTACCATTCAGAAATATAAACTGTTATAAATAATCCGAATGTGCGTAGGCAAGAAACGAGGTAAATAATGAACACGCTCGTTCGATTAAACCTTTAACTGACAAAATTATAGTTAAATACACAATATATTTCTAAATTGCTCTTTGAATAACTGTTTTGTTCATGAGATTTTAGAATAGAATGTGCATGAGAATTCTTTCACCTATCAGAAATGAAGATTTATCGAAACATTTAAGTTCACACAAATGGAAACATAGCGTTTTCCCAAAAGACCGTGTTGTTTGATGATTTATTTTGTTTACATTTGGTATTACTGCACTTTTATGGTAATAGGAATTATTTGAATATTTCTGCATTAGAAAATTAAAGATTCAAAAATAATGATTCCCTTCATATTCTAGTTTGATGTTACATATTTTAGTATTTTCTAAAAAAGTTTGATTAAATAGTACTCCAAGATCCAATCTGTGGTATCGCAATGGATATAAATCTTAAATGTCTGGGATAAATCAAACAACCTTGCATTGTATTCGTATTCATTTACTTGCGTGCGGTTTTCAATTTACAATTAACGAATGAACATTTAAAGAATTATAGCACAAAACTGTCTTCATAAGAACAACGAACAAAACGTACAAAAGCGTTAATAAACTGCTTTATTTTAATTTTTTATTTTTATGTTGAATTAACCATACACTTTGCAGAGGTATAATCAGTTAGAATTTATACAATATCAAGCTCTTTACAGTTGTTATGTTTAGTTTTAGAATGTTACTAGTACCCTCTGCTGAATCTATAAACATTCATTACTATACCTTGTTTGATACATCAAGTTCAGCATGGTGCTTTATGCCAAGCGATGTAGCCACATTTTAGAACACGACAATAGGTACCTGTCAATCATAAATAAATCCTGCTTTTGTATATCCAAGCAGTGATATCCTACTAATTACCTTACCTCGTTAAACTTGGATATTTGTGTCAGCGCCACTCAAACTTATTACTTATTAACACATACAAACTTTTTTTAATTACAAATTTAATTGAACTGTTTACAAACAATAATATTAATATTATAATATTAATATAAAATATAAAAAAGCACTAGATTGAGGATATTAACATTTCAAAATTTATTTTAGTGTACGTAACTTCCTAAGCAGCAATTCTAGTCATCGCGGAGTAGCAAGACAAGTTTTACTTTTAATAGTACTTACTATAAGGTGCCGTTACTTTAAAGAGTTAAGCAATGGTTTCAGACAGAAACTTTCAGTACTACTTTAAAGTTTTAAAAACTTCGGGCAAGTTACTGCTACAATCATAATACCACCTTGAAGTACGACTTATAGTAATTATATATACTAAGTGGCAATACTGTTCCACATACTTTAAAAGTTACGCAGAAAAGTAATGGAACTACATAGTTCCAATAAATAGTAGAAACAACTACATAATTACTAAACTATTCCGAACTGAAGTAATTAAACCTATAAAGTCATAAATTTAGTTGTAGTTACGTAACAACTACTAAATCAAAGTTCCGATCTCAGTTACTGCTACTTAGATGCTGCTTGGGTTAGCAAATTATATACATAGTATAAATTGCTTTATTATTGTCCATCACTGCCGACCTCGTCACCAATAATAGCATCACTATCACTAGAATTAGTATTAATGATTATAACAACTGGTTTAATATCATCTAACATATTGTCGATTCTCCACATTCTCGCGTCTTCTTCTATTATTTGTTTTACATAATTTTTCGGGCGTAACTTGTGAATACGCTTTTGTAATTAAACTTCGCACTACGTCTCCCACATGGAATTTGCCGATGTTGAACAAACGGACCAATATTGGCAGCCAATATTGGGCCAGTGTCGAAATGATAACACTGGCAAGTACTCGGACCATTTTACATAACCAAGATTGGAGCCCAATGTTGTTGATATGTTGGTATAACTCTGGTTTCATACTGGCACAATATTGGCTGTATATCGATTGCACACCGGTGTATAATGACCATTTATATTTTTAATTATATTATATTGTACATGATTTACACGAATGTTTTAGGTGGAGTACCCGTGTTAACATACCCCCACGTTCCTTCCATAAGGAGGGAGTAATTGAGATTAGCTTAATCAGCGCGCAATTGCTTCCAGTTGCTTACTGGTCGGAGCGAGGTTGCCTATCCACCCTCTACTAGCTATTCAGGTTAGTACCGGAGCGATTAACTTAATACGTGCTCACCCGCCGGCACCCTCCCGTCCTCTTTCATACGGGGCCAAGTGCCTCGTCCAGCAATAGGACTATTCCCCCAACCTAGGTCAGTGCATGGGAACCCTCCAGTCCTCTTTCATACCTTCATAAATTCCTTCACCGAGTCAGGGTAGAGGCCACTGCCCGATCGAATCCAACCTGAAATGTGGTGGGACTTGGTTTTTAAACGGTTTTCCCACCCCGATCTCCCAGTTATAGGCCTGGTGTGCCCCTGACAGAGCTTCGTTTCGAGGCTACTTTATAGGGCCCATCAAAGTAACATCCCGGTGTGTACCCGTTAAGGTGAAGTTGTCTTGAACGTGAGAGGCTGTGTATCTTCGCATCAACGTACCGTAAGCGTAGGTTTCTACACGATTTCCGAGAATCCGGAGCCAATGCCGGACCCCATACTGTCACCTCCGAAATGCTACTGGTGGCATGCAGTTTCTTATAAGTCAGCGAGCGAACTCTCTGACTGAGATAAACCTCACTTGATTTTCCTCTATTCGTCTAGGTCAGACAGCGGGATACTTAGCTCCATAAAAAATCCTGTCGTCAGGTGAGATCTAATCCACCCACACCGGACCCTCTTGTTAGCAGAGTTCCCTCCGCAACGTTTTAGAGTCATCGTCGAGAAACACTTCAATGAAACACCTAGGATTAACTCTACCACACATTTCCTTCTGATCGCGTCATCAGTTTGCCAGACAAGCCTGGGATTGGGTAGACAACGACCAGTTCTAAGGCTGAACGCCGTGTGGTCTGCCCACAAGGCATGCAGTTTCTCATAGGTCAGCGAGCGAACTCCCTGACTGAGATAAACCTCACTTGATTTTCCTCTATTCGTCTAGGTCAGACAGCGGGATACTTAGCTCCATAAAAAACCCTGTCGTCAGGTGAGATTTAATCCACCCACACCGGACCCTCTTGTTAGCAGAGTTCCCTCCGCAACGTTTTAGAGTCATCGTCGAGAAACACTTCAGTGAAACACCTAGGATTAACTCTACCACACATTTCCTTCTGATCGCGTCATCAGTTTGCCAGAAAAGCCTGGGTTTGGGTAGACAACGACCAGTTCTAAGGCTGAACGCCGTGTGGTCTGCCCACAAGCTAGTCTCGAATCCTAGTGCTCCCTGACACCTCTAACGACTGACCTTCACAAAATATTTAAATATTTTGTATAACATGTCATTTATTTTAGGCTTGCCCCCACCTCCCCTTCCTAGACGAATCTTTGCGGGAACCTATGAGACTATCCCTTGCTTTTCAATTAATACTGATTTCCTATCGCGCTTTATAAACTCGTGGCAAACTCCACATCGCAAAACAAACGAGTGTGGTGTGGTCTGTGAAGAATGGGACAAATTTTCACGAGCGTTTACTGTAGCTAATATTGAATTTATTGTCGGTGGCGTATTTTCTGGAAAGAACTGGTGTATTATTCTATTGACATAACTCCGACTGACTCTTTCGACGTAATTATTTTCAGGGAATGACACAAATTTACGTTTCTTGGGCCTTTCTTTTGGTTGTTGGATTCCAGCAGGTAACATATGCTCCTGTCGCACTTTATAAATAGTCTTTTCAGAAATAACATTGAGTTTGGTCAATAGCTATATTTGCTAATGAATTATTACCATAGCAATTCAAATGATAGGTCGTAAGATTTACTAGCATGTATAACATATATGTAATTAAGAATAATTTGTTTAAAATTCCTTATAAATGTACAAAGAGAAATAATTTTATTTCGCATAAATAACGTATTAATTATCCTTGAGTGTTCCATACTAATAAGACCTGTAAATAGTTATCTAATTGGTAAACAATTTCAACACTAAATTCAATATTAAACGTTTGTGACGTATTACTATGAAGCCGTTTAACATATATGTACATATGTTATTATTAGGTTTTTAGCTTTACATTGTATTATTCTGTATATTATGAATGAATCTTTACGAATTAATAAATGTGCTTTCACGTTTCACGTTTAGCTGTTCAGAAGATTTTAAAAAGAAATTAAAATTCGAAACTGTAGGTCAAAAACAGCACTTTTAAATAGTATTTTATAATACTGACTAAAAAAACATGACTTTAATTAACTTTTGTTAACAACGATTTAACTTATACATTGTGTAGGTTTAGTTTTTATACGTAAAACCGACTGCATAATATTAGGTAAAATGAGGGGCAGCAAATTTTGTTTGGCAACTTCTGAATTGACTTCCAGAAAGTAATTATTTATACATCTACAAAAGAATGGTTTGCCTATGGGAAATTCACTTAGTCTTCTGTCAGCTAAAAGGTTTATGGATAATTTAGAAGTTCAAATATGTGAATTAAATTTCTCTAAACACATTATCTTATGGTTTCGTTATGTCGATGGCATTTTAGCTTGTTTTGACAGTTCATTTGAGGTTATCAGCAAATTTCTAATTCTTATTTAATAGTCTTCACCAAAACATAAATTTTTGATTAGAAAGAAAACAAAACAGGGCTATTAACTTTTTGGACTTAACTATTAAGATGTATACACATGCACACAATGTATTTGAATTTCCCATACACAGAAAACCAACTTATACGAACATAACCATACCAAACGAATCCTGTCACCAAAAGCACATAAATTAGCAGCTTACAGATCCTTAGTAAATACATAGAGCTTTAGCTATTCCACTCACACAACCAGATTTTAACCCGAACATGGCTGACACTTTAGTTAAACAAAAAGATTAAAGGTTAACTATCAAAGCAATATATTCCATTGTCAATCAAACAAAAGACACAAATTACATATGGACGGCATCAGATCAGAGGGGCGTATCCGCCAAAATTTTTATCTTCAATTTTTATGTCGTATTGACTTCTGGTATCGACCTGCGTGTTGTCACAAACGGGAGAATGTTTTGTAAGGCCAGATTAATGCCTTACAAAACATACGCCCGTATGTAACAACACGCAGGTCGATACCAGAAATCAATACGACCTAATAAATTGAAGATCACACAAATGGCGGATACGCCCCTCTGATCTGATGCCCTCGATATCTATACCATATTTTGGCCTAATATCAGAAAAAGTTGCACATATACTATGAAAAACCAACACTAACCTTTAAAACCAACACTAACACTTTTTCATTTTTATTTAATGACAAAGAGAAAACACACGATATCATGAAATTGGGTGAATTGTTCTTTTTTGTAGTTCGGTATATATTGGACAAACACTTTGAAATTTTAACATGAGATATAAAGACCACGTGCGTTGTTACAGAAATAAACATTCCGAAAAATCTAATTACGCCAAACACCTTTTAGAACAGAACCACACAATTGACTCCCCAAAATAATATTAAATTCCTACGTTCTTGTAATAACAAACGCAAATTACACATTTTAGTACCTTTTGGGATATACAAACACAAACTCATGGTACCTTTAATTAATGAACAGAGATTACCTTTTATAATGACAGCTTAGCAGTCGAAATAATTGTCAGGTAGATTATAACAAACTTGTGAAACTTTTACTAATCTGTTTTATTTATTTCATGATTACCGAGTTTCACCATATAAGGCTAGAGACAATGAACTATATTACTTCCAGATAGCGGCGACGTTGGCCAGAAAAGTACCATCAGAGTTGCGTTGTCCTATCTTCCCCGTACTGAACTTCAGATATGAAACGCTGTATAGGTGTACACGGGAGTAGTCGGGTTGACTATTATGGAAGCAAAGGCTCATATTCCGACGAAAATATGTTTGTTATGCATCTTAGTATATAGAATATTGCGAATAATTATACACTCTTTACATCTTTATTCGACCCTACGGTGAAGCTCGCATAATTATAGAGGGGTTACTCTGAGTGAAAATTCTATGTGCTAGATATCTTACTACAATTTACTACATTTGTTGATATTAAAAATTGAATTTAAGATGAAAGAAAAAATATAAAAAAGGTATACTGAATCACGAAGTAAGAGATTCGGAATTTTCATAACGACCCACAACTTTTAATCTACAATATTTCTGTTAGATTTCCTGTAGATATGAAGGGGTTTTCAATTAATACTAGTTAAACCAATTAATCCAATCTTTAATGTATTGTTGCTTTATTTCACGTTTCTTTCTTAATCTGGTGCGAGTAGCACATTTGAAAGCAGCAAGCAAAACCCTATTTTTGCTGTTGCTTCTGCATCATTCTATAGCATTGGTAAACGTAATAAGCAATAAGCTGAGTATTCCAATTAAAGAAGATGTATCAGCATGAACAGAAATATTAAAGTATCGATTAATTTCGTTTAAGGTAGTCGCCAAGCTTAAGGCTATCATCTGCTTCTAAATGTTTAGTAACATTGTAATAATCAATTTGTTATGCCGACATAAAATTCGACAATATTAATTTCAAAGGGAACTATGTAGAAATTAAAGAATGATAAGATTAAAAATTAAAAAAAACGTTGATTAAATATTCTTGATTTAATTTTAGACCAACTTTAACCTCTTACTTAACCTAACCTCTAACCTAATCTCATAACTAGGTTAACCTAACTTTAATCTAAACTAATCTTGGCTAACCTAAGAAAGATGCTGGATAACTGTTTAAGATTTAACTTTAACCCAATTTAACTTCTATCATAACCTGTAACATTACCTCTAACCTAATCTAATCTCATGTTTTCCGCTACTAGCTCTGTATTCCTCTGTCTGTTGCATTTTCACTTGAAAATGATTTAAGACAATTTACATGCAGAAATTTGCAAACAAAGATTGCGCTGCTTTTGAACCGATTTCGAGCCTCAGGATTGATATCGTTCAACTTTACTGATGGCTTTCAGAAAAGGCAGTTCAGTCGAGAAATTTAGAATTAGAATTAATTTCTCCTGAAGAAACCTTTTGGAACTGTGTAATTGACATCATGACTCGTCCTATTTACAGCTTCCTCGAGTTTGCATATCCCCGAGTTTCAGATTTTCCAAACTTTGCTTGAAGCTAGTTTTCTTTTTATAAAGGGTGTCCCCTATGAATTGTATGGGTATCGTTGGACCCCTCTCGCCTAATATATGCATACATGCTTTTTTCTTTTAATATCTACAAGATTGTCAAGCTTGTATATTTCTCCGGATGCAGGTCCCTCGAGCGCTTTGGTTGAAGCTGACTATCTCTGTATAAGTGAAGTGGTTGGTAGCGCGGTAAAAAGTCCAACTCTTACTCAGGCGGGTTCCATCCCCGGAACCTGCAAGAGGGTTTTTCTTTCCGATAAAGCCTTAGTACACTTCGCCGTGATGTCATATGGGCACGTTAAGCAGTCGGTCTCGATAATCACTTAAACATCTTTCAGTAGTTGTCGTTGAAAATAACACTGCCCTATACCACATACAAATATGTATTTACTTCAGTGGTTTGTCAATGTTAAGTACAATTAACATTTATACAATACAATAAATTATATCCCTATAAATTGTAGACAGGGTGATTCAGAAATAAATGATATCCCTTAAATGGTAGGTAGAGGGGAGGCAGTAGAGCTAATTTACCTTGACAAGTATAGGTCAAAAACGAATAGTTTTCAAGAAAATGAATTTTCTTTAAGGACCCAAGGTCAGGACCGCATCCAAAAGTTCAATAAAACCTTAAAATTAATTTTTTGGAAAACTTCGTTTTTGACCTATACTTGTCAAGGTAAATTAGCTCTACTGCCACCACTCTACTTACCATTTAAAGGATATCAGTTATTTCTGAATCACCCTTTTTATTGTTGAACTCTTTTTACCTCATTCATGCATATATGCTCTGTTTTAATAATATCTACATATTCACTGAGGTACAAGTTCCTCGTTCTTGCAATTATCCGAGGTTTAGAATTCTCGCCTTTTGCTTGAAGTTGACTCGCTCTGTATAAAGGGTGTCCCTTAATTATGAATTGTATATCATTGTACTCCTATCGCCTGATACATACATAAACCTTTCTCATTTAATAATAGCTACATATTTCTCATGGTATGTACTAGTTTTCCAAGCTTTGCTCACAATAGAGCTGAGGAAACATTCAAGAAATAACTAGAAAAATATAGATGAAGGGTGCCAGTTATTCTAAGCATCCCGAATAGTAAAGTCTCTGTTAGTAGTAATTGGGTAAGCCTAAATTAATATATCATATATCATATATGTACCTATATCATTGTTTAATTCGTTTATAGAGGCAATTCAGTCAACTGTACATTTGAATTTCAGCTACAACGTACGAAGCACATCCACGTGGAATATTCTCTACTGAAATAACTTTCTTGAAAATGCTTTAAGGAATTTCAAATTAAAAATCAATTTTTTTTGTATACAATTGTTTTTTAATATTAACACCATTTAACAAACACCTCCACCTCGTTTGAATTCTCGTCAACCCCAGAATACATATTATATTCGTTTCCATAATTTGAATCATAGAACTATGTCTGCTCAAATCCTATTTGGTTTGGATGTTATTTATAGCACCGACTAGCTGCACTTTTAGCGTTATTACCAAAGACGAGAATTAAAAGCTGATAAAGAAATAAATGTGAAATAATGCAATGTATGTCAAAAGTAGCAATCTATCAAGTGGCAAATATCAAGAAATGATACATTTAGATAATCGTCCTAACAATTTTATATATGTATTTAAATTATAAAGAAACTGCATGACTTACCAGGTGCTCCACTGCAGCACATGCTTGTTTTGAATTTCTCACAATCAGCTAAAGCATATAATAAAATTAACAGTGGCAGTGGCAGTGATAGTGGCGTGGAGCTTTGTATTCCATCTAAATCACATAGTAAAAAAAACATTATTAGACAAATCTTTCTCGTCTCTGGTTATTACATAGAAGAAATGGGTTTTTTAAATAAATAAGAAAAAGTAATATCTCCATTGACGTTAAATACCTTTTATTGTTAGAACAATTTGCTATAATTGGAAAACAATCAAACATCTGCATCAGCATTTTAAAGTTTATATACTTTTTTAAAGAATGCTATTGTAAACCACGAGAAAATATACTAGGTATACCTAAACAATTTGCATTCTTTTACGCTCCAGTAATGTTTAAATCCAAACAAATTGCATTCACGTAACAATTACATAAAATGCATTTCACTATTAGCGTGGTTGCAGCTATTTGTTGCGGCTAGTTACACATAGATAAAAGATAATGAAGTTATTAGTAGTACTAATTTTAAAAATAAATAAAATCGAAAACTGACTTTAACTATTAATAGTTATGTACGTATCTATCATTTATCGCTCATCAAAATTAACCTGCAGATCAAAACGGCATTATTTTATTATTATTTATTTATTTCCTAGCGATTCAACTAATTACAAACCTTCATTCATAAACAAAGATGTTTGCAAAATGCATTTTCCTTTTCGTTATCTAACATCAACAGTATACAAGAAGATATCGCATCATTACCTTAAATAACATATAATTTTTTAAGTTAACAATAAGAATTGAAATTAGTAAATGAATTACCGTATTTACTCGAAAATAAGACCCCCTCGATTATAAGGCCCCCCCTATATTTTGGAGCGAATTTTTTAAAAAAGCTTTTGTATGCGAATATTGGACCCCTAAAAATATAAGTAATATAAGATATTGAACATTTTTCAGTTTTATTTTGTTAACAAATTCCGTTAGTTATGTTCATGGAAAAAAATCTACCCTTTATCTCTTCGCGGAAACAATGCCTTTGTGGAAGCAGTTTACCTGAATTCCAGGAAAACTTCTAAAATTGTAGGCAGTTCATTCAAAAATGGTCAGATGTTACTCCAATAGATAATAAGATTTTGCACACTTACTGGAAAGATTAAGGTGCTACTATTGTTAACAAATAGGGAGGTACTTAAGAGATTACAATTCTTCCGTCGGTACTATGAAAGGCTTAAATGAATTTCTTAGAAATGTTTTTGCCATCACTGGGTTTTTTTCATTAATCGACCCTGTCATTTGTCAAGCTTAATTTGTAAAACCATTGTTATAAAAAAATATATTATAAAGGTTAATAACGATTTTACAGAGGGTGATGACGACAACGGCGATTCTGACTAGGTGCTAAGCTAACAATAATTGTATATGATTTCATAATTTTCGTAATTACTGTAGTTGTTGCAGTCAATAAACTTTGCTTATCGCGGGTTTCACAATGGCGGCATAGGTTTACGTGCATCAATATCGGCTAAAATGCAAACAACCGGGCGAGATGTTATATTATTAAACAACAGAACGCTATTTTAGATGTTATTGTATTGTAATGTAATTTTTGTTATAAATACTGTAAACATTACTCAGTTACACTCATTGTTTTCACATTTTATTGAATATCTTTTTATACTCGATTATAAGACCCGCCTCGAATATAAGACCCTCCCACACTTTAGAGAAAAAATCTAAGAAAAAAAGGGGGTCTTATTTTCGTGTAAATACGGTATTTATTAAAATGCATGATTGTGCCTTATATCGTAATACAAAGCATTAACCCTACATTGCCCTTGAAACATTTACAACCATCTGTGAATACCTGCTCAATGCAGAAGCGAGGTTATGTGTACACTACAACCAGTTATAACTTATTAAGACTATAATTGAAATATTATGAAAATGCTTATTTTTATTTGAATGTGTGAACAGGTATTTTTTATTAAAGAAAAATGTGAATAGCGGAATTGTATTACACAGCGGAATCTTCACTGAAGATCTTCACTTGGTTAGAATGAATCAGCAAATTAATAAAATTCTTACTACTGGAACTCGAGAAAAATGCATTCCTTTAGTTATCATACGAAATCATATGAATTCTGCAAACATGCACTCTGTACCGTTAATATGGATAAATAAGTCAGGCGCATGTTAAGCATTACAATTTCTTACCGCGTTAAGATATAGCAGATATATGGCCTTGTGATATGACTTATAATTGAAAGAAGAACAAATGAGCAACAGTGGTTACCATAATGTTACCAGTAGAAAAAGTCTTTAGATACATAATTAACAGGATGTTTTTAAGAACTTTAGAAGATTATGTCTATGATGAGTCTATGGTATTCATAACCAATAATATCTTCGTTTGTAAACATAATAGCAGCCTAAAGCCATTTTTCCAATTTCCTGTGCTCACAGTTTATGCTAAATCAAATAAACAACATTCTATGCAACAAATTAATAAATGTCATCAGTCATCATCATCATGACTCGTCGCTAAAGGAAGTATCGTGCACGGTTTCTGCAAGAGAAACAACTGATCATGAACTGATAAGTCTAACGACAAATGCTATTTTAAATTAATTTTCATGTCAACGTTCTAAAAATGGTAAAACACGGGTTCTAAACAAGATGAAAATCAACAAATCATGACCTATCATTTAAACAAAATGAAACTTGAAATTCTACTGACACACATAAGAAACGGGCGAGCAATATCAAATATTTGGTATGGTATAAAGGCTTATATTCAACCGGTGGAATATACAAGATAAATTGTCAAATCCGTAGTCTTTCAGAACTCAACCATCTCAGCTCATACAAACTCCAAGGGAAAATCCGAAAAATAATATGATTTGTAGTTGCTTTGTATAGTGTGATTTGAGAAGTGTGACAAACGGAAACGGAACTGTTATGGAATGACAGATTATCTATTCTGCTTGTCAACTTCCTCTGTAAACTAAAAATGACGACAACCGCTCAGATAATCTGCGATCGATTTATATTTTATCTATTTTGTACTGTTAATCTAGGTCAATCAAGTAAATGCACGGTAATTCCTCCACGGATAATCGATCGCCTGTGTTTCGTCCGTTTATAATCACCCTTAAAACGAAGGGTTAAAGGGTAAAACTATCCGCAATTAATTGTTCGTGGCGGATTTATATATTTGTATTGTCATCCGCCCCAGACTATTTTCTTGTTGTCATCATTATTTTACACATATATCGTAAGTACATATAACAAAGTATAATAATCGTCGGATAATCCGCGCTGCAAAATGTAAAGTAATGCAAACTAAATACAAATCCACTTAATTGTTATCAGTCTGAGTGCGTATAGTTATCAAACGAATAGCAATGGACTAACCGTAACAAACTTATACCATACTATTTGCTTTGCATTGGAAGTTCATAGCTCTATTGGAAAACTATTCGTTCGTTTAAGATGTTTGTCAACGCTTATTAAAATACAACACGCACATAACCCTTCGCGAATTGTCTATCCGTTTGACATAATTGTTTCCATTAGTGTATTCCGAGATATGTACTCCTTATAGTTGATTGCTACATCCAAGTGTAAAAAAGGTAATTTTTTGTCCAAACCGCTTGTCGCTTGTCTAAAAATCGGTTTTTTGTTACGGCATTTTTATTGTTAAAATGTTTCGCAACGTTTCTTTCTAACCCCTACAAAGATTTCATAAAAATAAGGCGTATACTTTCTGAGATAAAAATGATTTAATTTACTATTAATGAAATTGTACCTAAAAATGAGTACCTTTTATTACGTATCATCCAATAAAAACAAAAGTATAGCACTTAGAAATGTAATATTTTCTAAAATATTTAACTAGGTTCAGTAATATACGAGTAATTCAAAGTCAGAGGAATCTAGAAAAAAAGGATAGTAGATCCACTGAACCAATCGCGCAGAAATTGCTTCATTGGATGGGTTATACTTTTAAATTGGTAAGAAAATCTTCAAGAAAATCTTCGTAAGAAAGTCATCTTTCAGTGACCTTGCTGATAAGTCGAAAATGAAAAGGTACCTGCAGAAATATAAGAATCAATAGAATTTGTGATGTGAACTTTCGCGCCAGGTTCCGTTACTAGTCTTGGTATTAATTAATTTTACTATACGAATTACTCCTAGGTTCTAGATCCTTTGTAATCCACCCTAATCCGATGGGGCATAAATGCCTAAATATTTCCTGGTACAAAGAATGTCTCCAGAGAGTCAATCGCTTTACTACAAAAATCATTACATACGTTCTAGCTTTTATTTAGTCATATTGGAAAGACTTGCATACTATGATATAGGAAAGTGACAACACTTTTTTTCTTTGAATGGATGCCACTATTCATTGTTAGAAAATAGAGGCCCGGGTACCACCGATTTGTAACGGTTATTATGTACAGAATCACTAATCCAAACGTGAATTTGAATTAAAAAATTTGAATATTGTATCAGGTTTTTATATCAAATAGTCGAGGTTTTCACAGAATCCGAGAATAGAATAAAGTTGTCTTTTGAAACAACACTCAAGAAGCGCGATATCTAAGCACAACATGAATTATAACCAATGTGTTGATAAAATGACCTTAAGAATGGTTTTAAGGCAGCGCACAAATCTAACCATGAACAATTATTGAAATTGCGTTTATCCATTATGTGCTTGACTTTATTGAAGTCTACCTTCGGCACTGTTGACGCTGTTTATTGTACACCATGCCCTAAAACGACTGCAAAAGACACATCCTGATCGGCTTATAAATAATCCACCAGCTCATAAACTCCGAGAGGTGAAATCTATTAAGCGTGGCATCGGCCAGATTACTTCCCCAGTAAAGTGTATAAGATGTAATAATTGCCAGTTCCGATGTCCGATGTCCCCCAAAAAATATATCGGAAACTTAGTAAGCTGAAATTTGACAGAAAGGGGGTATGAGTATATTTTTAATCCTAAAAACCTATGGGGGTCGCAGGGGAAGACATTTAAAAAAAATCATTGTCTATATATCTCTTGAATGGCGAAGCTACAAGCTTCAATTTTTCACAGATTATACTTGAAGCAATTCTAAAGGTAAAGAACTACAGCAATTACCGGCGTTTCATTAAGGGGCTGAGTAAAACAACATTCCGGGTGGAAAAGAGTTTTTAGAAAAAATTGATTGTGAGTAGCCTGTAAGAGATACATATATGCCACGACGAACATTTTTGTACGTCTCTTTCAAAGAAAATTCGTTCGCTTACAGTTTGCCATTATTTGTTACCGTTTTCGCAGCGAAAGGCATTTTGTGTTTGTTTTTCCACTCTTCCTGATTATTTCTTTTACGTTTTGCTCATTATTCGATTCTAGACAGTCTAGGAAGAAAAAACCTCCGCAATATTTATATATAAAGACATTCTCCAACAAACAAGCGATCGAATGGTGAAAACGGCATTAAAATCTATTCAATGATTCTCGTAATTCACCAGCTTGTACGGAGACATAAGTTAATTGTAATTATTATTTGAGTGCGCGTGCACCTATGAATGATGCGGAGTGGTATGGTTATATGCACGCAGATTGCCGGTGGCGTTATCAGGTCAACGTTTGTAAATAGATCTCTTTTCTTAGTTACGCTAATTATAGTTATGCTAATATATAAATATAGGTAGCCCTATAAAATATAATTTTTATTGCAACTATATGTTGGCTAGTGTTTAAACACGTATACCACCATTAGTTTAAATATCATTAAATAGAAACACAGAACTTTAAATTGCTTTAAATAACATTTTAATGCATAACTTATTTTATGTGCCATAAAATTGGACCCATATGGGAAATATTTTTAATATCCTGGTTGGAAAAAGCTTTGCTGAGCAACCAACTCTGCTTCCTAAAAAAACTTGGAATACGCCCAGCCAAAGTTGATAGCTGACAGGTATTTGTCAAATTTCCTATTTAGAAACAATCGGCGAAAAATGTCATTATTTGTTAAAATATGGAAAAATTGTATCAAGGAAAATTTGTCCATATTGACCCAACTTTACGAGACGCATAACACAACTGTATAACAAAACTGTATGTGCATAACAAAATAGAGAGATACATAACAGGGAAGAGAGTTGTACCCATCGTTCTACCAGTTTACAACAGGTTCAGAAAATGGTGGGCTAATAAGTTACTATTTACCAGTAAATCAGGTACTTTCAGTCAGATAAGGCCATAGTAATGAACTCAGCAATTCTGGACATTGTACGTCAGCAGTCATTTGTAATTTGCTCATGTTTTATAGAGAGTCTAGGAAGCAGTTTCAAAGTTTTTGACGAAAGGCATCGTTCCCAAACAATTGCAGCCCATGCACTCCCTTATTTAGTAACTTTCAAGCAACACTGAGCGCGATTGTGGCTCGGTTAGTTACGTGCGGGACTACCGACCAAGGGATCTGGGTTCGAACCCCGGCCTATAAATCACCGGATTTTTAAAAATCGTATCTCCCTCGGAAGGCAATGGCAAACCACCGAGGTATACTTTGCCCAGGAAATTTCCCTGAAATTAATATAAAATCTGTAGGTCCCCTATACTTGTGATCACTGAACACGCACAACACAAGTATAGGAGGGAAATGCCAACGCTCTGCAACAGAGCACGGCACGCAGAAGAAGAAGAAGCAACACTAGGGTGGTCACTAAGGGCAATCATTAATGGTCCAAGGCAACTATTGGGTAAAAGATATTTATGGTCCTCATAACATAACTATCATTTACACATACAAATCTTTTAAAATTTGAACAGTCGAGCTTAAATGCCAAAAAGGTCAGATTTTGCACATTCGAACCTATTAATGAAGAAATGAAGAACGCAGAATGATTGTGTCTGTATTGTGATTAATATTAAAAATTCAGCTTAATTGACATGAAATAACTAATGAATTACAAATGCACAATAGTACAGATACTTCATGATGCCTACTACTAGCGAAAATGTTGTGTACGGTAAAATGCCCAGAAGCTTATTCTCTTCAACAATAAATAAAGTAGAGAATGGAAACAAGATGAATAATTACGAATGTATGCTACACATGCTGCTATAAACAGAAAAATAATTTCATGTTGGTCTTGACATTACTTTCAAACAAGAAATTATTATAATTGTTATTATTAACTTGACTTAACACTACTTAATAGCCTCCCTTAGGATTTAAATTAAACTGCAGTAGAGGTATAATAAGTTCGTATTACAGGAAAAGATTATTATGTTGTCTTAGTGGAATATGCCATCTTCCGCCATCCCGTCATACCTTTAAATAACCACCAGATCATTTATAATGAACGCCTATAGCAAGCCGATGGGTCTTGGGCGATAATAGCTTTTAATAACCATAAACCATAATTGCTTTTATTCGAAATATTCTTATTATCTATCTAATAATGAAAATTCCGATTTTTCCTTCTTGGTTCTCTAACATTAGAACGTATCTTACAAAGGAATTTCTTCTTTAATTACCATGTAGTGGATAAACCATGCTTTATGTACACTTGTACACAGTAAAAAATCAGCCCAATGAACAATTTTTATAGTACTGGACAAAGATTTTAGAGAAATTTAGAGTAGAAAAACTTTTTTCGCGCTATTCTTATAACAAAAATAATTCTTCACTACTGAAATCTATTTCCTCGCTATATTATTAAGTAACTCTATATAGATTGAATATTCAATCTAATAGTATTCTACTTTAAAAGTATAACAAAATCCACTCTAATTTTATTTTTTCAAGAGAAGAAAAGCCGTTAAAAAGTGCAACTAGGTGAAAAAATGTTAGTGTTCATGTTACTCTAGTTAGAGTAAATAAAACGAATTGGCACCAATATACACTTGACAGTGTATTTGACAAGAGAAGCGTGTCCGCAATAACGACACTAACAAAAAATGGCGACAACCAGTTGTCAGATGTATTTGACTTCGATTGGTTACTACTGGTGAAACTTTGTAGTTTCAAAAGTTACTAAAATTGAATTTCGAAATTTTACAAATCTTTCAATAACTTAATGTATCTGTACAATTTAAAACGTAATGAACAACTAAGCAAAATCTAGAGATTAAAATTATGTTGACTAGACCAAAAATCGGTATCTGTACATAAATAATAATACCTATATTAAGTTTAGATTTGTAAAATTTTGAAATTCCCCCTAATTTTAGTAATTTTTTAAATTGCCAAGATTTAACAGTTATATCTAGAGACCTGTTAGTGCAAATATGTTTACGTATTTTTACTGCGTGTGAATGTGAAACTTTGCAGTTTGTTTTAATAATTAATATAAGGTAACTTAAAGCAATTTTAATTTTAAACATTTTATTAATACATGTATTGTTTTATAATTTTAGTAATTAGTGATACTTATGATGAGTAAGACGGGATCACTTGGAAACTTATAAGAGATTAAGATATATTCAACAGTAAACTATTTCATATTGAATCCAACGGAGTTGTACTTTTTCAATAATTCGTATTCATGGTTTTATTTCTAAACAATAAACAGAGATATTAAGAAATTAAGTAATTACATCATAATTGTAGTAAGAAAAACAATTTCGAAGTAAAGGTTTCGGGGTGTCCTTTAACCAAAATATAAGTGTCCCAAGTGAGCTCGTATATATGTATTTTTTACTTTGAGGCATTAACCTTAAACTGTTATTTGAAATAAATAAATATAATTAGAAGTTTATTTAAAACGCCCTACGTTCGAGCAACATTGAGCTTTGAGATTTTATAAGCTAAATCACCAAATAAATAATAATTATTATTTTATAAGAAAACTCCACGTTCTGGCGAACAATAAACTATGAATATTTAATTTGATTTGGCTAGCTTTAATGAAAATTAAAAATAACAACAATAGCTTTTTTTCTTCCAGTTTAATTCGATTGAGCATGAAATAAAAATATAAATTGATTTTATTAATTCCTGTACCGGAAAAGAAAAACTTACTACAAGCCATACTTGGAATTCTTAATCTGGATGAAAAATAATCTTTAACTCTGTACATAAAATTGGATACTTGAATCCACATGAACAATAAAAACAACTAACCATTTAAAAAGTATAAAAACACGGGTTTTATTTAATGAAAATGATATTAATACAAAAAGAAAAATATAATTTCCAACACAAAATTATATTCAAAAACCTCTCTTTAATTTATTTAAATGAATTGTTAATTTGTGAATAATATGACATAGGTATCACCACAAGCTCCTTTTTTTTTATTTGTCAATAGTAAATTTACAATCTACTCTACATGGAGTATTAAGCAAATGTAAGACATAGATTTAGAATAGACTTTGTTAGGAGAAACCACTCATTAGCGATACTCCTATAGCAAATTTTTATGTTAGGATGATCGTAAGTCGTAAGGCCAGCTTCTCTTTAGTCTTCTTAAGGGTTGATATGCATTGGTCAACAAGCGCCATTTAGATAAACTAATATCAAAGAAATTTAAAAAGAAATTAATTTAAAAACAAAGAAATGTATTCTTTGAAGAATTAAATAAAATAATAACAAATTTATTAAAATTATAATTAACTTTTTAATGTTTCTGATCAGAGAACAAAATCTTAAATTCGACCCACCTTGTATACAGTGTAATAATAATCCAAAACATATATGGCGCTAAATTTCACTTAACAAATATTTTTGTTGTGCACAATTGGTAACAACAAACTCCCATTATGTTCCACTCAGCTGTAATCCAACCTCAGCTGTTGTCGAAAATCCATACAAAATGTTGAGATGGAACTAAATAAATCTTCTTTGATTTAAATAAAATAAATCAATCACAATGCTTAGTGATTGTTCACAAATGAAAACAAATCTTCTTTGTTCCAAAACCATCAAGGTAAATATCAACTTGAATAAAATTGACGTTTATTTATTTACAAACGAAAAACACGTGGGTCAACTCTAACCCTACTTTAATTCTCAGAAATTTCTTCCGGAGTCAACGTGGCTTCACCCTTATACTTTTGTCGACTGGATTTGTTCATTTTTGAGGGTGCTTTTATACGTTTAGCGAAAATTCTGAACATCGAAAAATCATCACAAATAAAAACATATTTTAATAATTAGATGAAAAGGTAGCTGGTGAAAAGGCAATCAAAACAACATAATACACTTATGGTCTAAGTTTAACAATTACAGAGAAAATCAATAAAAACGATCAGCTGTCACCAAAACTCATTTAACTAATTACATTGGAAATTATATGGTTTATATCTATCTCAGTACATAGAATATTTACATTGTTACACAAGGTCCCCCAAATATGGAGTTTACACAAATTATAATTACATACTAGAAAAGAAAAACTTAATTTATAGGTCTGACTACATCGTTCTTGCTACCAAAAGATGCATCTGAAAGTTTTAAATAAATAAAAACATAAACTGAATAAAACTATTCTCATCCAGAATACAGTACTCCAGGTGATTGACTCAAAACAATGTTGAAAATCATCAAATTAATATTAAAATTTCCAAAATCAATAAACATCAATACTGCCGAATATCTTCATTTACATGACATGACATCTACCAAATACAGGAATCCGTAAGTCAATTGTAACCTTGTATACATCAAGGCAATGATCTGTTTTAACTATTTCCAGTGAGATATTTACCCGAAACTGATTTAGTTTTGTGGGAAAAGAAACTTCTGTTCTACGCCAACCTAACGTTAATCTCAAGTCTAATGAAAAGATAAACATTTAAGAAAAGTGGATAAACTATCCTAAACTTGTAACCTGAGTTACATAAACCATGTTTTATTATAAAACAACTCAATTAACTCATATTTTACTCCGAAACGATTAGAAGTTTAACTGCTTTAGTGTAAAAAAGTTACCCTAAATACTTTTAACTTGCCTTTTTTCAATGCCAAGGGTAAGCCACTCTTAAAAATACAAACTTACCCCTAAATGGGTTAACGTGACTTAACCCCTTTCAATAGTAAATGTTTATAGTGAATGTTCAATGATGACGTTTTGGCCTATTTATACGTCTATCAGTGTTTAATACACCAGAAATCAATTTACTAACCTAATCTTTATTGTTCAGTATCTAAAGTAGTCAGACATTAATGTATATGCCAAAAGGTAGGTAGTTTATAAATGTTTTGCAAATTGCGTGGTTGTTATAAAATATAACGGTTTTACTTTATTTATGCGTTTGTTACATGTTTCTAATTACAAATGGGTGTTCACTATTATTTGTTTAACGAGTTTATAGGATTTGCTCTCAGTCATTAATCCTAATGAAATATTATTTCTAGGTTTACATCTATTTAAAATTAGCTTAGCCTTGATTTCAAAGACTTTTTACGGAAAAACGCTTTCAACTGCGAATTAGTTAAAGCAGAAAGGCTTTATGAGCTCTTTCTTCAAAATATCTTTTCTTTAATAATTGGAAAATAACGAGTAGATGAGTTTTTTTCATTTAGTATTATTATTTAAGTACTTTTTGTTCAATAAGTATTAATTGAGAGTTGTATCTAATTAATTGGTTTTGTGAATTGGATTGACGAAAAATTGTAAATTAAACACATACATAGTGAAGTTGTTCTTAGTCCATTCATTATAATTACACCTCTCAGAAACTTAATCTGGTAATTAATTGGTTTGTGATAAGTACTTTGATAAATCGAAAACCACTACAAACATATTCGCATTGAAAGTGGTAATTAATTGCAGAAGAAATTGATTGGCGAACTAATCAACTTTTCCAAATTAAGACACTACAAATGATTCATTAGCACTAACGTTTATAAATTATAACACCTAACACTGTAAGTAATGAACAGTAAAAATTAACGGTATAGAAGCTACTGAGGATTTCTATGCAATTATTTCTTCTGATGATGTATAAATGAGTTTAACGTATACATGTTTCTTCTTCTCAACTGTGAAAGCTTCTTGTTCACTTTTGACATCATAAATTTTATCCTATCATTCTACTACTACTAATCTGTAGAATATTACATTAGCGAGTGTTGTATATTAAAAGTGAGTATTTTATAAATGACATGTAACCGGGAGCACCACTCATCTTAAACTGAGTAATATTTGATTAACAATTTGGAGACTACTATTAGCATAGTAATCTTCACTTTTGGATTTAATCTGAAAAACGTCATAAAAGCAGTTAACTGTAAACAAATATGACTTATTGCAGTTGGTAAGTGTTGGCAAATGAATAATACCGGCCCTAATATGGATACTTAAGGTATCCCATAATTAATTAATTTGTTGAATGATTTCTTTTACTGTGCTATGTAAATGGAGATGAATTAATATGATATATTGAAATTTAAACTGTAAACTTTTTACGTTCCACGCACAAATCGGTACCTTCGACCTTATCGCCCTCAATGAAATACACATTTTGGAAGAATCTTGAGTCATTTTGCATTAAGTTAGGACAACATAAAGTTCCATATTACGATGCTAATTCGATAAGAGAATTTTCATGCAAAAGTTTAATTTAATTTAAGTAAATACTTACTTACTTAATCCTAAAGTCTTTCTACCGTTTCCAGTGTAGGCCTGTTTGGTTGAATTTATTGCATAGGTCTTCTTTTCCATATTTCTTTCCATCCTCTTCTGTCTTGTGTCTTTTGTCTCACTTCGTGCCATTTTACTCCTCGCTTTTCAACTGTTGTTCGTATTTCTTCTGTCCATGTTTTTCTCGGTCTTCCTTTCTTCTTTTTTCTGTACGTCTTTGCTTCGTATACTTTTTTTACTGTTCTTCTTTCTTCCATCCTCATTATATACCCAAACCATCTTAGCTGTCCTTTTTCTATCGTGTGTAGTATTGCTTTTGTTCTCAGTTTTTCTCTAAAGGTGATGTTTTTTGTTTTATCCATTCTTGTGTTTTCCCTCTATTTTTCTAAGGAACATCATTTCGGTGCTTTGGATTCTGCGTTTTTGTTTTTGTGTTAATGTCCATGTCTCGGACCCAAAGGACAAAATTAGAGTGGCTACTCTTTTGAATATTTCCGTTTTGGTTTCTTTTGGTATTTATTTTCTTTGCTAGGAATTCGTTCTTTATTGCATTGAATAGTCTTCCTGCTGCACCTGTCCTTTTATTTATTTGTTCATCTAATCTTCCGTTTTGTGTCACTATCACTCCTAGATATTGGAAACTCTCTACGTGTTCTAGCTTCATATCTCCCAGTTTTATCTCGTGTGTCTTCTTTTTTTCTGCTTATTATCATTGTCTTCGTCTTTTGATTTTCTTATTGGCTGCTTTTAGGCTATGGTTGTATATATTCAGATTCTCATTCATTGTTTTTTCATCTTTTGCAATTATAATTATATCATCTGCATATGATAGTTCTGAAATTTTTATGTCCTCCATTTTCCAATGTCCTATTTTGTATTGTTTTATTTGCTGTTTTGCTTTTTTAACTCCTTCATCTAAAACTATTGAGAATAGCAGGGGACTTAAGATGCATCCCTGTTTTACACCTTTTGTAGTTTCAAACATCCGTGACTTCTCGTGTCTGACTCTTACGAAACTCTTAGTTTGATTGTATAGCGCTCTTACCCCTTGTATCAGCTTTTCTTGAATTCCCCTCTCTTTCAGAATTCTCCATATATCCTCTCTGTTTACTTTATCGAAGGCTTTCTCTAAGTCAATAAAACAGAGGTGTATTTCTCCATCTTCACTTATTGCCTTTTCCGTTATCTGTCGTATTATGAAGATTGCATCTGTCACTCCTCTGTTTGCTCTAAAACCCTGTTGTAAATCTTCAATTGTATCTTCTAGTTTGTCTCGTAGTCTCTTTTCTATTATCCTCGCATATAATTTGCTTACTGTGCTTAGTAAGGTAATTCCCCTGTAATTGTTACAGTTTTTTCCATCTCCTTTTTTGTGTGTTGGGGTAATTATCCCTATTTGCCAATCTTCTGGTGCTTCTCCTGAGCGTAGCACTTTGTTCATAAGTACTTTTAATATCTCTGTTATTTGCTCTTTTCCTGCTTTTATCATATCTACTGTTATCTGACCATGTCCTGGTGCCTTACCTACTTTCATTTTCTTCAACGCTTCTTGTATTTTAGCTGTCGTTATGTCATCTTCTTGGAATTGCGTTTCTGTCGTGTTTATTCGATCATTCATCTACAAGTATCCCTCCTTTTTCATCTTTTATGTTGGTGGGTGTGTTAGTTTTGTTTTTCCTCGCATTTTTGATAGTTCCAAAGAATAACTTTTGATTCTCTTCATATGTATTTTTCATTTTTACCCCAAATTCTGTCCATGGCTTTCGTTTTTCTTCCTTGACTAGTCTCTTAACCTCTTTTCTTCCTTTTTTGTATTTTTCGTAGTCAGTCTGTGTTTTAATGTTTAAATATTTTTTCGAGCTTTGTTTCTTTCTATTTATTGCGGCTTTTATAGTCTCTGACCACCAGTGTGTTCTTTTGACTTACGTGTTCGTTATTTTTGTTGTTCCACATGTTCACATGTTTCTTCGGAAGTCGTTAGGATGCTGTCTTTAAAGTTTTTCCACATGTGTTCAATCGTTTCCTGTTTATTTATGTTTTCCAGTTTTTGTTTCAGAGTTTCTTGGTATTTTTCTTTATACTGTGTTTCCCGTAGTTTGTAGCATCTAATTTTTCTATTTACAATCTTACTTTTATGGTCTTCTCCTGTTTGTTTTTGAAAAAAGAAATTACAAATAAAGGTAGATCACAATTCAAGAAAAAAATTACTAACAACTTACAGGTTTTTTGGTTTTCTTTATTGAATACAAGTTTCAATGTTTAAAAACAAATTATTTTAGACCATTAGTAATATTTATAAACAGATTTTTTATTGACAAACCAAGTTTTTGTGTGGAGAGTTGTAAGTCCAAGAAAATCATGTTGAACAATTCAACTTTCCTCCGTTTTCACTCATTCTTAGCTGAAGGTACTTCTGGTATCACTATTCTGATTTATGGGCGAAGTTAGTCATGGTTGACCTTGATAACAGAACCGTTCTGATAAAACCATCCCTAGACTCAGCTCCGCAAACTTTTTGTGAAGCTTCTGTCACGAGTTTTACACATCGTTCAAGTGCCTGTGTGTGAACTGGGAATGTCTTGAATGGTATATCCTAATTAGGGACTGAGTCACTTTGAATATGTGATTTAATCTCATCGTCACTGATATATTTTAATGATGGGGGAGAAGATAAATCACAGCCCATCCAGTTAATTATTTCCGAGTAGTCTTGACCCTTGAAAATGAGTTTTAGCGGCATGGATGTTCTGATAGTTGTTCTCTTTTTATCTGACTATCTCGCCTTTAGAATTCGTCGAAGTCTGAGCTCTCTTATGTGTTTTGTATTATCTTGTGTCATGGCTAACATTAAATGTTCTGGATGAGCGAAAAAGCCATTTCGTTCGATCACAGGGTCGACAATATTACGTAAATCTTCAGGCAGGTACCTTGAAGTTTGTATTGTTTGCTACACAAGTTTACCTACAACACTTTACTTCTGTAAAGTATTTACTTGTTTAATACGTTTACGAAACAGTGGTAAGTAGGGAGGAGCGTCATGGTCTTTGACCCGAGCGATTTACGACGAGCGCGAAAAGTTGTTAGATTTGACAGTTGTTGCGCGAGCGGAAGACCTTAACCGATTTGAACCATTCTTTTTTCTAACTCATTATCGGTTAGAGTAAGAGTCGACTAGAGCTATTACATTTAAACAGTGGCGCACAAGTCAGGGGGCCCCGCAGAGGCATCCTGCCAAGGATCGTACTGGACACGGGACAAACAAAAATTATTAGCGTGGGAATTCACTTTCTCGCAAAAAGTGAAACAAGAAACAGATCATATCGTGTACAGGCTGATAAAAGAAGTGTACGGTTGACGCATTCTAGTTTCGTTCGAAAAAGCAAGAGGCACTCAGAGCGATAGGTAAATATTGTAACGGAGTATACTGTTTCACAACAGACCTGCGAGGAATGTATCATCTCTGTCGGTCCGAATGCTGGTCTTCTCGCACAATCAGCGCGGTCATCCGACTACTATGCTGACTAATTTCTTGAATTAATGGTTTATGATAGACATTCGGTGAACATTAACCCAACATTTCCCAATGTTGAAACGATTGAAAAAAAATCTTAACATTACCGATATGTAATGCAACTGGAGAACGATCTATCGCCGTTCTTAAACGTGTAAAAAATTATTCAAAAAATAATCTTGGACAAAGATATTTAAAAAATTTATCAGTAATGTTTATTGAAAATGACATTACACAAAATTTATGTTTTAACTGTTTTGAAAATATTATTGATAAATTTGATGCTTCTAAAAGCAGAAACGACATAACCTCAAAAAATTTATAAAAATACATCTAAAAAAATCCTTGGGCGATGGGTCAATTCTGACCCCGGATTCGGTTTCAGCACACCAAAAAGCATACGGTATGGTACCTCACCTTTCAACTACAAGACTTTTTTAAATTTTTGTGGGCCTGTTTTATGGAATAAAATGTTTTTCTGAAATAAAGTAAAACCTTTACGGACTCATCTGTCACAATGACATATGTCAAAACTGACTTTTACGGACTCCTCTGTCATTTTTATTTGCATTACTTCACATGTATTTGACATATGTCGCACACAGGGACGATGACTTAGTTGCCTACTCTACTGTTATTAAAAGCACATTTTGTATTTTAAATTCTTAATTTTACGATTTCAGAAAAAACGTAATGTACATCTCAGCACTAAAGTTGATTTTTTATCACTCGTTGTGGTTCTTCAACAATCTCCATATTCGTGATAAAAAGTACAACTTTATTTGGTATACAAATAACTAATTTATCTACGACCACTATAGAAAATTAGTCATTGTTCATAAACTTTAAACTGTACGGAAATGACCGTGGGAAATGCTTTCGCATTTTCAGTGGTTCCATTAAAATGACATAGATGTCAGCACATGCAATATTTCTAATTATTTGAAATATACAAAGTTATAACTTTTATATAAAGATTAATTTATTTTTAAAAGTTAAAAATTGTTAATGGACGACTATTATACTCACAATTTTATAATGATATGTGTATAAATCACAGACGGCATTCTAAGACAGCTGTTTCGAGCGTTTGGCACTCCTCAATTAGGGGGAGCTCGTTTGTGAATTATACACACATCACCTGACCGTACATACTAGCTCGGAAATAACATTAACACCATCAAATAACTGTGATGGCTCCTGTAGGTATCAAACCTCACTAAGCGACATAATTTGATTATCCAATACAGGAATATACAAAATAAAATCCGGTCGAGCGTCCTACCGTATAATTAATATAAATAAAATACAAAATGAACACAAATGTGTTTTAATAAAGTGAGTTTTTAATAAATTTAAAAGTTTAAAAATTGTTAATGAACGACTATTCTACTCACAATTTTATAGTGATATGTGTATAAATGACAGACGGCACTTTAAGACAGCTGTTTCGAGCTTTTGGTTCTCCTCAGTTAGGGGCAGCTCGTCTGTGATTTATAAACATTTCACTATAAAATTGTGAGTATAATAGTCGTTCATCAACAAAACTCACTTTATTAAAATACGTGTGTGTTCATTTTGTATTTGATTTATGTTAATTTATTTTGTTTAATTAATGTTTTACTTTAAATTATATTTTGAATGCAAATCCATATAGAAAAAATTATCATCCCAACTGGGAATCGAACCCTGGGCCTTCCACTTTCTAAGCGACATCTCTACCTCTGAGCTACTGTGTCGACTACCAGCATATAAAGTTATTATTACTATATAAAGTTATTACAAAAATTGTTATTGAATTCACGCAAAATTGATTTAACGATATATCCTTCTGATGGCTTTAATCCATACATTTAGAATAACCGGTCTATTACATGGAAATCTAAAAATGTTTTGGGAATTTATTATTTCAAATTACATTCAAATGAAGCATTAGGTATTCAATGTATTTGTATAATTGAGGTTATGATTTACTTACATTACCAAAAAAGCAGCGGCAGAGCAATAGGACGACGTCCAAAATACATTTAAAAATGTGTCTATGACATTTAAAAAATTGAAGACACCAACAAAACTACTATTGTTAATTTAAATAATTGTTCAAATTTCAGTATTAATTTTAAATAATAAATGATTAATACATTGAGTTATACGCATTTCTTAAGTTTTACCACCAACACCTGTTTTCCACAGACTGTGGGCATTGTCTACTTTTGACAATCCAGCATCTCAATCTCAAATCATATTCTAGGTTAAATATATGGTCGCAGATAAAGTATAGTGTGCAGCACGTACAAAAACGCCAATTTCGCACTCGTGTGACTGCCGCATGAGACGAAGTCGGATTATTTAAAAAATCTCGGGGAGGGAATTTTCTCCATTCCTCCCCCCCCCCGTAAATTCGCACCTGATATTAATAATTATATGTACTTAATTTTTGATAAAAAAATGGTATATAAATTGTAGTAATTGATTTATACTATGGGGCCCCAAAAATTTGTAACGCTTCAGGCCCCTTAAGTGTTAAATCCGCCACTACTTTTAAATATTGACAAGTTAAGTAAGATAAAAGATTATCTAAAAAAATGTGAATTTTTCCAAATTTTGGAAAACTTATAAAAGATAGATTAGAAAAAGATATAAATCGATTTTATTTCTTTTTTTACCCCTTTTTAGTCTCCCAAATTCGCAACTTTCCTCGGTATTACGATTTGAAAAAATGTTTTGAATTTTTTGGCCCACTCTAGTGAGTATTAATAACCATTGTGTGCGAATTATATACACTATTTTTTCTTCAACCACAACTGATTTATTAAATCATCAGATCAACCAAACTGTTACAAGCTGTAATCTTGAATTGTGAACTAGGTGGCGATCAGACAAAAGTATTCCTACGCAACTACTAGATTTTCTTAAAACTCTTATTGTATTATAAAAATTCTCGACAAATTTAATTATTACTTCTTGAAGCAGACCTACGAAATTGATAAATAGTACCAAATCAGAATTTCTCTATTTAAATTAATATTTAACAAAATTAGAAATTATATTAGAACAGATTTAGAAACATATGAGTTATCAATAATATCTATTATTCACTGCGTGACGATGGTCCATCGTCAAGCACTTCATCAATCGATGATGTACGTTCTTAAATTTGGTATATACTACTACCTTTGGCTCCTTCCGACGCAACCATTTGATATTGTTGACTCTCATTGGTCAACAGCTCGTTGCGTTATGAAAAGTCGTTTCATTATGAACCTGATAATGAAACCTCTATTGCATATACAGGGTGGTGTTTCACTTAAGATTCGTATCTTCTGCCAGGCGATAGTACACATAAAATGCAACAAAAAAGATGTATATGCAAGATGTAGGATGCAAATGTATAGTTGATGTTTAGTTCTGTGCGGTCGCACGTATAAAATTTCGTATAAAAGAGCGATCATCACTTGTCATAATTTTATATACACGACCACACGGTATGGTGTACATAACTACCCACTTAGTAAGGTCTGCCACGCTCTGGTTTTACTGAAGCCGTTTTTTTTAATAGAAATGATATTCTTTTTAAAGTGTGTAAACATTAAAAACGTATGTCTGTAAACACAATAAAATTCTTCTTCAATAACATTCAACTTCCAAATTATCCTGAAAAGTTCGAATAGTTTTACGAAGTAATAAATGTAGTAATTACGATGTTTATTTAAATTCGTTGTGTTTTAAATAAATGTAGTTCTTCTTTGCAATTATTAATTTGATAAAAGTAAATCATTTTGAATAAAACACGTTTGATGTAATGCTACAAAGAATGCTATGTGATTTATTGATTTCGTATTATATTCGTATTAGCAATATTTAGTAAATTACAAATCTTTGTTGCTTTGTAATGTACACTTCCAGAAAATAGAACGGGATGTGTGTTATTTATTATTAATATTTTGTTATTTGTTTTCAAAATAAAAAAGTAAGTCAAGGTTACGTTATAGTAAAGAAACTCGTTCTAAAATGCAATAATAATAATAATAATAAAGTATTAAGTGAATGTAAACATTCACATTCGATTCTGTCGATTCTGTGTTATATAAAATGTGATACCGTCAATGCGTATAAATTTAATAAGTATTATTTTTAAACCTACTCTTTCGTTTGTTAAACAAGGTATTTGATCTTATATGTGAGGTGGGTCGTGATACGTTCAAGTAGTACCCAAAAGTTTGCCTTTTTAGCAAATATTAGCAAATTTCGATGTACGTAAAATCAAAAATGGCAAGGATTTTTTGTTCCTATTGACCAGTACTATCACACATTAAATTTGTACGAAAGTTGAGTGAAACACACTGTATAATGATTAAATTAGATTATGTAAGTGGAAAAAATATTTTAAATTATTAAATTAAAGCATTTGTTTTTAGCTAACTAGATTGTGTTAGTCAAAATAGCATTCTTTTGATAATAATAGTTAGCAATGTTAAATCCACAAGCGTAAATTCGATTGGTTTATATTTGAAATATTTGTCAACTACGTTCAAAAGTTGCGATCATGGTAGTTCGATCTCAAGATGAACAGAATGGCTTGATTTTCAAGACGAGATACCAGATAAAACTATATACATACATATAATTTGCAAGTTTAAACGTTTAACACTCCTGTTCATAAAACAGGAGATAACTAAATCGGAACAATCAGTAAATATACAAAATAATCAGATCAGAAAGCAGAAGGTAACATCTTACAAAAAAGTCAATTGCCAACTTTTACAACGATTTTGAGTGAATAAAGCAAGTAATTTTAATAATGTAGTTCATCATCATTTCCATTCAGACGAAATATCTATGCCGCTCGTTCAAACTTTTCGATCCCTTTTTTGAAGTGGATCACACCTCATCTTCATGTCCGCTTCACTAAAGTTTCTGGTAGATATCTTTGTTGACCATCAGCTTTTTCTATCTTTTGTATCTTTTGTTTTCTCCTCCCTCCATCAACAGTTGCATCGAACATCTCCTGATAGCGTTACAAAGATTAAGAGGCATATTCGGCCTTAATTGGTGCAGCCCTAGAAATTTTTGACATATCTTGCAAACGTTTTAAATACTTAGTTTCATTATGTAGTGTCTCCAAACGGTATCTCTAAAGCACCCATTTGTACTTTTCCTAATATGTACAAAGTTATCTTCTCACGACAAAAAAACGTCTTGAAATGATAATACAAATGGATGGTTTCTGGTTTGCTGACACTGTTTAGCTTTAGATAGATCACAATCCTTTGTGATCCACGAACTTTGACATAGAATAATTTCAGCATACCAGCTGTGATATTAGAAAAGTTGTTAGAACTGTCGTTTCCAAAATAACGGAAACTGAACAGAATGAATTGAGAGATCTTTAAATAGAATATAGTGCTTAAAAGCGGTTAGAATAGTAGGACAGACCCAAAGAGTGGCTTCGTTAAGTAGTTTCAATCAACTATTCGTTCGACAAGATTCATTAAAATCTCAAAAATATTTAAATAACCCCTGACCCAAGACTCCAGATGATCGTGACGAATCTAAAGACAAGTAAGGCGCTTGCATGAAGTGTTAAAGAATTTTAAACTTGACAGGTTTGAGAAAAAGGCAAGACTGTATCCGTTTTACGAAATTTTGATTGCATAGTGTCTGCCGCTTTGAACCGTCTTCCTTTCGGTATACTGCTCATGAAACCGTATTGTGTGAAATCTGACTTTTTGCAGTGCAGATCCTAGAGCGGTAAAACAAATGTTTCTTTGTTAAAAGTCATACGGCCTTATCAATTCGATCCCAGACACGAAAACTTTTTCCCGAATCTAGATTTGAAGACATGTCGGTCAGAGATAGTTTTGCTCAGAACTATACTAGAAATATACTCTATAGTTACAGACTAGACCGAGTATTACAGAGTATAGTTTAAAACTAGTTTAAAACATCAAACTAAGTTTTAAACTATTTATTTTTAAACATGTTTTAAACGAATGTTTAAATCATGTTTAAGATTCTTATACTGCATTTTCAAATTTCAATGACCAATCTCCAACTGAAAGGTGTATTATTATAGGTATTACAACTATAAATTATAAAAAGCAAAACTACAGACAATTTATTGATTGTTTATTATTTAAATCTGTTTTAGAAAATAACTAAGATTGAAGCTTGAACCATAAAAACAGTTATAATTTAATAGAAAACAAATTAGGACTAAAGTGGATAGAGGCTTAGATTAAATTGTATAAAATCAACCAATTTTGCGGCAACATCATTCAATTTATGATTTTTAGATGTAAAACATTTAATAAAGACTGGGCTATAAATAATATAAAGAGTAATTACAGTTGACCTGGTTATGTAAATGTTAAATCTAAATAAACAAAAATGCCTGAAAAATGCTTCCCTTCAATATGAATTTTGGCAATAATTTTTGACGCTTTATAAATCAAACTAATTTAACACGCACATTTCTTCTTTGCAATGATTATACTTGGCAGGGATTTTATGAGGTTCAACAGCATCAAATTTAGAAAATGCTGTCATATAGGGCGCTTTCATCGACCCGCGATCATGAATATACAGTGTGTTTTTTGTAAACTATAATATAGGAAATCCAATGGAATTTTATCATTTTCCTCGTAAGTTTGTACCCTTGCAAATGTAAGTAGAAATTTTGGTATCAATCGAAAGAAGAATTCATTTTACGTCAAAAAAATATTAAACTTTATGAAGAAAACCAAAATCGATTTAGAAAAAGACTTAAAAAGCTTATTGATTTATTGCTTTTGGTAATAAGTTATTAAAAAGAAGCTGGAAGCTGAACGCCTATTGGTGTAGCGGTTAACGCTTCAGATTCCTAATCAAGAATCGCGAGTTCAAACCCCATCATCTTATACTTTTTTTTTAATTGTATTGCTTACTAATTATTAATTTTAGAACTTTATTACAACGATCATTAATTTTTTTTATTGTTAGATATTTTTGCTACGGGGGTTTACCGTTATTTTTTGTACAATTTTAACTACCCATCAAAAAGGCAAATGAAAAAAGGGCATAAAACTAATAATCGTTATAATAAAGTACTAAAAATAATAATTAGTAAGCAATACAATTAAAAAAAAAAGTATACGATGATGGGGTTTGAACTAGCGATTTTTGATTAGAAATCTGAAGCGTTAACCGCTACACCAATCGGCGTTCAGCTTCCAGCTTTTTTTTAATACCTTATTACAAAAAGCAATAAATCCATAAGCTTTTTAAGTCTTTTTCTAAATCTATTTTGGTTTTCTTCATAAAGTTTAATATTTCTTTGACGTAAAATGAATTCTTCTTTCGATTGATACCAAAATTTCTACTTACATTTGCAAGGGTACAAACTTACCAGGAAAATGATAAAATTCCATTGGATTTCCTATATTATCCTTTACAAAAAACACACTGTATACTATTCGACTAATTTTCTATTTACTAATTCTGCATTCTCTTTAGATGTCTGAATACGCATTTAAAAAGAATAATGGGTATACTGATCCTTTTATTGATAAATTACAATTTGCAAGGTGTTGACTTAACAATATATAATACTTTTGTTTTGGCACAGATTGAAGTAGATTTTTTATTATTGTTTCTTTGTGTCACTCTTTGGAAGCCGTAAAATTTAAAAAACGATGATAAGAATAATAATCATAAATCTGACTCATGATGGTAATTTGTACCCGAATTTAATAAGAATATCTTTCTTGAAAGCTTTTATTAAAATATTTCAAAATCTCTCTTAGTTTAAAACATGTTTTTTATATGGGGTGTTTTAAACTATTTTCGTTAAAAAAATATCTTTAATTTAAAAAAACAACTGGTTTTATTTTTTTAAACATGTATTTTTGCCAACTCTGGTAATGGATATCAGCACCGCTCGGACATTCGCATCGAATCAACTTCAATGCTCCTTAGACTTAACGCTAAGTACTACACGAAAACGAAGAAAGCAAGAAGTTTTAGTAATAGGACATAAAAATCTGCCACGAACAGAAACCCCTAATACTCATACTGTGAATAAAAGTCATATGCCGAAAAATGATGCATTGATGGGTATTCGAAATATTGATATACGGTGTAAGGTAACTATGTTAATATACAACGTTATTCAAAATTTGTAGCCAAATTGTACTTGTAAATGGCACATCATAGCCAACTATTTGTGGCCAAGAAGAGTTGAAAATTGTATCATGCCATAATTTGAGCATAGGTTAACAGCTTTCAGTTTCGATGGAATAATTTGGATGAAAAGGGATATAAAGAATATATTGAATCATTGAATAGTTTTTGTATATGATTTATTTATTGTATATAATTTCAATATTCCCAATACCAATCATAATCGATCATTGTAAGTAAATTAATTGCTCAGCAAAAAACCTGTTTGCTAAATCACAGGTAGTGATCAATAATGTGAATATTTTGATTTAATTACTTTCAGTATTTAATTGGAGGCATTCCAAAAACGACAACTGAAAGCACAACAAAAATGAAACCAGTAAATCAGGAAAACCAATTATGGTAATTGTACATACATCATCGTTTGTTTTAGAGTTGCATTATTCATGGTCAACTTCCTGAAGACTTATAAAATATGAAGTTTCCGTTTCCAGGTTTAATTTACAATTTACAGTAACACCGTCATAAATAATTACGTTATATCCCGTTAATATTTTTGCAAACTAGTTTCACTAGAGAGATCTATTAGAAAAAGTCTTCAAACCTGATTTCTTCAAGATTGTTATCGCGACATAAGTAATAAAACAAGAAAGCTAATTTTCACTTTTTCCATAAAATGTTAACATGTATGATGAATGTGTTTATTTAAAACACGCAGTGAATTTTACACTATCTCGTTTTCAGATAATATTACCTGTCGTTAGATACATATGTTGAAGAAGACTGTTGTCATTTACGTACTATTAAATTAAAGATAACATTTTTTTCAATTTGTTTTTAATTTTCTGATTAAAATACGTTTTTTCGATTGTTGTTGATAGTGCCTTTTTTGATATCTTACAATTACTGTAGTTTAGATCTTCAAAAAATATATGATTTACCAAGCGATTTTCTTCAAACTATTTTCTTCAAACTCCCAAGAAAATTTCCAGTGCTGTGTCCTATAGTTTCCACATATAAAGATTAAAACAAACATTTAATATTTTTTGTACAGTAATTCGTTTTCCCTAGATGGAAGAATACCGAAGAATAAAGGGTAGGCTAAAAGTAATTAGAATTACTTTAAAAACTGGTACAGAAAAACTAATAAAGGTGAGAAATTTTAACGAGAAGAGAAGAGTATTTTAACATATTACAGAAACATTGAACTTTACAAAAACGAAAAAGACCCTTTGTCTTCAATTTTTCTTAGCTTGCTTCTAACCTTACCATCATAGTTTGGGCAATGCTTTTATCGACTTCTTTTATTTTTTATGAATACTTAGCCTCAACTGTTTCTCCGTTTTAACTTCTCAGCCATCACTGCACACCAACCTAGTATCAATATACTCCAGAAATCATCAATAGGTGTTGCTTTTGGTATGTTTGGGGGTTAAACTCTTTTGTACAAAATTTATGATTCTGCTCTGTAACCAGTCTAATGGACTCGGCAAGAATTTTCTTATGAAATTCACCACACTTTTCTTCGGGTGGTAGTGGGTTGTTTTTCAATATATCGAGGAGCTTTCTGTCTCTTGTAGTATCTCATGTAGTATCTTATCTTCCGTATAAGTGGCATTTCCAGATCTCGAACTTGTGGTTCGTTCCTTTGCTGTGCTCTATTTATGTATAACTGTCAAATATTAAATCGATCTGCTTAACAGTTTATAGTTATTACTGGCAGTATACTTAAAGGCACTTATTTAACAAAATTGACAAAATTGAAATCGTGCCCTGATGTTTTTGTTAAGGTTTAACACCTATGCAAATTTTTAATGTAATGCAAAGGTGTTAGGCGATAGTGCACCTTCATTTAGAACTGTAAAAAATTAACTGTAGAATTTAAACATGGTCGTACCAGCCTAGAAGATGACCCCCGCAGTGAACAGCTAAAAACTGCAGCCATATCGCAGATCATCAATAAAGTTTATGATTTTGTTTTAAAGGTCCGTCAAATAAAAGTTTCTGAAATTGCTACAGCTATGGGCATTTCAAATGAACCCACATTCAATAACTTAACCGAAGAATTGGTATAAGGAAACTGTCTGCAAGATGAGCATGAGTCTGTCGCGTTAGTTAACTGGGTCCACACTACACTCCTGAAACGAAACAACAATTAAAACAATGAAAGTACAGAGATTCTGCGCGGCCTAAAAAGCAAAGTCAATTTTGGCTGAAGGAAAAGTTATAGGTTCTATTTTCTGGAACGCTAAGGGCATATTGTTAGTTGACTACCCCAGTAGCACAACATATTGGCCCAATACTAGTACTATATGGGTAACATATTATATCCAGGCCCAATATTAGGAAGATTCAACCAAGATTGGTATTACATTGGTTAAAGACTGGCACCCAACGTATGTAGGCAATATTGCTCCTACAAAGGTCCAATATATAAATACTACGTTTAAAAAATATGTTTTCCTCTATATTGATCCTATATTGGGCTTATATTCCAGCCCACTATATGATATTGATGTTATATTGGTTCAAGATTGGGGCCCAATATACGTCAGTGTCTGTCATTTACAATGTTTGGCCAATATGTGGAAACAATATTTTTCCAACATGTGTGTGCTACTGGGGTATCTTTTAAAGGGTCAAACTATAACGGGAAAGTACTATGGTAATCTTTTAGATCAACTGAACCAACGTATTCTTGAGAAAAGATCGGGTTTGTCAAAGAAAAAGATCATTGTCCATCAAGATAACGCTCGTGCCCATACAAGTGTCGTTGCTACGGCAAAAATCCCCATTTATGTCAAATTCTTGGAAATGAAAGAAGTTTTATTGTAGTTTGTACTTACGCATAATCTATGGTAGACTTCTTAGGAATAAATACCAGTTGAATAACTCGCTTGAGAGTACGTTTGAATTTTCCGATGATCCCTGAAACGGAGAAATGTAGTGTCTTTGAGGTGTTTAATCCCCAATGCGTAGGTGAAGTGATTCCATACATGAAAATTAAAATATTGAGGATGATCCGTGATAGCATACTTATTGCGGAAGTGCAAAGCGAGCTATCCAGGTAGCCACAAGCATTGACAAGCAGGAATCTTATCAAAGCATCCGCGCGTCCTCGGGATTATTGTCGTTGAATTAGCCGAATGTTACTGGTACAATGTGAAGATATTCGAGTTGACGTTACGATTCACTTGGTAAACATGCGTCACTATTGTTATTTTTTCGTTGCACACAGTGGTTTATGATTAGTGTAAATTTGAAAGTCTTTACATAATGCCGAAGTTTTTTAGCGAAATTGAATTAAAGTTCACGTGAAAAACATATATTTTGTTCAATAGGAGTGAGCTTCTTGGAACAAAGCGTGAGGGAGTTGGTAACACTTCTACTATTTTTCTGATTTGCAGGTAATGGGAAGCACGCAACTGTTTCAAATTTTGAATGTTGACATTGAATTCCGTGAGCATTTATATGGTGTCCCAAAAAACCGAGCTCTGACACACCAAAACCACATTTTTCAAAATTCATGAGAAGCTCATTGTTGTTTAATCAGGAAACTATTTGTTGTCTAGTCGTCTTTATAAGAAATATAAAATTGAGTCCTGTTACTATCGAATCTCTGAAATGGAACCAAGAACTAGCTGCGTTTCTTAAGTCTAAATATATTCACTTGAATTGAGAGGCTGATGGATGTAGTGATGGCCGTTCTACTAGGATGGAGAAGTACGCCCTTTTCAAATCCACTTTGGAGAATACTCTTACATCTTGCATCTTCCGAGAACAGTCACCAGAAATGGAATGGTACCGATCGAAACCTGTAACTGGTAATTTCAAACATCGATAGTCTCCTACCATCCGATGAGCGTCTACCGGTGCTGAATTTGCATTACCAGAGTCCCGTGTGTTTGGAACCAAATGGAACGCCCCAAAACATCGGCTCTGAAGAGTTGTTCCAAAATGTCTTTCTGGAAAACATAACTGGTTAGGATTCAACTTTCCTGGTTTAGCCCTAACTGAAAACTCTGTTGTAACTCTGTGTAATAGAATGTTGTACAGGCCGAGAACAGTCCAAGGTTGGCAGTAGTACTGGAATTTGTGGATGTAAATATTTCTTACAACATTTGTACTCGTTTAATTGCGAAGAAATGACCCTTTGATTGCTATATGGTCATAATATGGATATAATCTGTTCGGAAGTTATGATTTTGTAGAAAACCTAACCCTAAAATTGTGAATGCGATGTCAACTACAAAAAGTTTCCAAGGTCGACGTTGAAAATTAGAAATTTCAAAATCTATTGTCAGCGACTAGTACCAAATATGGGAACGTTTGTATGATTAACTCCCACATGTTAATTGCCGGGAGAAATGGAAATAATTTCTTTACATAATAGTATTAACAATACAAATAATATGAAAAAGAATGAAGTTTGGCGGAACATCTGGAAAAGTGCTTATCTGATTTAAACATTGGAATAGTATTTGAAGTCGACTATTGAATTTTAGAAACATCGCTGGAGATCCTATATGTTTTAATTTGAAATCTCTTTATTCTACTTGTTTATCATAATTTTTATGGCAACCTATGTATGTTGAATACCTTCTAGATGTAGTAACTCACTACATTACACCTGGGTACAAAAAGTCAAATTATACCTGAAGTTTATCGAGAAGAAGATATACAACATAATTTGCAGAGATAAAAATATAATTTGTTAGTACTATAACGTATAAGGAGTTTGTTTAACAATTAATATGTTATCTTAAGAGATTTCTTGTAAGATTAGCTCAAGCTCAATAAAAAAGCGTGTATCTTATTGAATCTTCTATTTATTACTTTTTTATTTATTATATTGTCAGGGCAATCCATATGCTTCGATGCCTTTCCGATGGAAGTTGAGAATGTAGGGATGTGCATGGTGAGCAAATATATATAAGATCACTAGATTGGTAATTTAGAATAACTTAGAAGGACATTCAACGCATTCCCTAAGAAAAAAGATATAATCTTATTACTGTCCTTGCATACGGATACATAATAAATTCTAGCTACAAGAAACTTTAGAGTGAATGTTTTCTTTGCAATGGTTTTTGTACATAAATTCTTAAATTAAATTTACATTTAAACTATTGAAAAGTAACTAAAATTAGACTACTTACCTAGACAATGAGAGCTTACTTAAGTATTTGATTGTAATCTAATAAAAATAACTGGTAACTAGCAAAAGAAGGCAAAACTTAACTCTGATTCAAATTATAGTTAGTAAGTGCAAGGATCACTTGGCAGAGGTTCTTGAATTCTTACTAGAATAAAAGAAGAATAAGGGTTAGAATAATCAAGGAATTTTGAGAAACAACAAATCATGATTGCGTTTAAAACAAGTGATACTTGCGACGATGCAATGTTGTAACTTTTTGAACACTTAAACTAAGCTATGGTCATTCTAAAAGCGTTAGCCTTATTATTGAGCCTTTGTAGACACTTATAAATCACTTATGCAAAGAAGGTTGATTGGAGGTCATACAGAGAGGTACGATTCAATAGTTTCCGGTAGGAATGTTCAGAAAGATTTATCAGGTGAATGCTTGTTTGTGAGTGCATTGCTTTGATTCTTGGAAATGAAATAAGGTTGATTGTAGCTCATAGTGAAGACATGATTTATGGTTTATTTGGCAGAAATCCCTGAAGAAACGTTATCTGAATGACTTGTTGGGATTGCGATAGAAATTCGTAACAAGGAATTCATGGTAACGTCATTGCGAAGATCCAGGAACTAAGCCAGGTCATTTGGCTTAGTTTAAATTAATTAGTCTAAAGATAAAAGTCTTAACATTCCACATATGGCAAAGAGGCTTTTTAGGGAAAAAGCTTGGGTAATGTTGCAAAAGTTCTACGTATTTTCCTGTTACTACACAATAAATAACTAACAATTGGTATATCATTTGAACGTTGAAGCTGAATTATGTTAGCAAAAACATATTTTCTAAAATTAATTAGAATTTCATTACTCCGTAATAGGGAAATTGCACTAAGTAATAATAATAAAAATGTGATATGTTTTTTTCTTGAATTGGAAGAGTAATGGTGATGGCTGTCTTGGAGAACCTCGTCGTATCTGGTAGCTTCCGATGAAAACCGTGAACAGTGATATGAACAAGAGTCCGTTCAATTGGAATCAAGAACGTCCGTATTGACGAATCGCTGGATGATTTCCGCATAACGTCGGCCTTTAAAAGTCTATTCAAGTGTTTGTCTGAAAAACATAATTGTTTAGGATCCAATATCATTGGCGGGGGTATCAAGATCACTAGAGTACCATCGTAAGGATGGCCAATAATACTTACCAGCTTCAAAAAACTGCACAGAAAGTTAATTTGTTCAAATTTTCCTTTGAACTTGTGACAAGTTGGGAATTCACCAATTATAACGTTTTCGAGGTCTTATATTTCTTGTTATGTTCATTTCTACTAACGAATAAAATACTTGCTTTAACTTGAAATCTATTTATTCTACTAGGTTATCATAACTGTTATGGCAACCTTTGTGTATGTTAAATACGTTCCAGATGTAGTAATTCACTACATTACACCTCGGTACAAAAAGCCGTATAGTACATAAAGTTTATCAAGAAGAAGATATTCAACATAATCTGCAGAAAAAAAAATAGAATTTGTTAGTCCGTCGCAACGATGACCGATAACACTTTCCAGCTACAAAAAACTGTACAGAAGGTTGATCTTTTCAATTGTTCCTTAAACTTGTGACCCGTCGGGGTTATCAATTATAACGTTTTGAAGACCTTAGTGGAAGGCTGTGGTTGTATTTTTTGTTACATTCATAGAAACTTCTACCAGTAAATGAAAGACTTGTTTCAACTTGAAATCTATGGTTATGGCAACATTTGTGAATGTAGAGAGCTTCTAGATGTAGTAATTCACTGCAGTCAGTATGACATATTTTATCTCATTCTGTGAATTGATTTTGATTGACACTATTGCGTATTTATCACTGCTAAATTATCTAGAGACCATTATAGTTCTGAAATAATAAATTAGTCCATATAGATTATAATGAAGAAAGCTTTAGACAAGAATGGCAACCGGAAATTAAACTTGATCGGTCATTTCTGGTTTTAGCATCCTTTAATAGAAGTAATGTCCTTATTAAGGACTTTATTGAAATGTTTCCTACAGATAGTCTATTTGAGCTAATTATTGTGCACAGCGTAGGAATGACTTAATGTTAAAAATTAATATTGGTGTATGGTCTAAATGTTTAGTAACATCATTTACTTTTTTAGTGTGTTTAGAGACATTATTTCGACAGTTGTGTTAACATTAATATCTTTTCACTGTGAAATGACACAATGACTACTAAATTAAGTAGAACTACAGTATGGAAAATGAAATTATTTCTGTTATATTACGATTTAACGTTCATATCTCACAAATCGGGATGTCGTTGCTTATTAATGTAATTGCAGGGAACTGTGTTACAGTATTATCGGACTTTTTAGTACCTTCGTGCAGATGTAAGTATCTTTCATGAGTTTAAATTATTATTTAGTTTATCGCAGAATGCAAATTGCTAACAGAAGTGACCTTGAAGCAATTCTAACATTGTTTTAATGCAATTCCAAGCAAGCGTGAATACACCGTCACGAAGAGAGAATATAAGAATAAGAGCAAATAATCTACTCGGTCTTCTTGAAGAAAAGTACAACCTTGAATCTTTCCTAACAGAGATTGTTGTAGCGCATCTAACATAGTAAATCACAAGAAACGTTTTTAAGGAAATATATTGAAAGCCTCGATATCCTTCCATCGCTAAAGCATCTCTAAAAATGGGAATTAATAAAATAGTTGATGGTAAAAGCATGAATATGGGATTTAATCAACGGTTAAAAGGCAAAGCTTAATTGATTTTCTTCAATTAATTTTATAATAAAAGAATTAGTGTCATTAGCCTAGTAACATTTTTAAATTAAGCGGGCATTAATATTCAGTTACATCACCATTAAAGGCTGTATAACACAATTATGCTACAAAAGTCTTTTCGTTTCTTTGAATCATTTTTGCAATAATACTATATTATAGGCTCCCACATTAGATAACCAAACATCCTGTTTTGAAATAGATTTCATTTGTTTATTTATTTTGTTTCAATAATATGTAGGTATATAAGAAATATTGCAGCAGAAATAGACATTTACCCACATACCGTTTTAGTAATTTACCTAATAGGTAAACTTATTAGTGATTATATCTTGTCGCGATTGTTCTTGCTAGTTTTGATTTGGTTTTCAAGATAGAGAACAAGTTTTTCCTGTTTGCGTGTCCGAATAAAGTCATTTGGACACACATTGTGTGTGTGTCCAAAGAATACTAGAAACAGTAACATTTTATTTTTTATAGTTGATATCACTGTTGAACAGCTGCTCTTAAAACGTCAAACTTATTAAGCTGTAAATTTGAAAAACAAATGCAGAATTAGAATTTTCAGTGTCGCTAACTCTCAAAAAACTTAACAAAGATTCCCTAACAAATTTTATTTAAAAACGTTATTAAAGTTATTATTTGGACGGGTCTTATGAAATTAATACAGTAATATACTATTTTACCATCAATTATAAAATATCACGAAATATGTTCGAACGTTTCTTAAATACAGCAATATCACCAGTATGTTCCTTATAAAGGGCGGCTGATTTTTCATTGTCCAGGTTATATCTGCTGAAATATGAATGGTAGAGGAAACCTTAAAGTTACATGAGAGATTTGTTTAGCATAACCTGAGCTACAAGAAGAGCACAAAAAAGGTTTTTTTATGGCTAACTTATTTTCCGGAAAAATATCCAATTTAATTTTTTAAATGAACGCTCTGTATATTTTTACGGACTAACGTTCTAATTAAATTTATCTTTACAATGATATATCATAAGTGGCTTTTTGCCTTTAAATTGCATCTTATATTTCAAAAAATAAAATTATCAGAGTGGCTATGGTTTTTTTATTTACTGTTCGATTACAAAATTAGAGCAGCTTTTATTTAATTACTATTTAACAAATTGAATAATACCTAACGAATTTTCTTATAATAACCGTGTAATTAACACGTAGTCTGCAGAGATTTTATTTTGAAATTCCTGCAAAACATTTTAAGGAGTCAGATGTCCTAGGAAGTCACATGGCGGGTCCTCTGTTACCGATCTGTTTTTGGCCAAATGCATTGTTTAAACCTTTAAACAATTAACAAACACAGCTCTATTATGAGGTGGGGCTCCGTCGTGTTGAAACCAGAAGTAGCTAATGGAAGATTGATGATAATAAATTCTGTCCTTGGTCACAGTTCGATCGTGAAAATGAGGTTTTCAAATTTCGTTGCCAAGTATCCCTATCCATACATTACTTGAAAAACGTACGCAATTTTGTAAGATTTCTCATCATCCCAATAATGTGAAGTAAGCTGATTAAAATTTCCATTTCTGTGAAAGTAGTCATTTCTTGTTACATTTTGGACAGTATGACGTTTTGAGTGAACGGTGTGAACGTTTTCGAGTGAACTTAAAAGCAAAAAGTCACTTGTGATATATCATTGTAAGGAGATATTTCTTTAGAACTTTATTCCGCAAAAATATATAGAACGTTCGATTTAAAAAAATTAAGTTGGCCATGAAAAAATGTTTATGCTATTTTATAAAGCAGGTTATGCTAAACAAGTCTCTTGAGTTAACTTTTTCTTCTATCTTTAATGTTTTAGCATGTATAACGGATAATGAAAAATTAGCCACCCTGTATAGTGTATAAGCTTAATTATGATACGCTTTATTATAATACCCACAGATTAATCGAATGTAAAAGACTACATTCAACAAACAAATAAAACACAAAGATTGGTAATTATATTTATTTAAAAGCGGACAGAAATCTTATTACAACAAACAATCTGTACACTGATGATGTGAAAGGAAATATCAAAAGAAAAAAATAACCATGCCAAAGCGCGGATAAGCCATAACAATAATTCATAGCTCGCACTTCATAGTCAGCTCACTATCGTCTACGGCCCATAGACCATGATCTATAATCTATGGTAAATAGTCCATGGTCTATAGTCAACGGTCTATGATCTACGATCTATAGTATATGTTTTACAGTCTATGATCTATAGTCTGCAGTCTATGGCCTATAGTCTATGATCTATGGTCTATATATATGGTCTATGGTCTACGGTCTACGGACTACGGTTCATGGTCCATAGTAGATGGTCCATGGTCTATGGTCTATAGCCTATAGTCAATGGTCTATAGCCCATGATCTATAATAGATTTGTGGACTGTTTTTCTAATTGCCAATGCAATTTTTGTCAAATCAAATGATTCATAAAACTAATTTCTGACTTGTCTGCTAGTGTTGGAAAATGCTGAAGCTTTAATTTTGGAGAATATTCCCGGAGCACAAACGAGAAAAATCCCTTAAAAGTGAGTAGGACTGGAGAATCTTACCTTTAACTTGCAAAGATATACCCAAAATAAGGATAATCTCAAAAGTTCTTGAAATATTCTCAAAATGCTGAAAATGCTCGAATGTTCAATTTTCCTCTTTACATTTATAATACTAGTAGTAGTTAATTTGACTGTTGGAAGGTAATGTGTTGAAAAGTAATGTAATAATAGAAAATTGGAAAATATTAAACTCGTTAGGCCGTTACTATTAAGTGAATAAAGTGTTTAATTTACCATAGTGAATTGGTCACTAATCTTTTTCCACCTATTAGAATGAGATAAAGCTATCATTTTTCTTATTGATTTTAATTATTAGAACTTTAGTTAAAGATACCTCTTTAATCATGGCATGTGCATTCAACCCATTATATTCAGATTCGAAGCTCAGCTATGCACCTTTACGCCTACCGGACACAACGCTGACCGCGGACGCTACGCCGGCCCTTAAAATAAATTTTGCTACTGGACACTTTGCCGACCGTGGACAATATGCTGACCGCAGACGCCGTCAGCAAATTGTTCACCGTTTGCGGTCGGCGTAGTGTCCACAGTCGGAAAAGTGTCCAAAACCGCCAGTCGTATCCACGGCCGGCGTTCAGTGCCCCACAAGTATGCACAAGTCATATATTTTAAAAACATTACAAAACATTTGTCACTTTTTGTATAAAGAAAATATAAAACAATTTAAATATAAAATTAAGTATGGGCGGTAACGAAAATTCCTTGTCAATGCTTTCAAAAGCATAAATTGTGTAAACTATGCTTATAAAAGTGTCTGTCTTTGGAACACGACGCCGACAGCAGCTAACACGTGTAAATTTTGCATTGGGCATGCGGTTTAAGATCGTTTAGTTTCCGTTTTATTTTCGATTTTTAATGTTCTTGTTTATGTTTCGTTTGTGATGTATTATTCTGAAAGTTCTCGAAAATTATTATGAGAACGTTCGCGAACGTGCTTGATTATGCTCCCCAAGAGAACGTTCTTTTGGCACGGTTTTATCATGCGCGAACGTTCGCGAACATTCTCATCAGCATTTTCAGAACGTTCTTTCATTCACTACACTCTTTTTGCTGATTTTTCCTTTTTAGCGATTAATATAATAAAATAATAGAACAAGACAATACGAAGGTTTTATGCGGAATAAGATAAGTAGGTATATAGATAAAATGGTACTTGTGTAAGGGATACAGCAGGGAGCATAATTTTTTGGGGGATTTAACATTTCTAGATGCGCTTTCAGATTTCTAAAACCATAAAGGTCTTTTAAGTTTCTAAATTTTGATTCAAGATTTTACAGTTTCAAATCTTTAGAGTTTGAGTGAATTTAAAGTTTTTAAATTCCATAGCGTCAACGTTTCATATTGAAATATTTCAAGCTTCAATAGGTTTTTAACAGTAAAGGTTTCAGACTTAATTTGAAGAAATTAAAATACTTAAGCTGCATTAAAATCTTAAGTGTCATAATGTTTAATTTAAACTGGCACTTGTTAGTAAGTATTCAATTTTCAAAGAAGGTTGCACAAAACGAATAGGGTTCTACTTTGCATATATTAACATAGTTGAAGTTAGATGACCTATAGAGGTCAAATATAACTTGATAGACGTTTTTGAAACCCATTCATGAAACGAATGAAATGAAAACTGTCTTTATGGTATCCCTATATGTATTAATGTACTCAGCTTTTTAGCGGCATCCAGAGAGCAAACCATTCGATAAACTTTGTTGGAACCCTATTCAACATCGATCAACACGTCACGATTCTGTAAGTATGCGAAATTTTATAGGATTCTTAGAGAACCCAAAACTCTACGGTTTTTGTGCCTATAGCGAAGAATACAGCGATGTGCATCTTCACTGCTGGGCCAGCCGGGCCGATTTTATCGATGTTCTATGCCTTTCGTAACTAAATTTTCCAATAGTGCTGCAGGTAATTTGTTTGTTAGTTCTATACGGCTTGCTTCGTTAATTTCTTTTTTCTCGTTCTTGATAATTTCAAAGTTGCTTTTCGTTTTAGGTTTAGTATTTTTATATTTTATAGTTTTATAAATATTTTCTAAAGGAAGGTTTTCTGTAGAAATGACGAGTTTATTTTGTTGTCGTGCTTGTACTTTTTATTAAGTCTACATTTAAATTGAAGGCTCTCGGCGTTACTCAGGGTGCAGGACGTGGGCCTGTACTTTTGGCGTACGTCAGTTGTTGACCACGCATTTTACATCTTTAAAAAACTATTTAAAACTGTATCTGCAAATACATATGACTGATAGTAAAGATAATTAATTAGAAAAGTTTCGAGAGAAAAGCAGCTTGTACGATTCAACATTGCAATAGTTGACAATCATGACAATATACAACATTCTTATTTTTATTATAAATTACAATTGTCACTCAAAGATAAACAGTAAATTATGCCAAAACCGAACATAGTACATAAAATAAGACATGTCAAACTGATTATTCGTTAAATGTTAATTATATACTTTAATTTATTTACGCAGCAGAGCGTGTAGCATTAAATTAATTTTGATTTGCAATATTATAAAAACCAACAATATTCGACTTCTCAAAGAAGTGCTATTATATTGTATGACATGATCCAAGTTGAGTTCTCACGTTTAATTGTATAATTACCATTATTCCGTGCATTAAATTTTACATTTAAATGAAGATCTAGTTATCGAATTAGAACTACAAGAGAAACAATGGTTTCCTGTCATTTATAGAATACACATCACTATAAGCAGTATAAAATATGATTTTACAGTAATATCCGCTGTCAGTGAACGAATTATAAATAGGACTGTTTAGTGCTACATTTGAAGATATTGAAGATTTAAAGACATTGTCATCGGCATCCTGTAAGCAGTTTTTGAAGCTGTAATTAGCTGTCCCATTGAAATCGGAAGAGGAAATTACACTGGTTTGTTGCTGACTTGTAAAGTACCCAACAGTGGGCGTTAAAATATATGTTATTATATAATAATAATTAATGAGCAAGGTTAATTACACTACATTTAATTCACACTAGCTATAGCATCAAATCCAAGGGTTCACTTCTCCCTACCATAAAAAATGCAACCGTTATAAGTTATTTATAATTAACATTTTATATGCATTAACTATACAACTACCATCTTTCCTCCTTTATATTTAACACGGAAGAAACATTTGCTGTACAGTTTAATATCTAATAATATTTAATATTTAGAGAGAGCGCTCTTAATTGTATTTTAATACTAATAATTCCACATCCTTAATTTAATTTAATCTTCAGAAACAGAAAAAAAAGGAAATTGCTCGATTTTTTGTTTTCATTAGATTTATTTGCTCTTTCACCTTATAACTGTGCCACTGTGGGTATTAATAAGACTTTAAATCAACTGACTGTCACGTTTATAAAACAAAACTGGGTTTATAAAGACAGTCAGATGTAACTAAAAACCACTTATACAACTGAAGTATATCACACTGACACATTTATGGTACACGCAGCACCTTAAATTCTTGATATGACAAAAAATATGTTTCGACGATTTGCGTTATGTAAAAAACCTTACGTGCTTGCTGAAAACTAGATGTGCTATTAGAACGTACGTAAAAATTTTATTTTTTCCTTATTTGATTAAAATGCTAAATAACTAATTAGCTTAAAATAAATCTTGCAGATTTTTACTCAGTTTTTATCTATATCATTAACGTTTGAAATACTTTTTTAATTTTCCAAAACAGCAAATAATAAATAAATATTCTATTAAGAGTTAAATATAATAATAAATAAATTCACAGGGTAACTAATTTTCGAACACAAAACATCCAAACTTGCTTGAAATTGTAGGAATTTATAACCATAGAATAAAAGTTTCTAGTAACTAGCGTTTTGAAACATTTGAAGCTCTTTTTGGACGAATTCCTGAACCATTCAGCAAATAATAATTAAATAATTTAATAATAATTAAATAGTTATGGTTTTATCAGAAGTTAAATACATTTTTAAAGAATAACTCCTGGATACATCTATGAGGAATTTCTAATCTGAGGAATTTCTAAACACACTGTAGCATACAAAATCAACAAAAAAAAATCAAAAATGTAGTACTTACGTTACAAGATGTTAGAACATACCAGATTATGCTTTTAAAACAGAGACAAAACTATAGGAAACCTATAATTAATTTGAAATAAATTCAACAACTATTTAAACTTTGAAATATTGTAAAGATCACAATTGAGTTAGATTAATAGGCCTCAGAAGATACGACCAAATTATATTTAACTTTTAACATTTATTTATACCTCAAACAATCTCTACAGAAAATGGATTTAAAAGTTTTAGTGTACATCTTTATTGTGTACACATACGAACGATATGATTCGCACATAATTCGTACGAAAGAATTTGTTATTAAATCGATATGTTCTTTACTAAATTAACTTTAATAACGATAGAACGAAAAATTATACAAATTATACAGATTTTGAAAAAATTTAAATGCTTTGAGTATTTTTTGAAAATTATTGAAGCTTTGAAAAAACTTCAAGAGATTGTGTGGGAATTGTGGGGGAGATTATACTGCTAAAATTATTTCACTGCCTTATCTGTGTTTTCGAAAATGCTCACAAGCAGGAAGGTTTTAGGTAAATACATATATGCATTGCGGTATTCTACAGTTACTAAGTTAAGAAACCTTATAGCTTCTCTGCTTCTGTTTTCTCTGATGGCTTTAAGAGATATAACGCCTTTTAATTGAACACAACACGCTATTACAAAAGATTATTTTGCTTTAGCAATTCAAGATGTACACAACCATTTCCAGTAATTTACAAATCCTACACTGTAAGAATGAGTTGAAATTTACCTTGGGAATGAGTTAACTTTCCTCTCTTATTTGCGGTAGTTTTACTCTACAATTTAACTTTACCAATACATTAATAGTTGTTTTACTATTTGTGGTAAAATGTTCTTTAATTGTGTAAAATTACACAACTATAAGTAATTCTACTACATTTAACTGGTTAAAATCACTATCCATAATGTAAATTTACATAACTCAGAAAACTTTTCCTTGGTAATGTATTATTACTTAATAACTTGATTCATTTTTAGTGTAATATTAAAGATAAGATGAACTTTAACAAGTATAGTGTAATTTTACCCTTAATGTTTTTAACCGATGAGATACTATTTCGCTGATTGCACTTGTTTGTTGATGAGTGGTGACCTTCGTTCCGTGAAAGAATTCAGGAACCCATTATGAACAGTCCAAATTGGGCTTTTGGGGAATGGTCGGAATGGTGTGTACCAATTCTTTTCTGATTTCTTGTTACGGGTTTCGTAATCGGCGAGGCGTCCCCTATCGATATCGAACGAAGTGTTCATTGATCATTAATATTTTGTTTTTGTTGTAGTGTAGTGCAGATTTATTAAAGGCAAATATTTACACGTATGACCCAAGATGGGAAGAATTTTATTTTATAGTAGAAGTTAAAAAATAATAATCGGTAAGTATATGTTAAAATTAGCATAACTGTAATTGAGAAAGGTACTCGTGTATAATTGTTTATATAATTTATAATTTTTAAATTTTCTAGGTGGAATCGAAACTTTATCTGAATGTCTTTGAGAGACCAAATATTTCCGAAAGCCTCTTAAAAGAAGTTCTGTTAATGTCTTATATTTTATATAAGTACATACGTTCAATAAAAATTACTTTGATTTTATTTTATTTCATACAATCCATTTACCAATGTAAGTAATATTCAGAGGAACGATTGAATTTGCAAGTACTTTCGCAAGTCATCGTTACATTCAAGAAGTATTTTCACATTTGTATTTTAACCCTGAAAAGTACTATTACCATGAAATATTAACTTTGTCATGTAACTTTACACAGGTGTTTTAACGTTAAAATGTAAAATTACATTGAGATTGTAATTTTAATCTGTAAATTTATTTAAAAAGGATGCTTTACAAAGCAAATTTAACCTAATATTGTAATTTCCCACTTCCTATGAAAATTACACTTTGAAGTAAATTTACCCCAAAAAATGGAGGTAAGGTAGTTGCCTCCATTTTTTAGGGTAAATTTACCGCTAATTTCTTAGAGTGTAACTACTTCAAAACGACTTAACTACTCCATATAGTCGACGGTCTACTACAGACCTGGAAATTGATATAGGTTCACCTAGAATATTGATATAATTTTTGAAATATTTTTGTTAAAACGTATCTTACCGTAAAACCACTTTAAAGCCCTATTTACTAAATATTTTTATGTGTTCTCCTACCTTTTTAAAACATCTGCATGTTTGGTACAAAAGGTAATAACATTTAAAGATAAAAGTGAAAAGTTTTAAATGTTTGTAAATTGGAAATTGAAATAATAAATTTACTAATTAAAACTCACCATTTATTAAACATTAAATTATCAAAACCAAAAAAAGATCATTAATTTAATAATCAGTAGCACCACCATTATGGTTAATGATTCGAAAAATTTGATTGTTTATGCTTAAGACGAGATGATTAAGCTCATTGAACTGTAAATCTTTTGAACGATAATGTCCCTCACGTTTTCCATTGGATTAATGTTCGAAGAGCATGATGGCCTGTCTAAGGTTGGGATTTGTGACGCTACCAACCCTGCTCCTGTGTTCCGATAGAAGTAAGTAGGTACCTATCCTGTTGAAAAATTACGTTTTCTTGCTCATGATCCTCATAATAAGGAATTCACTTGCCATCCATGTTAAAGGAAATGCCATCTGAAGCTTGTTTATTCCGTTAAACCCAGCCTGGATTATTAGGCAACAGCCATCAAAGTTTCTACGTGAAAATCTCAATGGTTTTTTCATAAGTCATGTCAATAATCACCAAACCAGTCAAAATTAACTTTTTCTCCTTGCTCCAGATTATCTAAAAACCTTTTTTTATTAATTTAAACACCAGGGAATATTAAATGTGTTATTACTTTTGTCCAATCAGGTTTTCAGCTGCAAATTGCAAACATCTTTCTTTTAACGGAATAAACAAGCTTCGGATGGCGTTTCGTTTGACATGGATGGCAAGTGAATTCCTTATTATGAGGATCATGAGCATGAAAACGTAATTTTTCAACAATATACTCACCTGCTTACCGCTGTCGGAACACACGAGCAGGGTTGGTAGCATCACAAATACCAACCTTAGTCGGTCCATCATGCTCTGCGGGCATTAACCCAATGGAAAACGTGTGGGACATTATCGTTCAAAAGATTTACAGTGGAAATGATCCTTTCTGCACTGTAAATGATCTTAGGAGAGCCATTTTGCAGGCCTTGCTAATATCACTATCAATGAGCTGAATCATCTCGTCTTAAAGCATGGACAATCAAATTTTTCAAATCATTAACCATAATGGTGGTGCTACTGATTATTAATTTAATGATCTTTTATGGTTTTGATAATTTAATGTTTAATATATGGTGAGTTTTAATTAGTGAACTTATTTCAATTTCCAATTTACAAACATTTAAAACTTTTCACTTTTATCTTTAAATGGTATTACCTTTTGTACCAAACATGCAGATGTTTTGAAAAGATAGGAGAACACATAAAAATGTTTAGTAAATAAGCCTTTAAAGTGGTTTTGCGGTAAGATACGTTTTAACAAAAATATTTCAAAAATTATATCAATATTCTAGGTGAACCTATATCAATTTCCAGGTCTGTATATTTCATAGTTAAAGGGTTTATAAACTGCAATTCCAGTCTATTCGTATTGCATTGTTCACATTAAACATATTACAAACCTATAGTCCCCATCTCAATTTACAGTTTATAGTCAAATCTAAAGTTCTGGAAAAGTGATTCAGAACCAATTTCTAACCGCAATTGAGAGGTTTATGGGAAAAGCAACATTGTCACTTTCTTTTGAAATTGCCTTGGCAACTCTGGTGGACTTTTATAAGCTTGTCTCCCATAAGGAGCGCATTCGTTTTTTTGGAATAACACCACTCTTTTCTAAAAGTAGATAACATATCTTTAGTTCCATAGAAAACATTATTTAGGCTTCAATTCCCATAAAAACTACACTTTTAACTTTTTTGACAAGTCATGTTTTTCCCAGAAAACCCTCAATTGCAAGGCGATGTATTCGTGGCCTATCAAAAATGGTTGTCTGAAGTCATAGACTGACGACAAGATTGAATACATCCATATACAATATGATTTACTGTACTTACTGGTATTATCCAATAATAAAAAGAGAACACACATTGCATTACATTACGTTACATTACATTACATTACATTACATTACATTACATTACATTACATTACATTACATTACATTACATTACATTACATTACATTACATTACATTACATTACATTACATTACATTACATTACATTACATTACATTACATTACATTACATTACATTACATTACATTACATTACATTACATTACATTACAAACATTCTCATATATTTTTGTACTTATGGGTAAACTGTATTTATTTCTTTTGTTAAAATTTTATTTAGTATATGGTTTTTTTTTAATATAGAGTGATTGATAATTAGTCATCAAACGGAAATGGTAGATTCCTCACGCGAAAAGAAAAAGTCTAAAGTAAAGAGTCTACCTTACCTCTCAACCAAATTACACCCCTGGGACGATTCATTACACTTGGCCGTGCTGTCGGAGGGCACGTTAAGCAGTTGGTCCCGGCAACTACGCGAACATCTACCTGTGGTGGTCGTTAAGAATAATACTGCGCCATATAATTAAAATGTTAATTATAATTAACATTTAAAAACCATTTGTTTTTTCCAATACGTGCGAAGATATTTATGCAAATGTTTTTCTGGCATATGTTTAAATTTTTATACCTGAACGAATTAAATATAGTATATATTTACAAAAATTTGTTATTATTTATAATAATAATTGTATGTATTAACATTGAATTACTGTTGCATATTCCCATTTTTTTGGATAATTACTCATGGCGAATTTCGGCTCCATTTTTGATCGTTATGTGTCGAAATTTGAAAAACTAAAAAACGCACCTCGGGAATCTATTGAAGATTTTAGGCCAAGTCTCATTGAATTTAGCCAAATTCCGGTTCCATACTTTTCTTCTAAATTTTCCGTTTTCGCATATTGCAGCTTGTACATAAGTTTTATAAAATATTTATTGCGAATAAGTTACCCTCAAGATTGCATAGACCTATATCATCCATCCATTAATGTGAAACACTCTTATATTAGTCTATGGTTCATGGTCTACAGTCTATAATTTATGAGATACGAAAGTCTTCTTCAATTTGTTTTTCTCTGGAACATTATATAGATTTGAAAGTTATAGTTATTACTAAACAACAGTCATTTCGGTATGTAACTCGAATTTCAAGTTACCTCTTGGAGATGCCAAGGGAATTTGCGAATTAATGTCAGACGACATATTAAGATCCCATGGTCATTTGGGGGAAGGGCATTGAATCTAAAAGGTCAGAAAAGGGCAAGAATCTGTGGTCCAAGGCTACTGGCAGGACAGAGAACTGGAGCTTTCCCTATTCAAATACTATTAATGATTCCCATATTACACCAAATTGAAGGAGGTGCCATAGTGAATTGAATGACTTCAATATCAACAAAGCTTTTATACGCAATTGATTAAAAATATAAAAAGAAGAAAATCTGCCAGGATTCCAACCCGCATAATACCTATCAAGACACCCATGCAGTAGTTGGACCAGGAGTGGACCACAGAACCAACTTAGTTTTTACTGCAATTCTTGCCTTTAGATTCAAAAGACCTCCGAGAGTCTAAAAGATTGGAAACACATTTCAGCTTAGATTTCATTTTAACAAATTCTGGTTATTTTAGGTTATAAAATTCGTTACCTTTGCAGTTGAATGAAAAATCATCTTGTATTATTACAACTTTACATTCTGCTAAATTTTAATTGATGCAATATATTTGTATTAATCAATGTTAATTATGTTGTGTTAATTTATGTCTCATTATAAATTACTATTAAATTAATATGAAGTGAAATCGTTTTTGTTGGTCTGTCGTTAGTATCGAATTATGTCAATTATTTATTTGCACATTGTGCCACATACGTAAATTTAGCTCTTATTACTTACGGTATTGCATTTGATTATTTTAAGTGACCTCAACCAAGTAGTAACCATGCGGACATTTAACCCGATATATTGGCAGATCGGTGGTATTTGCAATGTGCTGTAGGTTATTCTTATTAAAATAATCCCTTATTCTCTGATGCTGAATTTACAAAATATAAGTGATAATGTGCGTGTACAGCATTCTCATATCAATGATCAAAATATGAATACCCCTAATCTACTATTGCTGTTTTAGATAATATTTAGATAGAAATCGATGATTATTTTTACGACCTGACTGTGTTTTAAATCGAGCAAATTATTTTCTTCGCATATTGCTTTATGGAAAGCGACGTAGCCACATTTGAGAATAACACTTCTTCTGCGACAATAGGTACTAGTCAATCATAAATAAATCCTACGTTTGTATTTCCAACCACTAATTTTTTTTAATTGCTGATATAATTGAAATATTTACAAACAATGACATTAATATTATAATATTAATATAAAAAATATAAAAAACGATATATTAAGGATAATAACATTTCACAATTTTAGTGTACGTAACTGTACGCTGATTATACAGGGTGGCAGCAGATACGACGTGTTAGTTTTAAGGGATGATAGAAGACATCAAAAGGAATAAAAAAAAGTCTCATACAACTTTGTTCTAAAACGTACTACTTTTTCAGAAAAAAATAATAACGTTGGAAACTTTAACATCATTTTGCCGCGTTGATAATAGTACTTTAGTTTAGTTGAACTTAGAATAAAGCACTTTTTGTTTACAACCTTAAAATTTAATGAAGAATATTTGTGTCAATGACTGAATACAGCTGTGTAAATAATAGCCTTTTAGAGTGAGATAATGTCGAGTAAGTTTTTATAAGAGAATATCTTTTAAAGACAAGATTTATCTAATTTAAATTAGGTACCTAATTAGCTTAATGGATTTTGATGACGCCTTGTTCTGGCTACATTAATAAAATCTTTAATTTTATGGCATTTAATCAAATTTTTCTACAGAAGATAGAATTTTTTAATAAAAAAACAAATACGTCAAGAACTTTTGAAAATATTCCGGAAATTATTAAATATAAAATGTAGGTCAATTATTGTCTTATTTTTACAGTTGGTTTGTTATGAATGAATGTTGAAGCTTGTTTTTAAGCACGTACAAATTTTGTTTACGGAAGAACAGTGTTGATTACAATTTTCGTAGAATTAGTCACTCGACTAATTTGCTTCGGATGTTTATTAGTGTTAAACAACTGCTGCCATCATCAGTTTGTTTGTGTGATTTTCTAAACAAGGTCAAGACCCAGCTGTAGAATGCGATTATACTTAAGCAAGCTTGCCAGATATGTAAATGGTATTTTCTAAATTACATAGAAAGTTAACATAGAAAAAATTGATTAGACTTTTTTGTTCCTTTTGATGTCTTCTATCACCCCTTAAAATTAATGCTTCGTAACTGCTTCCACTCTGTATACATATTATAAGTTGCTTTGTTATTGTTCATCACTATCGTCCACATCACATATAATAGTATCACTATGATTATCATCAATTTGAATGTTTATAATAACTGGTTTCCACATTTCCAATTCTTCTATTATGTGCTTTACATATTTTTTTCCATTTTTCTGTGTAAATTGTAAATATGCTTCTGTAAATTAAACTTCGCACTTCATCTTCTTTAAAAGACTTGTTATATCCGAATGTATATCCTTTTACTTCTCTCCACACGTTCTCTATCGGGGTTAGTTCGCAGTGGTAGGTTGGCGGCCGCAAAAACCTAGATATCATGATGTTTTGCAATATTTTCAATTATGTATCGATCATAATCGGCACTGTATGCCTTGACTACTTTCAACAGTTTAATTTTTAGATAACTTTCTTCAAAATACAAATCTTTTAACCGAAGCTACGTTTGTATTTCTTCCTTATTAGACATGCTGTTTTTCATGCGTAACTTAACGTGCTGCTAGAAATGTTTTCTAATCTTCTGCTATGGTAAGGAGCATTCTCCATTACAACAAATGTCTTTTCTGGCAAATTAGGAACTAACTGACTTTCGAAACACTTTTTAAAAGTAGGACCATCCATTTCATCTTGATTAGTCCTGGATATTTTTCTTTGCGAGAACAGTCTGTTCTGCTCCATCGGCGAAACCATTTTCGCTACCTGTATGTAACAAAACGAAACCACGGCCCAGGTGCTGTAGGAGCTTTTAAGCATGTTGTCAGAACACGAATACATGCATCTGTAGTCGATTTGATCGACTTATATACCCATTCCTTTGATATACTGTGGCCTACATTTTAGCTAGGAAGCTTTTAAATACACCATATTGTAACCTTCTTCAAAGTATCGACGAATTGAGCACAGAAACGTTGACGCCATGAGATTATCTCTTGTTTTGCAATTAATATTAATTTCCTACCGCATTTTATAAACTTGGTTAAAAAGTCCACATCGCATAATAAGCGATAAGGTGGAGTCCGTGAGAAATTGAGTAAATTTTCATCAGCGTTTACTGTAACCAATATTGAATTTATTGTCGGTGGTGCATTTTCTCGACAGAACTGGTGTACTATCCTACGAACATAACTCCTGACTCCTTCATCGTACTTGTTTTCACGAGATGATGCAATTTTACGTTTCTTAGGCCTTTCTTTTGGTTGTTGGATTCCAGCATGTGATATACTCCTGTCGCACTTTGTAGATAGTCTTTTCAGAAATACAATTCATTTCGGACACTAGCTTCACTATATTTGATAATGAATTATTACTATTGCAATTCAAGTGATAGTTCGTAAGATTTGTTATTATTTGCTTTTTTTAATAATAGATAACAAACTAATAAATTAAATATGGAAAAACTTCTTAAATATATGTATAGGATAATTGTTTTGTTAAAGTGTAATTAGTATTAAGGGGCAATAATTATGCACACGTTAAAATTTTCATAATTGGAAATAACAAAACGCAATTTTCTTACTCTCATCTTACTCTGCAGTAACTAAGGATAACTTGTTCAACATTTCTTATAAATGTTCAAACAAACACAATTCTATTTCGTATAAATAATATGTTAATCATGCTTGAGTATTCTATATTAATAAAACCTGTTAATAGTTATCTGATTGGTAAACAACTTCAACACTAAATTTAATATTAAACCTGTGGGGCGTGTTACTAGGAAGCCGCGTTTCATACATGTATCCATGTATGTTATTAATAGGTTGTTAGTTTTACATTGTATTATTCTGTATATTATGAACAAATTTTTAAAAATTAATAAATGTCCTTTCACGTTTAACTGCTCAAAAGATTTAAAAAAGAAATTAGAAAACCGAAACTTTAAGTCAAGAATAGCACTTTCTTTAAATTATTTTTATTAACCATGATTTCAACTTAAACATTGTGCAGGTTTAGTTTTTATACGTGAAGCCGAATTGCATAATATTAGGTAAAATGAGCGGTATCAAATTTTGTTTGAGAACTTCTGAATTTACTTCCAGTAAATTTAGACCATCAGTCTAAGCGACGATCGCTTTCGAGAAGTAACAATATTGACCAGAAAAGTGCCATACGATTTACCATAACATCATATCATATCATCTTATCTTATACAATAAGATAAGGTATAGAACAGATGTACGCAATATAAATGTGCGACATAGAGATCTGTTGACTATACCCAAGCATAATACTACATTTTACGAGCGATCATTTAGTTACAATGTCGCAAAAATTAACAATGATGTTCCTTCATCTATTAAAACATTATCTGTTAAACAATTCAAAAAAACTGATTAAGCAATGCAATACAGACCGTCATTGGTGTACCACTTCGCAAACAGTCAATTAAGTAAATAGTGAAGCAGAATAACCTTTATTTAATTTTACTTAAACAAAATTAGTCTTATTTTGAAGAAATTGTTGTAACATGTGAAAGGAATTGGTTAACAACAGAGTAATAAAAATACGTTAAATTGTAAAGTAATGTTTTTGAAGTAAAATCTCTATAAATTATTTCACGTAAATCTCTCATCTCTAGAAGCTAGTTTTTAATACATTCTATAAATCTTCGGTTTTCATTTTGTGGCTATTACAGTTATCATTAGTATCATCGTGCGCTATTTACTAACCACAGAAATTGCTCAACCATTTCCCAGGTGTTCTAACTATAAGATATGGTTTACAATAGTGACCCCATTCCAACAAAGACTATGTTGTACTACGTATCTATTTGTTTGTGTTCAAAACATACTTAAGTTAAAAATGAGCTGGAGTTTTTATTTTTATATGGGAATATTTAATTTAACCGATATGTGACTTATTGAGCTTAGTTGAAGAAAAGGTAAATACGTAAATACACAATGTTCTATTAAATTTGGAACTCACTACTACTTTTCATATCAAAGAATTACAATAATTGTACCGAATGTGTACAAACAAATTGTTAAAAACTTAGTACTTAGGGCTTAAATAATGACGTCCAAAGATAATTGGCCGAGCGTGGGACGGGCATGCTTTACTTCGGATTGTCACCGAATCCGAATTATTCGGATTCGGATTCACCCGTGACACCTGCTTATTATTAAAAAATTACCCAGTATTGTAATTAGCTTTCTATGGGATTAATCATACGACACCACTGTCCAGGACTGCGAAATGCCTGTAATCTGCGTTAATAAAAATGATAAAACTAATGCTGAAACGATTTCCCGATTGAAGCCTGAGTCAGCGAGCTTTTGGAAGAGTGAGCTAGGAGATATTTAGTCAAAAATGGTTTTAAGTTAAAAGTCGATTGATTGAATGACTTAAGATGCTGACTGTGCTTGCACACCATTACTTTGCACCTATAAAAGAGTATTATACATTCTTACTTTGCTTTCCGAAGTTTCACACACAATGTGGCGATAATCGACGCAGAAGTTTATGCAACACTTGACATTTTTGTGTGTACAATTTCATTTGCAAGAACGCGATTAGTTTTAATTTTTTGCACAAAAATAAAACAGCGTAAACGGTGATCTAGTTTGACATTTCACTGCTGATGTTAGTCTAGTAAGAGTGAGATTGAATGGCAGAAAGACAGTGTTGCCAAACCCGCCATATCATGTAGCAGAACGAAGATTCCTGCAATGTAGATAGAGCAAACCAAAATGCTGTAAGCGATGTTTTATTATAACTGTAAGGCGGTCTAAGGTGTAGAGTATCCAAGGCTTTACTTCAATTAGAAATTATGGTGAAACTTCGCGTACAACATCAACTATAAATTAATCCAATAATTATTATTAAGAGATATTGTACATCTCATATAATCGTTAACGAAATACTCAAAAATAGATCTAGAAAATATTATAGCTTGTTCAACGAAAAGATTGGTTCCAATAAAAACATTAACTGAATCTCACATCTAAACCACACAATGCTGAGAAGTGGTATACCATCCTCGAAAAAAAGGCTTTGCTTGAAAGGTTTGACTTGTGAAGTTAAAGAGGAACATTTCTAGATATTTATTGACTAATCTTGAAATGAATAGATTGGAAGTATTTTTTATTAAATGTGGCTGCATGAAAAACGCTAAAGATAGAAGTCTGGAAGCTTTTCATACAAGAGATAAAGCAGTTTAATTTCGTAGATTTTAAGGGTTTCATTTGGATGACCTTCCAGGGTGGCATGATGTTTGATGGCAAACTGGTTGATAACATCTTTTACGTATGGGATGTGTAGGTCAGTGTGTAGCGTGCGGTTTGACACATACCATGGTGCATTTGACATGGTTCGAAGTGTTTTAGAATGAAAACGTTGGATAACGTCTAGATTGGAGTTTCTGGCACATCGCCCACAGCTGACATTCATATGTCTATAGGAGTTATCTATGCCATACCCTATCAAAATATATTCATAACAATATTCTTTATCTATAATGACTATAGAAATCTAGATCGAATCGATCTATCTAGATTGAACCGAAATGGCCATGAGAAATAATATTACTCGATCAGTAGTTCTATTAAAACGACATAGATGTCAGCACATGCAATATTATTATTATTATTATTATTATTAATTATTTGAAATATAAAAGTTATAAATTTTTGATAAAGGTATATTAATTTTTGTTTAATCAATATTTTACATTAAATTATATTTTGAATGTAAATCCATATAGAAAAATTATCACTCAAGCGGAGAATAGAACTCTGGACCTTTCGCTTGCTAAGTGAGGTCTCTACCATTGACCTATTAAGGCGGCTTACCATAATTTTGTTTATTGTTTCCAGCCTTATTTTGTGGAACTCCATAATCATGAAATAAATAAAGATTATTAAAAGTTTCACAGTTTTATTAAAATATACCTGACAATATTGTTTCGACAGCTATGCTGTCATTATCAAAGGTAATATAATTATAAACAAACACGTCGCTAAGGTAGATACAAAATAGGTAACTAGATAAAATAATAATAATAATAAAAATTAATAATAAAAATCATAATTAAACATCTAATACTTCCAGTAACGGAGAATTACTGAGCTCAAGTTGTTCATTCATTAAAGGTACCCTGAGTTTGTGTTTGTATATCTCAAAGGCTTCTAAAATGTCTAATTTGCGTTTGTTATTACAAAAATGTAGGAATTTAATATTATTTTGAGGAGTCATTGTGTGATTTTGTTCTAAAAGGTGTTTGGCGTAATTCGATTTTTCAGGATGTTTATTTTTGTAATGACGTACGTGTTCTTTATATCTTATGTCAAAATTTCGAAGTGTTTGTCCAATATATACCGAACTACAAAAAGAACAATTTAAACGGTAAATGCCCGATTTCATGATATCATGTGTTCTGTCTTTAGCATTAAATAAGAATGAAAAAGTGTTAGTGTTGGTTTTAAATGTTATTTTATAATTGTTGGTTTTTCTTAGTATATGTGCAATTTTTTCTGATATTTTGCCAAAATATGGTATAGATATGTAATTTGTGTCTTCTGTTTGATTGTCAATGGGATATATTCTTTTGATAGCTAACCTATAATCTTTTTGTTTAATTAAAGTGTCAATCATGTTCGGATTATAATGATTTGCATGTGCTAGTTGTTTAATGGTTGATATCTCTTTGCTAAAATCTGATTTTGTTAGTGGAATAGTTAAAGCTCTGTGTACTAATGATCTGTATGCTGCTATTTTATGTGTATTGTGGTGACAAGATTCATTTGTTATTGTTATGTCTGTTTGTGTTGGTTTTCTGTATATGGAAAATTCAAAAAGATTGTCTGCGTTAATCTTGATATTTAATAATTTATTTATTTTTACTATATAAAGTTATTATAAAATTGTTGTTGAGTTGTGCAAGTGCAAACGCGATGGAAACACTTAAAGCTCTCTTTCCTTGCCAGCCACAACGCTCACGAAAGGGGGTTAGATAAAAGATAGTGCTCTGCAGATGTAGGTGACAGAAATAGATGGCACGTCTTGTTTAAATATTGGTTATAACCAAGGGCAACCACATGGTTGCTGAATGGGTAGTTAAGCGCACAATTTCGTGTAGTCGCATGTATACCTAACCGTACCGTAACCTACCGTAATTTTATACCTATACATTCGACTACACGAAATTGTGCAATTAACTACCCATTCAGCACCCAGTTGGTTGGGCTTGGTTATAACCATATGTTTTATACATATAAAATTTAAAATTTAAAAATTTAAAAATTTGCTTTGAAAAATAACATTGGCAATTGAATTGTGATTGTTTATAAAAAATTACTTTTGAAAACGAGTACATACTATGATTTTTTAGCTTTACTAGATTGACTGAAATTAAATTATCTTTAAAAATTTAATATTTACTTTGTTGTTTTGTAAATTTTAGATTTATCATGAGTGAATTCGATGATGGGAAAATGGAGTGTATATTGTACACCCTCAAACACCGAAGCTGAGAAGGTGCTTACATTAACATCTCTTAATTTATTGTCAGAAATTTCACGTAAAAAATATGAATGCGAGTATAAATTCTAGGTTAAATATTTTTCTTAGCTTTTGGTGTTTATTACTTTTTTGTGGCCGTAGATAAAGTAAACAACTTCTTCACACTCGTGAGAAATTGGCACTTTTCTGCACTTGTAACACAATATAGTATTATTTTGAAGTGCAGTTAGTATTAAATTCGTGATGCAGTGGCATTGTTGAATCGTTGAATGATTTTGGAAAAACCCAAACTGATGATTAGGTCTTGGAGCGAGTTATCAATTATTCTTTTTAGAACCAGTTTTTCCAACAGCTTTGACAGGACTGAGAGGAGACTACTAGGTCGATATGATTGGATGTCATTGGGTGGTTTACCTGGTATTGGAATGAAGATTGTTTGGGCAAATTTAAATTGGAGTGACCAGTATGTTAATCTTAAAATTCGGTTAAACATTTAACAGGATCGTTAGAAATTTAATAAATTGTGCCGGTAGGTTTTTTAATATAATTGGTGTTATTAAATCGAATCCTGGATCTCTGTTATTATTTAAGAGTTTTATCTCATCTTCAACTTCTTTAGCGGTAAACTTCCGAATTGATAATGACATCTAAAGCGGTGCTCTAGAAGTTCTTCTTTTACCTATTGATCTACTGCATCAGAGTTTAGTTTGAAAACGTCAACTAGATGGTGTGCAAATGCGTCAGCTTTCTCCTTATCGGATCTTATCCAGTCTCCTCTTTGTTTACGTGGATTTCTACCACACTTTCTGGAAGAAAACGTTACCTACGACAAGATATCGTAGCTTCTGCGACTATGGATTATGCTTTCACCTAAGTTTTGATATGGTCTTATATGAAGATAGAGCAGCCAGTTATGGAATCAATTCAAAACTGTAGTAACTTCATCCTGTCCACCATTCCAGATTATGAGGACTACGCCTATGATGCGAACTATGATGAACTTTGCAAGTCTGATAGAAGGGGGGTGAGACTCAAACTTGAACAATTTAAACTTTAAAACTTGCCGGTAGTGCCAATATTTCAATATTTGCATTGTGTACAAATGTTTGATGAGTAGCCAATAAAGTGACAGAGAGAAGTAAAGAATGTGGATCAACTCGTTTTATGCCAAGTGATATATTTGATGAAACAGTAATAGCTATAGCAAATCAAAGAAAGTTCCGGTCCAACGAGTGACATAAAAGCAGACTTATCGCGATGTTCGTGGCTAGACTGTTACAAGACAATTTAACTGTAGAACAGGTCTACAAAGAAGTAGACCCTTACAGAGTGAAACTAGTAGTAGTAGTAGTAGTAGCAATGCTAGTAGATAAAGAAGGTTTTTTGGTCACATTGACTACAGCCTTGATTAGTTTAAAAACAAAACTAGGATCTTGGGATGGAGTAAAGAATTACAACAAACTGTACTCGGAAAATTACTTATTCCATTTTGATGTCAAGGAACACATAGATTTAGTGAACGTGATAGAAGCCAAGTGTGGTTGCTTATTACTACTTTCCATTTGTAGCAACCCTCGAGTAGGTCGTTAGTCGAATCTAGAATCATATAAGTTAAATGTGGTAAGGTTAAGGTTGTTATAAAAAAGAGTACCAGAAGGCAAAATGATAAAAAAAAAAACAAATGTTGGCAAGATGCTGGAGAATATAGAATAATTAGCTAATTATAGAAAGATAATAATCAAAGAGAAAATACTACTGAGAGGAAAAGGTTAGCGTGCACATAAAGCCAAAAGAAAGAACAATAATTAGCTCTTGCTTTACTATTTTAAATTAACTCTTCATACTGATTAAAGGTGAGTTAGAATTAGCCCGAAGTCCTATTGGCTACCTTTGATAAAGTAGTACCATTGATAGAGTTTATTATGCCATTCCCAACAGCCAATAAATTACTAGGATAAATTCTTTTCCGTTTCTTCATTCTTGTGGTTTCAGAAACCTATGTATATTCACAGCACTAATATGTAGTATGGTACTTGTTATAGTGAACACATAAATCAACTGAAAGCACGGACGTGCACTTTCTTTAATAACCATGTGGTAAGGAACAGGGAAGTGAAAATATCTAAAGAATTAATGTAGCGATTACATGAAGACTAATACATTAAATGCGCCAGCAGCTCACGTTGAGTTGTGTCGGAAAAGATTTAATAGAACAATATTTTTCTTTTAGACAGGAAAGATACGTTCACGTTAAAGTTTTTAATACATCCAACTTCTTCATGATCAGGAAGCAATTTATCTGAAAGCGAAATCATAAGCATGGGCGCCACAGGGGTAGCCCGAGCCACCCTCCTGAGATTTACGACTTGCCTTCGTAGTATAAGCCACTGGTGTTTTTGTTGTAGCTGTATACTATTTAGGGTTTTTTCAGTGCGCTTATAAACGATTTATAGAGGTTGTATAGCAAATGTACCTACTCCGGAGAGCAAAGATCAGCTGTTGGCCTTCTACTCAACATGGCAAGCCGTTTGCTTTTATTCCCTGAATTAAAAAGGTACATAATTTTTTTTTATATTGACTTTAAATGTAGCTTACATCTACTCTTAGGGAGTATTAAGTAAGTGAGTTGTTCGAGTGTGAGACATTGAAGGAGGTAATCATCCATTGATGTTACTCCTATATATATAAAACTTAAGTTTAGTGTAGATAAGTACGTATAATACATATTGTGATTATGAACAGATTATTTTATTGTTGTAATAGATCGGTTGGCCATGTTCTCTGCAGTCTCCTTGGGATTTCTTCGTTAGATAGTTGATTCGCTAGCTCATTCGAATCGACTGATTTCTTCTTGCACGAAGGGCATTCCCAAGTCTTCGTGGATAGTTTGGTTGGTGACATACCAGGGTGCATTAAGTATTGAGCGCAGTATTCTTGACTGGAGCTGTAGACCGTATGTCCATATTGGCTTTAGTATTATTTTGTATAAGAGTAGTTTCCTATCAATTGCTAATGGTGATTTTCTTCTAAAAAGCCAATACATCTGTCTGAACTTGATGAGTTGTTGCCTTTTTGCTTTGATGTGTCCTCTCCAAGTTAATCTCTGGTCCAGGTGGAGTCCCAAATATGTTGCTTTGTTTTTTACAGGTATAGTAGTACCATCAATACTGACCGTTGGACAGGTATTGGATTTCATGGTGAAGGTGACCTGCGTTGATTTGTCTTTGTTAACCTTAATTCGCCATTGCTGCAACCATTCATTGACAAGGTCTAGGTGTTCTTGGAGGTGTTCACTAGCTGTGTTAGAATTTTCATGTACGGATAGGATGGCTGTATCATCAGCGAAAGTAGCAATATGGGTATTATCCATTTCTGGTAAGTCAGCCGTAAACAAGAGATAGAGGATTGGGCCCAATCCGCTGCCCTGCGGTACACCAGAGGTGATGGGATAGTATTCGGAAAGTGTATCCTTGTATTTCACTGTGTAGTATCGGTCGGATAGGTAGGATCGCAAGATTAAATAATATGTGTTTGGGAGTAGTTGTTTTAGCTTGTACAACAGTCCTGTATGCGAAACCTTATCAAAAGCTTTTGAAATATAGAGGAATGCTGCTGTGCAATATTTTTTCTCCTCTAAGCTTTTCGCAATACAGTTGACAATTCTATTTGTTTGCTGAATAGTCGAGTGATTTTCCCGAAATCCAAATTGGTGTCCTAGTATCACTGTCGAGAAATCTACATCTCCTCTCATTCTTCTTAAGAATAGCTTTTCAAAGACTTTGCTTAGTATCGGAAGTAAGCTTATCGGTCTATAAGATGTTGTCTGCTCTGGTGGTTTGCCAGGTTTTAATACCATCAGGACATGAGCAAACTTCCATAATATGGGATAATAGGCGATGCTCAGAATACGATTGTATATTGTTGTGATTAGTACTATAGCTTTCTTTGGTAACATCTTCAGGATTTTGCTCGTTATTAAGTCATGCCCTGGAGCTTTAAACTGCTTCAAGTTATTGATTTCGCGTTTTACTTCAGTTGGTGAGAAGGATTTTATGGTAGGAGACATCTGGCAAGCCGCATTTAGAAAATCTTCAATTTCTTGACTGTCTTGGTTGACTGGTGGATCAGATGGTTTAAATACATGTGATAAGTATTTTGCAATCTTTGCAAAGACGTTTGCCTTCTCTTTATTCGATCTGGTCCATACATCTTCTTCACTTTGAATTGGCGGGATGTGGAGTTGAGGTCTTTTGAGTTTTTTAGTTGCTCTCCAGATAGAATGATCATCTTTATTTAGATTGGTAATGTAGTTTTGAAACGATTCATTTTTGTGTTCATGAAGTGTTGCTCTGAGTTTCCGAGTTAATCTGTTGTAGATTGTTTTATCAGCTATATTTCTCGATCTTTTCCATCTTGCACGAGCTCTTCGTTTTTCAGCTACCAGTTCCCTTATGTATAACGGAATATTATTTCTTTCATGTGAAACTTCTGATTGGTTAGGAGTAGACTCCCACGCAGCTTCCTGAATAAGATTAGTTAAGTAATCAACTGTTGTGTTGAGATTTGCTGGTTATTTTATTCGCCATCGTAGACTTATGTTTTCATATATGAAGTTTTGGAATTTATTCCAATTCGTTCTATTGTTTGTGAGAGTGTAGACTTTCAAAATAATATGACTGCTTAAAGTCATTATAATTGGTAAATGATCAGATGACATATCATTATTTGACTCTATCCTAGTGTAATTTGTGGCTATACCATTCATTATGACAAAGTCCAACAGATCTGGGACTTTTTCGGGATCAGTTGGCCAATACGTTGGTTCACCTGTAGAGAGAAAACCATAATGGTTGTCGGTCATAGTTCTTAATAGATTTCGGCCTTTTGTGATGGTGAGTCTTGACCCCCAGTGCGTGTGTTTTAGTTCCAGTCACCTCCAGCTATAAATTTAAATCCTAAGGTCTGGAAAAATGCATGATATTGGTTGGAACTGATTCGGTGTCTTGGAGGGCTGTAAATTGCTGATATGACAAATGACCAAGGCATAGCATTTATTTCTACATTTGCAGCTTGAATCCATTCCGTTTGAAATTTAAGCAGCTCGTGATAAGATATATGATTTTTAATGATAACCGCTGATCCACCATGTGCTGTATTATCTGGGTGTGTGGTGGAGTAGACAGAGTAGTTTGGTATAAGTGTAGATCTTTCTGTAAAATGAGTTTCTGAGATGAGAATAATGTCTATTTTATTTATATTTACAAATGTGATTAATTCGTTTTTTTGGTTTAGTAACCCGTTTGCATTCCATATTGTAGCTATTCGCATTGTATTGGCCATTAAGAGCGCTCTCTACGCGCCGTATCAGCAAATTACCTATCACATCGTTAAAAATTAAGATAGAAAGATGCGGTTTTTAACAAAATGTTTAAAAAAATTTTCTTCATGTGGCAAAATATCTAAAAAAAATTTAATTAGATTTCTGATTTTTATTTTGCTTATTTTTAAGTATTTCTGGCTTTAGGACATTTTGCCACATGCAGGTACTCATTTTATAATTTTCAAGCAAAGAATTTTGATCAGAAACCTTTTAACAATTAAATGGCACGTAATTCCCATAAATTCTTTAAGCGCTCAATAAAGTGGCGCCATCCTGTTATATTTCGAAACTAAACTCGGGTTAATTTTATGTGGCAACGCTGGACATGAAGGTTTGGCATTGGGAGCTAAAGCGATAATTTAAATGTGATAAGTTGCAGGATCACATTTAATTAGCTTATTCATAACAGTGATATAAATGTAATATCAAACAATAACCGCAGTTTAAAGATTTTATTTAAAAACACCTAAGTATTTTGTTCCTGCTTTGACTTGCAATCATTTTTTAAAATGATTTGATGACAAAAACATCTTTTTAACTGTAATTTTACGATCTCAGGTACTTGAGCATAATATACGAATTAACTACTATTAGCAGCAAATGAAAATATCTTAAACATAAAGCGAGAGTAAATTAATAGGGTTGAATAAAAAATTTAGTCTTATTCACGAAATATATTTAAAACAATAAATTTTAAAGTTGACTGCAGTTTTGGCTTACTTAAGATGAAGTCATTCTCAAAACATCATTAAACCAAATATATATTAGGAAGAAGAAACATTTTTTTATGCAATCCATATTTTGTTATTAGCAAGTTGTAGAAGCAACTTGCACTTCTCATGATTTTGCCTTCTGATGAAGTTGAAGTGTTTTGACTTACTTACTTGACTTGAAGTGTTGTGACTTACTTATATATGGTGTCTCTAAAAGGCCTGCACAAAACGCTATGACATTCCTGAGACCAAAATAGGACGATTTAACCAAAATTACCTCTATCCAAAAGTGCTTCGTTAATGCCCTATCGAATGTCAAAGATCTTCAAAAGATTTATATTTTTCTAAATAACAAAAGTTTGCTTTTAGCAATGGGGGTGAAATTTGGGATTTCCGTACTAAAAAAATAGTTTTTTAGCAACATTTTTTTAATAGTGGGTGTTACGTAAGTGGTCAAAATTTGATCATCTACGTGTAAAGAAGCTCAAGTTTTTTAAAGGTTGGGTGAATATTTTTCTAACTTTTTCTACAGATAGATATTCTAATTTCTAACTTTTTTGTCTGTTGTTCGATCTTGCTATCTAGCATAGTTTAGGCAAAAAACTTATTTGATTTGCATGCCATTCACTGCAGCCATACATTATGGCTGCATTATGGTTAGGAGTTTGCGAGATATATTTTCATGCATGATGGGGCACCCCTTCATTTCACATTAATTATCCGCAACATTTAAATCAACAATACCCGAATAGATGGATCGGTAAAGGAAAATGTTGTCGTAAACTGGCCACCTCGTTCTCCTAATATTTGTTGACAAATAATGACAAATTGATTGTTTGTTTTATGACGAATGATGAGAACCATAACAACAAAAACCGCCTCCTAATTTTTCTGCAATTATTCTAAAAATTTAAATTTATTTATTTTTTTTAATTTCTAATATCAGGATTGAACAAAACGCTATACAGCATTCGTCGGAAACAGTCACTCACTTGTGTGTCGTTCCACACTCGGCTTCGCCTCGTGTGTAATCTCGACACACGCGTGAGTAAAACTTTTAGTTTCTCCACTTGTACTGTAATATACTAATGTATATAATAGGCGACCGATATGGAATCAGTCTCATCTTGATCATCGAAATCGGTATGCTCTAGCTAAATCAACTGAGGGTAGAAGTAGCTCAAAAACGTAGAGCAATAGGTAACCAAACTACAAAATTATTGTATACAGGAATTACTATATACGTCATGGAGTTGGACAGTAATTTTGATTTACCACTCAGTCACTGAGTCGCATTTAGAGCCTATTTTTAACTGAGATGGTCCCTAGGTTCAGCTAGCAAATTTTAGGCCCCGTATTCGAGTGAAAGGAGTACCAAACAGGCGTAAAAAATGAAATAAAATATATATATATATTTAAAAACAAAAAACTAAACGCAATATATTTTGATTTAAAACTAAACAACTTCTCAAATTGCGCTGCTGAAGGAATTAAAATCATAACACAAGAATTTAATTCGTTCCTTTAATTTTTATTTATTTTATTTTTTTATCGGTAATCATAAATATTTTTAGTTTTCCCAAAATATATACGACATATACCCTCAAGGGAAAAAACGCACCACTTGATAACGCACCAAAAATACCAAAACTTCAAACAGCCGTAACTCGGTTAATTTAGAACAAAAATGGATAAACTTTTTTACATACTGAAAAGTTTAAAGTGTCTAGTTTAACGACGTGCCAGCAGATGTTACGTTTAAGCCTTTCCGCTCCCCGCGACCCCTGCAGAAAAAAAAGTCAAACTTTTACTTAAAAATGTTTTCAATGAATAATAGTTATTTATTTTATTTTGACATGATAATCGTCTTTATTGGCACTCAATTGCGGGCGTAATTTGGCTTTTTTAGCCAGAGGGCGTATAAAGTTGCTAAGATACAAAGAAAACGTTTCTATAGAGTTCTAACAATTTTAATAAATAATTGTAACTATTACATTTTTTCAAAATGAAATGTGCAATTGCTTGCGATTATCCTTTCCATGAAGCAAAATAAAATAAAACGTTGTATGTACCTCGGGCATAATCAAGATAATGGCCCTCGAGAAATTAAAAGCCCTCCTTCGTCGGGCTTTAAACATTCTCTCATGCCATAATCTAATAGATTATGCCCTTAATACATAAAGACTTTTATGTATTAAGGGCATAAAGAAGCTTTTATGGCCAGAAGCGTTATTTCTAGCCCGAGGCGTCAGCCGAGGGCTAGGAAAAGGCTGTAGGGCCATAAAAGCAAGTTATGCCCGAAATGCATACACTATTTTATGCACAGATTGTTTTTATCTCAAATCTATTATTGTGTAAAAAATATAATTAAATGAGTACGTAGGTTACATCAAGCCGCTGTACGTATACTTATGTGCATATATACGAAGTACGTTACTATAGTTACTATCTAAAATACTTAATTTCAGCTTATTTTCATTGGTGATAAGTTTACAAATTATATTAAGAACCAATCAAGTTCTACAAATACAGCTCTGACATTTAATTGACGTTTCATTATTGCCCGTCGGATCATAAAGAGGCCCTTGGGGCATAAAGAGACAGTTATGTTTAGATAGATCTATCAATAATAGTCTAATTATAATGCATCTGTGCATAAAAACATTTTATGCCAACCAGGTTAATTTAATTTGACAAATATACAGAAGTCAGTAAGAAAAATCTCGTGTATCACGTGCTGAGAAACTACTTTGCAAGTACCCGTATTTGTACAAACCACACACATAGTGTGCCCCCAGATGCGGTACACAAGAGGAAAAACTTTTTTATTATTGATTTTATAACAAAAAGTCATATTCTATAAAAATTTTTGCTCGATTCAAAACTACTAAAAAGTATAACGGAATTTCTATATTACTTATAATAAAATAAAAATTTAAGAAACTGCATTTTTTCTAAGGAAAAAACGACCAATGTCTTATATTTTTTTATCATGATGTCTTGCTTGAATCAATGCAGTAACAATCATCACAATGATTTGATTTTTTTCAACCTGGAGCTTATTGCAACTTAAATTATATATTAAAAGGTTTTTTCATAATTTTTCTGATTTGCTTTTTTTATTTTTTCAATATTTTATGGTAATCTGAAAAAACTATTAGCATTTGAATTCAATAAGGAGAGTACTGCCACCTAATTACCTAAAGTACATATGCATACTCGTATTAAAAATTGGTCAAAATTTCAAATTCGCGATACGACATCCACTAATAAAATAGTTAGCATAACCCTATCAAGTTAAAAGAGTTACTGAAGTTTATCGAATGATATTCAATTGCAGATTGTACTACCACCACTTGTAAAAGAGCTAGTCACGTGCTTGCGCTGTTGCCGATGTAACACTGACGACCTTACATGCGAACAAAGAAATTTAAACGTTACGCGTCTTCAGCATTCGATGATTTAAAGAGGAAGAAAGATGCATAATACAGCAAACGTCTTTTCTTAATTATTGAGTTTGTTGGTTCTGAGGGGTGTATTGGTGGCTTTTCAGACCTTGATCAGCTGAGCTACAGCGCTCTTAAGATCCTATTTTATTAATGACAGATGACAAAAGATTTAACCCTATATTGCACGAAATTTAATTTTGCAATATAAATTTTTTTATACAATGTCTTTCAACGTCCTTTACACGTAAAAAATAACAAAAAAATTATTGAATTTATTTTTCAAAATTTTTCCACTGTTTTTTTTGTGCCCATTTGGGAACATTGTGCCAACATGACACAGGCACTAACATTGTACCAAAATTATGTGTATTCATTTATTACATCCTACATTATGGTAATCCAAGAAACAATTTTTTTTTCATATAAACATAAAGATACTTTACATTTGGCGCAATATATTCGACTTTTTCCATTGCAACCTTCCAAACGGCAACGGCTGCGTTGCTCAGAATGTAGGGGCCAGTGACCAATACCATCAGTTCTGGTTTCAAAAGGGGGTTGAACTCCCTTACACTTCTTTTTTGTCTGCTGTGGCTCAAATGAAGCATTGCTTGGCCTCCCTCGTTTCTTAGTTGCTGCATTACTTGCCCCTATCGTGGTCAGCACTTTTGCTAATTCGATCTTGAATTGTAGGAGAGGCATTTCTACATAGCTGTGAGGTTGATCCTGACTGTGATGTTGTGCTATTCTTCTGTACAACAACCATGAATTACATACAACGACATCTATCAGGTGGAAAAATAATCTGTGATACCACTTTTTGGATCTGGTTCGAATTCTATACAATGTGTTTGTTGTACACCTTTACAACGTCTGGGCAGGTAATATCCTTCTTAGTCTTATCAGATTTGAAGAATCTTTGAACCTTGTGTGATGGCCGACTGTCAGCAAAAGTGGATAGCAGCGTAACCACTTTGTTGTCGTACCACTGTACAGCCTTCACTTGCTGGTTTCTGTATTTGGTTACTTTTTCTACAAAAGAACCTCTACCTCTTTGTTTCCAAGTCTTTTCCGTGGGAAAGCTACATCCCATTAACCTGTTTGTTCTTACAGTTCCTACACAATCAATTCCATTTTGTGATAAATGGGCGAACAAAGGAACGCTTGTAAAATTATTATCACAGTACAACTTGTGATGTAGATTCTTGGGTACGTGGCGACTCATTCGAGAAACAACATTACTTGAGGAACCCAAATCTTGTTCCCCTTCTGCTACTTCTGTTTGTCCAGTGTACAATTTGAAGTCATATGAAAAACCACTGACCCCAGAAAGTACCCACAACTTATAACCCCACTTATGCGGTTTCTTTGGATTGTATGTTTTGAATGAAATTCTACCCTTGAAGGGTACTATTTGTTCATCACAAGACAAGTTTTCCTCCATTGGTATTTTACTACACACGGACTGAATATGATCAATAACAGGTTGAATTTTTTCAGTTTTATTTTGCATTTGCTGATTATCGTTGAAATGCAAGTATCTTTTTATTTCTTGAAAACGGTTGACCGGCATAACATCAGCAACTTGGGGTACTCGCGTGTCTGCAGCCCAGTACTGTCTTGTACTGGGCAGTTTTATTATTGACATCCACAGTAAAATGCCAATAAATTTTTGTATTTCGTCAGGTGTAGTGACAAAAGGGCGATTTGGATTAGTTTGAACGGAATAAAGCATTGACATATCTACTATCATCTTCAGAAATTCATCAGTGAAGAATAGTTTGAAAACGGCGTAAGGCGTGACAAGCTCTAAAATTTCTTCTGGTAAATCAGTGTTACCGCAAAACCGTACATTGTCGCTTTCTGTGAAAGTCTCTTCCTCTTTCCACACTAATTTTTGACTTTTAGATTTCGAACAAAATTGATTATTTGCTAAGGTACTCAATGGTTGTTCGTCTTCGCTATCGAATTCGTCAAAATTTTCTTGATTATTAGCCCCATTTCCAATCACAGCCCGATATTCTTGAATTTCTTCAACATCATCAGCCAGAACAGAATTCTCACTATCACTAGGAATATTTCTAAGCTGGTAAGAATCATTTGTCTTCCCATAAAAAGATCTCGAAGTGATGGGTCCCCAGTTTTCATCCATTTTATATTTTGTGCAGTTTATGCACGGTGTTCCCAAAAAGGCACAGATACCTGTGTCAAAGTTTACAGGTAAGTATACATGATATAACAAAAATCAAATTATACGTACGTTTACTAGGCTGTAGCACACCTTACAGAAATTTGAACTCGGAAGCAGACTTTAGAACAAAACTAACATCACCAAACAAAGTCGACAACAGCTAACCTCAAAACTGCTTGATATCATCATCTGTTATGAATAATTTTGATCGTAGTACTGTGCTGCCACCTGTAGCTGAGTGGCCCAATTTAAAGAATAGGGTTCCCTAATGGGACGAACGTGCATACCGACGTTATTTCTTTAAAAATAAAGTTTAGAGAATATTTAATTCATGGTGTTCCCGAATGGGAACAAAATGCAATATAGGGTTAAGATCATTTGATTTTGGTTCATCAGTTGAGTGAACATAGTTTTAAATTCAGTAAGGAGAGTAGTTATCTGATTTATAAGGGGTGCTTGAGAATTGTTGTCACACACGAGGTACATAATGTGAGTTATATTTTATTCTCAGTTTACTATTAAATATATAGTTTCATTACTTTAAGTGAAGTAACGGAGATACCGCAGGTACCGGAATAAGTTCTGGGTCTAATTTATCAACTATGGCAGTGTATAAACTACATATCAATATTGCAGCCTGGGCAGCTGTAAAATTTTGTTTATAATATTTTTTCTACGGCCACATTGAAAGTACGTTTTTTATCCCCGAAATATTCTTTAGTAAACTTATATTATAATACGTACACAATAGGGCTCACGATAAACGAGTGATGTGAAATTACTACTCGTATGAGTTCAAATCCCACTTGGGGCGATAGGATTTTTCCGAGTCGAACTGAAATCTGAAAATCTGAAAACTGAATCATATTTGTACACAACACCACAAGGTAAAGATAAGAATTTTAGAAAATGTCACTTAATTAGTGCGTCTATATAACAGAAGGTTATACACAAAACAATAAAAGGTAAAAACGGAAACGTCAAGGTATCCTATCTAGATTCTTTGAATTAAACCTGCCGGTGGAACTACTTTTCATTTTATTGCTGCTGCTTATTATTACCTTTTTTAAATTTTTTCCTTTCGCATTTATTGTTGCATTTATATCCTCATTTTAGCATCAAGTAATTTACAGGGAACTATTTTATAATAGCTACTTCTTTTATTATTATGAAAGGAATTCAATTACTTATCACGTTTTCTGCTCTCGCTTATTGCATAGTACTACCTACCTCGTTGTTATTCGCCGACTTTTTTATGTTAATTAAAAGCTGCACTCAGTTTCTATAATTTATTATATCCTTTTCTATTTTATTTCTAGCTGAAGGCCTTTTGAAGTACATAACATCCAGTAGGAAGTTACCTTACTTAAACAGTTAGAAATTTACTCGACATCGGAGGATTCGATAAATCCCCTACTGTGTGACTGCCGCGAGCTAATTCGAAAAACAACAGAAAATACAAAGGCTTGACGGAGTCTATTATCTCCTCCACTTGATCACTGAAATTTTTCAATTTCTAATTATTTAGACGCATTTCGAAGCGGAATTTTTCAGTCGATTATACAGGGTATCCATTTAGTGCGCAATAATGCGATATCTCCTAAAGTATTAAATATCGAGAAAAACTTTCAATACAAAAGTTTTTTGGTTACCAAATATGCATGCTTTAAAATATTTACAATTATACAGGGTGTTTCAGATATGAAACTACACTTTTCCTAAATGGAATCGATTTCCCCTGTAGTCGTTTATTCAACAATAGATTATTTTTTGAATCCGTTGCAACGTTGCCAATTTATAATTTATTTTCTTAAATTTTTGAAGTTTGTATTAAATTGTTTATTCATTTATTTTAATTTTAAAAACCTTCTATACAGACAGTATTATCAAAGTCCTACAAAGACTATTAAAATATTTCTAAAGCTTGTTTTTCGCAAACAGCTTGGAATCAAACTCGGTACGTTATATTGAATGATCAGAAGAATGTCTAAATTATGATTAGAAAACAAACTGATACTCTATAAGATCGCGCTGAAACCATTTTGGACGTATGGAATTTTTCTTTGGGGAACTACTAGCATCTCCAACCTAGCTATTATTGAAAGGATCTAAAATAAAGTTTTACGTGCCATAGCTAGTGTTCCGTGATATGTAGCAAACAAAGTGGTGATTCTAAGTGATTTGTAAGACCGACTGACTGCACACCCCAATCATTTAATGGTTGGAACATATAAACCAAAACGCTTGAAGCGGTTTAAAAGTTTAATAGTCTGTCCAATCTTAGAATATTTTCTTCGTCAGGTGCGGTGTTGTCGAATCATTATTTTTTTATTAAATCCTTACATTGGAGGAAGTAGCCCTATTTCAATAACTCTAGCTTATGTTAGAAAACAAAAGAAATAAAAAACTTATTTCAAAGAAAACGCATATCTCAAGGTAAACTTTTGTCTTGATAATTACCAATGTCGCTCACTTATTAATACTTCAAAAATCTGTCTTCATTTTTACTTTCATACAATCTCTGGTTGCAGCAGGTGAGCAATATTCCAAAGATGTTACGGCAGATCTGACAAGCCAATTAGTTAGTCTTCCTCGACCTATACATTCACCTCCGAAATCTTGATCAAGATGGGCCCGTACTTCCCTAAGGAAATGTGTAGGAACATCATCTAACCCAAACCACATACCTTTTTTAACTTTCGCTAGAGCATACTGCAGTAAATCTTTATAAAAACCGCAAAACATATCTCCCATCAAGTGATGTTCAAAACAAATGACACAATTACATAAGTATGAACTATAGTTCAAACATTGAGCGACCACCTAAATTCAAGACTTTAACAGTATAGGGGTTTTTGGTATCATAAAAGAAGTGACCTTTGTTATCTAACCATGAGAAGCATTGACCTTGTCAGAAAATCTAGCCTTGAAACATGACCCTGGAAGAAATCTGGCCTTGAAGCGTATCCTTGGCAGAAAGTGGAGGGAGGAGTGCAGAAAGTCCTAGAAACCCCATTCTCTCCCTACTTACATCATGAATAGCTTTTGGTCCATTTCCTTCTTTAGTCAGAAACTTTATCACTGTGCGGTGCTTTAAATTACTTTCACTCATTTTTACTTAGTATTTAGAACAGTGGCAGTAATTTGACAGTCAAGTAAATGTTTTGTATGTAGGCCCAGATTAACACCGAAGCCTACGAAGCTCGGGCTTCAAGCGCCAGGTGTTTGGGGGGCGCCAGCCCCAGACATGGTTCATAGAATCGCAAATGCTTAAGGTCTGGGACTGAACCGCCGGAAGTATTCATAATGGCTACAACAAACTACTCTAAAGAGCGTTCATTTTCAGCCCTCAAGGTAAAAAATTATCTTAGCTCCTTCTTGGATAAGTTAAATGCCCTATCATTTATATTTTATGCATTGAACCAGAAATAACTGATTCTGTAGGTTTTCAAAATTGTATAGATACATTTTCCAAATAAGAATCACGTAAAAAAATGATTGCGTAGATTAATTCGGATTTCAACTTATGGTAATACTGCAGTTTTTTGTTAATATTGTCAAATTTATAAGAAAATTTATAATAAACATACCTAAATATAAATAAAATACTAAATAGTTGTTCACTTGATACCTACTTTCACTCATCTAGTCTGGTCCCATTAGCTATTCGGAAAGCGTAAACACACCAAATGCAACGGTATTCGAGGACGCGCTTAATGACTGATGGCGTCTACTTAAGCGCGTAAATGCGGATAAACGTCCAGTACTAATGTTCATCTTACACGGTGCAGTTGCATTTACTTTAATTGTGTAAGAGTTGTGATTGCAAATTCAAAATATGGCCGGAAACTTCGAAAATGTTCCTTTAAAAAGGAAAAGATTTTAAAGGAAAAACTAAAGTTTATGTAATGAATGGGAAAAAAATACGCGGGCGGCGAACAAGCGAGAAGGTTCACGGCACATCTACACTGTTTAAGACTGGCGGTGGATTGCTAGAGTGTGGATGTATGTATATAAAACGCCACCGCGCAAGAAGAAGGGCATCGTGTGGTAGTAGAGAATAAATGTGTATATATAAAATAGTGTAATATAAATCTTGTTGAAATAAATATTTATGTAATTTAAATTAGTCTAAGTTTGTTAATCGTTTATAGTTGTTTGTAATTAGTGTTAGTGTAAATATTTTCTTTTGATAATAGACAATTAAAACAACACCTTTAGTATTATTTGAAAAGAATGTTACATTTATATATGTTGACCGAAAAGAGGTTGTTCTCTGGCGCGGAAACTTTTTAAGGACAATCAAGAAATGAAAAGATGCGAAAAGAATCGATATTTTTTACTGACGAAACTTGGATTAACGCTGATGAAGATTGTTTTTATTGTTTTTGTTTTACAGTGGTATACATATTTTGTTATTGGTTATTGTTACGAATTATTGGTAATGATACGTAACGAGTCTAATTTAATTGTGGTATTAAACGTTTTCATTGTCGTTTTAGATTCTGCGCGTTAGAACGTATTCTCTAAGCGGTAATGCATAGTTATGTGAACGTAGCCTTGAGCGGCCACCTGACCACTGTTTGTTTACGCTTTCCGAATAGGTAACGCGACCAAAGTTCAATTATATATCATCAGAAGGCGCTAGCCGTAAAAGAGCTTCAGGGCGCTCAGGAGATTAATCCGGGCCTGTCTGTATGACGTCCTTTTCATGGCTAGGTAGATGAATAAAAAAACACTTACGTGATATGGTACTAGATATCTGTGATATGGTATATAAAAGTATTTACATACTGTGTATAGATACTTGTATTTAGATACGTCACAACGTTGAGTGTGATAGATATCACGCCTGATTCTTTTATTTTTATCGTGTTTCTAATTTTACTAAGATGGAAGCTCGTTATTGATTTAAATTAATCATTTGTAGGTGAATGGCTTATTCTTATTCAATTATCAATTTTTTATTATCAATATTTTCGTCTACATCTTTTATTTAAAGGTTAAAGTCCTTATTTTAAGGTAAGGAAGAAAATTATAATTTATCATTAGTTGTCGTCGTTTGCTACTGGTTGCTTTATACATTTTAGTTCTTCAATTAAACGATTAGCAGCTATTTAAATGCATATTATATCTCGGGCTTCTATATTTACTAATTGAGAAACTCCATAAATAAGAATTTTCTACAAATATGGATAACAAAATGTACTATTAGTAGTTTTATTAATTATTACAGTTAGATTGATTGCAAAAAGGAGGTAAATAATGATTGGAGGTATTGGTTTGTAAATAAATTAACTACTGCTATGTAATTATACATTACACGATGTCGTCGAACAGTATATCCTCTCAATTGTTCATTTTTATAATTAAACAACATATAACGTTTACTTGTATACAGAGTGTAACAAATTAGCTTCTCACGACTAGGTTCTTTTAAGCCATAAAACATACAAGCATGGTTAAATCGGACAAGTTGCGTAATTAAAGGAGCGTTCTCATGATTATTTTGTTTTCTCAAAAATACTTGAATTACCTGACACATGTTAAAAAATGAATAAAAAAAATTTCTTGTAGATTTTTATTTTCTCCCAGAAAATAGAATTGTTATTCTGGTTCAATTTTTGCAACTGTCATTTGTTTTGTTCTTCTACAATATTGAAGAGTTCGAAGAAGTCTTGGAATCGTAAAACCTTTCTTTAAGGTTGCTCGAGAACATTCCGTATAAAACGACTTAAGTATGCAGTGTGAAAATATTGTGTCAGTATACATTTCGTATTCTTCAAGCGCACATGACGTCACGCCCGCAAAATTATTTTAAAGCGGTACTTACATTGTTTGCTTAAAGTTAACAATCGATGTTTGTTTACATGAAATAAAAAACAACGCAAAAAGTAATTACAGTCCGTAAGCATACATTTTCAATTAAAATATAAATTTAGCGTAACTAGTAAGAACAAATTTTTATTTATAAAAAATAATTTTATGCCAGGTAAAGATTTAGTTTAAGTTAGTTTAATTTCAAACAGTTTGCCAAATTAATATGCTTTAAATTTTTGTATGACTTTGCTGTTATAAAGTTGGTATTTAAAGCGTAACTAACGAACCATGTAATCATACTGTAATTGTACACAATTATTGCAACCAACAAATCGTTTCGTTCTTGTTTTTAGGCTTGTTGGTACATTTAATTTTTTTATCGACCCAAAAGACGGTGTAAAAGGTTTTGGAAATATAAATTAGTAAAGTATTGTCATTTCGGTTAGATCTAGGTTAGGTTGTATTTTGTATATTTGACGAACAAAAAAGCATTAAAACACATTGAGTATATTTTTATTACATTCTTTATAGTACCCTTTACTGTTATTACTTGTGTATGAATATACGATTTAGTGACAAGCCCATCAGAAACGTGATTGCCACACCATATTAAGAATTTTTATTTTGATCAGAATTTAAATCGATAATAGCCCCGATTCTATATGTATATCCGGTTGTGTGTGTATGTGTGTGTGTGTGTGTGTGTGTGTGTGTGTGTCTATATATATATATATATATATATATATATATATATATATATATATATATATATATATATATATATATATATATATATATATATATATATATATATATATATATATATATATATATATATATATATATATATATATATATATATATATATATATATATATATATATATATATATATATATATATATATATATATCGTATCTTTGTAATAAAAAACTATATATTACCCATTTGTATCACTGTTTCTTCAATATTATTTGCTTTTGGAAAACTACGGGACTAGGAAAAATACGTGGAAACTAGGACTGTAGAATAACCATAGGCGCCGATTATGTGATGACTCGAAGGCTGTGGCCCTCATTAAAATAATTTAGTGAGGAGTGAGCCTTCATTAACACGATTAATATATTTTAGGCAATAAAAATTCTAAATTAAAAATTTAAAGAGACGAGTCTACGCATTTATCCAACTGGAATACTTTTTGGTATATTTTTTCAAAAAAGCAAAAAATATTTAGAATTCATTAAAACTTTGATAACCACACCTATATAGCTCTATACATTTAGAGCTGAAAGATTCTTTTCTGCATTACGCAGACTAAAAAGCTACTTGCCTAAAAGCATTGCCTACATATAGAGTAAATTGTAAATATCTTCATTGAACGAACTGGTGCTCTAAGAAAAGTGTTTTCTTCTAAATAAGAGCTTATTATTTTATAATCCAAATATTTTCTGTTAACTGTGATTAGTAGTATTATTATATTATTGGGATGCACCAAAGATCGACCTGCAGCCTAACGGGATTTTATTAGAATATTGGATGGCTTAAAGCAAATACTTTAATATTATTAATACCGGAAACTCCATATACTTTAACATATGAAAATAGGGGACATTTTTTAAGTGCCATCTTCGCAGATGGGTGTGAAACTAACAACTAGTTTTTCGGTGAGAAACCTGCATCTAATTAAAAAATAGCACTGTTTCTGTTAAACGATGGTTTATTACTGTTATGCTAAAATATATATAGGTTATTAATTCAAAAGGTAAAGGTGTTTTAAAATAAAAGGTAGTTACCAATTTGAATTTGAACTATTATTTATTTCATGTTAACAATTATGAATTATGATAAAACGAAATAAAAGATTAACAGGTTAGATAATGAGAATTAGTACAATAGTCTTTAGTCTGTACGTCATTTAAGCAAATCTTCCACACGCGTCGTCTTTACGTCCTACATACGTCACACCGTCGTTAACTCGCGTCACAGAAAAATCACCCTCATTCACGGCCGTCTGCGCACTTTCTACTTTTCCCCAACTACCCTACTTTTAGGCAAGCGTCCACTATCACCACACACCACTTGTCCCTTCTTCCTCTTTCATCCCTACATATATAAACTTTTACAATTTATCTAAACTATCTAATCTTTCATTACGATGACGATTTTTTTAATTACTTTTCAAATATTTTAGAAATGTCAGGTTTATTTGCAAGAGGCGCTATTAAATTTTGTCTTCCATTTTTCAAAATAATTTTCCGGTATTAATAATATTATAATATTAAGTATTTGTTTAAGTTAAAGGTTCGTTACAACTAAGCATGCGTCTTATTGGTTCATGGCCAACTACCGCATATCGACGTTATTTTGTTTAATTTTCTTGCTGTACAGTGCGATCTATGGGTGCCCATTATTTATGGAATATAGTATATATCTCGGTAAATATCGACTTTATAAAAAAATTTGTTATATAAAAGTTGTTTAACATTTTATTTTCCATAATAAGATAGCATTCAATTGTTTTTATTTCAGAAAACAAATGAGTAATGAATAACACTTTAATTTTTTTAACTAGCAATGTACCCTTTCATTAGGCCCATTTGATAGAGATTTTTTTTTCTCTTTTCGATGACCTAAAATCTTAGTACCCTTATATCAGAAAATTTTTGAAAAAAATGTAAAAAATGTTTATTAAGTTAATTTCACCAATAACATGAATCTAGATATCCGAGATCGTAAAGTATCTCGAATTATTACCCTAAAATAAACAGATGTGCATCTACATAATGTACATAACAAAACAAATGAACAAAAAACAAAATAAAACAAATGAACAGAAAATTATGTACGTCTCTTATAAAGCTTGAAGACAAAACGGAATTAGCAATAAAATGGTTTTCATGGCAATAAGTGTTCAAAACGTTCGCCATTAACTGCAAGGTAGTGGCCCAACCTATCACGAAAAGCTTGAAAAGAATTTCTGAGCGATCTGGGAGAAATTGCTGCAGCTTCATTTTGTATTCGTTGCTCTAATTCGGCCAGATTCTGGGGTCGGTTTGTATACACTTTTGATTTTAAATATCCCCAGAAGAAGAAATCGCAAGGTGTAAGATCCGGAGATCGGAGAGGCCACTCCACAGACCCTCTTCTGCCTATCCAACGGGGCGGAAATACCACATTTAAATATCGGCGTACATCTAAATGATAGTGGGGCGGTGCTCCATCTTGTTGAAACCAAAGATCATCAAGATTTGCTTGGCAAGCTGGAATAATTTGCTGTTGCAATAATTACAAATAACGGTCACCAGTCAGAGTACCACGAATAAAGAATGGTCCAATTATGTGATCTGCACAAATTCACACCCATACGTTTAATTTTTGTAGTGTTTGGGTATGATTTTAGAACATCCAATGGGGATTTTCAGCGGCCCAATATCGACAATTATGCTTATTTACATTTCCATTTAAACAAAACGTAGCCTCGTCAGAAAAAAACAATATTATTAAGAAGATTTGGATTGTTGTTGATTCGCTCCATCATAAATTCACAAAATTCAACACGTCGATCGTAGTCATCTTCGGATAATTCTTGCAAAAAGTCGGTTTGCACGGATGTAATTTTTCTGAATGTAATATTTTCTGTATTGAACCTTTACTTACGGCATGGTTTAAACTTAACAGACGAGTTGAAATGTTTGGATTTTCTTCGATTTCTATTAAAACATCGAGCTTTTTATCTTCATTTGTCGCAGACCTCTGCGGACCAGTCTTCACCAGATCTTTAACGTTGCCAGTTTCCCTAAACCGTTTCAAGGTTTTGCTAACTACTGACTGGGTGATTGGTTCTCGATGTGGATAACGCTCATTAAAAATTTCACATACTTCTAATTGTGTTCGTTTGCGATCCCCATAACCGACTATAATTAAAATTTCTATACATTCAGTTTCTGTTAAATGAACCATTTTTATTTTTCCATGTACCAACAACTTAATTAAATAAACAAACTTCTGTCACAATAAAAGCCTACAATCAATTGTTAAGCCAAATGAAAGAGATCTCGGATATTTAGATTCATGTTACTGGTGAAATTAACTTAATAAACATTTTTTACGTTTTTTTCAAAAATTTTCTGATATAAGGGTACTAAGATTTTAGGTCATCGAAAAGAGAAAAAAAATCTCTATCAAATGAGCCTAATGAAAGGGTACATTACTATTTAAAAAAATTAAAGTGTTATTTATTACTCATTTGTTTTCTGAAATAAAAACAATTGAATGCCATCTTATTATGGAAAATAAAATGTTAAACAACTTTTATAACAAATTTTTTTATAAAGTCGATATTTACCGAGATATATACTATATTCCATACATAATGGGCACCGTGTATTTATTGGCGGTCTCAGTATTGAACCTCAATATTTCCTAGTTTGCTGTGTTCCTGTAAGAATATATTTTCTGGTTTTAATGTCATAAGACATAAGTCTCATTTGAAAATCGAATACGTACAAGATTGGCCTGTTCTTTTAAAAAATCGATTGTAAAATCTCCCCGAATAAATAAAGTTATTATTTCTGTTTATCATTTTGTTTATTAGCAGTACCCATATCTCGAAAATTACGAAAAAATTACATTTAGTATCTTTTTTTAAGAGAAAATCATCTAAATTAGTACAACCTACTTTTAAAATAAGCTTGGCGTGCTCGAGCGCCGACATGATTACTATAGCTTAGTTAGCCGCAGCTGAGAAAAAAAGATCACTATTTCTACTTAATCTTTTTTTTAGCCGTGTGCAATACTGTGGGTCAGGATTGCAATTTATTCAAATTATGTGCAAACTAACATTATCGAAGAGAAAAATTGTTATTTTAAATTTTGTTTTGTAAAAACATATAAAAAGAAGAAGTTATCTACCAACTGGTATCGAACCTGGGACGACAGCGACTTAAGTCATTATCACCTCGCCTTGGCTAACTGAACTATGGGGTTATTTCGGCTCTTGAGCGCACCACACTTACTTTAAGTTGCACTAATTTAAATGATTTTCCTTAAAAAAAGACTAAATGGTTTTTCATTCTCGGGATATGAGTATTGTTTAAACTAATAAACAAAATGATCAACAGAAATAATAATTTTATTTACGTGGGGAAACGATTGTTTAAAAGCACAAGTTAATTTCTAAATTTTGATTTGATTTGAGTATTTTGATTGTGTGGACTAGGTCCATCAGCGGGTGAGCACCATGAAAAACTTCACCCGAGGCGTAAATCCAATCCACCCACACCGGTACTCATGTCTGCACTGCTTCCTCCTCAACGTTAATGAGTATCCATCGAAAACACTTACGTGAATCTCTACCACACATTGCTTTCTGACTGTTCTATGGATAAACGGTGTATGGTCTGCACCGATCACCCAACATACCTAGATATAACTGTAGAAGTTTAATTAATAATTCCTCTGGAAATATTTATATACTCGTATGCAGACCGTGTTTGTTAGTTGGTAAAGCTCTAAACAGGCCAGCCCTCATTAAAATTTTGAAAAGTCGGCACCTATGAGAATAACCTTAGATTATTTTTAGTTGATTTATGTTTAGACAAAATATTTATGATTAAAAACAATGACCTCGAACGCCAATGAATTGCTTCCTGAAGAAAAACAAAATGTAGTCAATGAAAGATCTCATAGATCCCTAACCATAACAGATAAGAGACGATCTGGGGTGACTTGTTTGTTTTCACAAAAAACATTCATATATCTTCTACGTCTTCATGTACTGACAGAGTTGTTACCCGATTAGTGCACTGGTTATAAAACCCTCCAATCTCCATTTCGATCTACAGGTTTTAATAGAAAAAGCGAAACGAAATAGCGGCGCTATATGTATATAGTATGTAATGAAGATCAAAATTAAAATACGATATATTTATTTTATTTACCTAGTTGTAAGATCTAAATGTCATCTTTGCCACTTCTTACTCACTTATAATAAGGCTCACCAAGTTTTAATTGTGGCGGGGTGACCAAATTCTAGGCAGATCCAGTTTTCAAGTCCCAGCCACACTTGTGGTTGGACTCGCCCAGGCAGTGAAAGCCTGTACGCTAGACTAGGGGTGATAAGGGGGAGGGAAACTTCCTCCGAGACGGCAGTAGATGGCTTTGGCATTAGCCTGGAGAGCTAGTATAATCCAAGTATAATAATCCAAGTTTTATTTTAACATGACTCACCTACGTTAGCTTACGACCACGGCTCCCCTTAGGGAACTACAAATTAAATTACGCTCAATTAGCTCGTCAGTTACATTTATAAGAGCTACCAGTACTCACTGATGGGAGTGAGGTTGTTTATTCACCCTCTACTAGCTCTCCATGCTATTAACGCAGCTATTAATGTGCTCACCCCTCAGGGTCCGTCTCCGAAGGAGGCCATTAAGAGATTAGGGAGTCGCTGCTGCGATAAACTTTGCTAGTATCACTCGCGTACTGAAGACTAGCCCCGTTCTGGACCGTCCAGTCATAGTGTAGCGATACCAAACACCGACCTGGAGAGCTAGTAGAGGGTAGATAGGCAACCAGTGCTTACTGGTAGCTCTTAGAAAAATAAGTGACGCACTAATTGAGCGTAACTCAATTCGTTGACCACTATGAGGGCGTGTCCATTAAGCTGTAAGGCAGGTAGGCCACGTTGAGCAAATCTTGGAATTCATATCCCCTCTCCCAATTTTATCATTTTTGGTCCAATTAAGCATACCAAGTATCTAATGGAAAGAATGTTTGATTGATTGTGATGGTCGGAATGTATAGATTAGAATAAATTGAAACACTGAAGCATACGGTACAATGACAGATGGTTTTCTGTAGGTCCTAGAATCATGTTTAGAATAGTTATAAAAGAATAATAATAAAATAGTTAATAAATCGTGATGAAGAATCCATTTTATTTTCGATCTTTATTCTAAAACCCTAAAATCGAATATTTCTAGTTAACTGTTGCACATAGTGGTACAGAAGCGTAGAACAGTATCAATATTCGATTTTGACAACTTTTTAATTTTAAATGGGACACCCTGTATATTTTTACTATTTTCAGTTATATAGTCTTTATTACTATTATTAGACTGCATTTTAAGTATTTTCGATTAGTATACAGGGTTATCGAAAAAGACTGACACATTGTTAAATTATTTCTTTATTATAAAACATATATAAAACAAAATATATTGATAGCCACACTCTCAAAGTTTATAAGTGGAATAAATCTGAATTTGTGTGCTCTGAATACATCCAACTGCATTATAAACAAAAATAGTGTACAACTTAACTTGGTGTTTAACCAACTTTAATATTTGACTTTTTTCGTAACTCATGCAGTTTTCAAGATGAAACACGGGGTCGTCCTACATGAGTCACCCTATATACTTAGTAATATTAATTTATGATATAACTTATGTATACGGTGTATCCACAATGCCTTGATTAGATAAAGCCTAATTAAAATGCAGTATCCACATACCTTTTATACCTGTAACTAATAATAATAATAACGACTACTACCTATAACCTGAAAATCAGGCCCCAGAAGCTTGTGATAAACTTGTGTGGGAGGGAGGGGCGATTATTATTATTACGCAGGCCAATCGTGCGGCTGCAGCCGACTTGCAGATGGTATAGCACAAATCCAACATTTTCGTTACAGCTAAGTAGAAAACCTTAACCAGATCTACCGGCACCTGGATTCGATCCCGGTGCATCTGGGTGAGAGACTATCACGCTAGCCGCTACACTACCAAGGCTTTAATAATAACTGCTTTAAATGACACTTAATCGTAATGTTATTGCTTTTTAAATCATTACATTCTTTATCGAACCAGAATCCTAGTCGACAGAGTTTTTTTTAAATCAAATTCCAACAGCAATTTTATTATTATTTGTTAGTGGGTTGGTCTATCGGGCGAGTAAACTATCTAAAATATCTCGAGAACGGCTGGTCCTACAAAGAAAATATAAGAGACCTTTTTTGTTGAGAAATAAATTATCTATCTTGTTTATTTAAACATTTTTTTTGTAAAATTAATAGTTTAAGAGTTATGACACTGTAAAGTTTTTACTTTTTAGTTTTTTGCTAAATAATTTTCAAACGGCTGATATTACGTTGATAACAGTTATTATCAATGTTATAGAGCGTACGATTTTAAGATTGATTGAGATAAAGTTCATTGCGCGTTTTTTTATGTGGTGCCTCCAGGAAGCCTAATCCATAGAATCGTTGTGAGAAAGAAATTAGATCTAGTTTAGAATTTAAACTAGTTTTTTATGGTCCAGATTCATGCATGTATATTGATACCTCAACATACAACAACACTACTTGCCTTTTCTTCTGTTGTTTTATCCAAACAAATGTCATCTTTAACTGTCTCTTCAATTTCTTCTTCATCTTCATTGTCTAAAAGCTGAGTTACGTTGTCGCATGTTTGTCCACCAGAAGGTGTACGCATGATTGAAAATTTGAGACTAGCTTTTCTACATTCACATGCTAAATTGGTTTGCTGCCTATGAGGCGAATTATAGCACTGAACTAATACAGTACGTAAAATGTAAGATGCCACAGCATGGAATATATTTAGATATAGGGTGACCTTTGAAATGATGAGGATGGGTATTATTTGGGTAAGGAGGAGTAGATGTTGTTATGTTGGGAAATCCCGTATTTAGATTTATGACGCCCCTTTCAAGCTTGTGCATGGATAACGTTGGAACTGTACTATTTACAACATATAGTACGATTATTCAATTTCCAGCGCGTTATAGGTCTCAAACTACTAAGTTTGAGAAAAGAATATTTCATACAAAATTTGTAGAAAATCGTACGCTCTACAATTTCGATAATAACTGTTATCAATATAATGTCAACCGTTTGCGAATTGCGCAAACAAATTGCAGTGTAATAACAGTAATAACTTTTAAAATATTAATTTTATGAAAAAATTAAATTTAATTCTTAAGATATTTGCAAAATATCTTACATCATGCATTTATCAAGATGGCGGCTGAAACATATTTGACTCCGTAGCACCAACTTGGTCTTATACGCAGGACCGACCCACTAACAAATTCCAATAATAAAATTGCTGTTGGAATTTGTTGCATTTTGGACTCCTGTTTTTCGGTCTGCCAACTGGGCTACAGTGCATTTTTGGATAACCGTTGTTATTCTTCTCAAAAAAAGCTAACATTTTTTTATACCTATACCATGCCCATATACAGTATGTCCACGGATTGAGTTCACAAAAGTGGTAAAATTTTTATTTTTAGTTTTATCGAAAAATGTCATTCTTGACAAAAAGTTTTGCTTGTTGTAAGACCACAGAAAATTAAAACAAATTTACGTTTTATTTTACCTGCTTCATCTTATAGTCAATTTTCTGCGAAACCATATGAAATTTTGCACTAAGTTCAAAACTTTAAAAATAATCTAGTAGGTGACGTTTATGCACTATTAAGCAATAATTTCGAATTGTCATTGTGTCACCAGGTTAACTCTTCAATAAAGAATTTACCTTGTAAAGTGCTATAGTCTGCTGAAAATAAAAAGAAGGCGAAAAAGGCAGACCGTGAAGACGCTGTGTCACATGCAGTACCTTAGCTATCCATTCCGTGTTTGAGAATTCTAGGCTGAGTTTACCAAAAAGAGCAGCAGAGGTTGGTTTTAGCAAGAGCCACTTACAAAAAATATTCAAGGGAAACAAAATTACTCCCTACAAACCAAAATTTATTCACACTTTAAAAGATTTGGGATTATGGCACGAGGCTTGATTTTTATGCATGCATTGGCGAAAAAATTAGAAATAACCGGTTGTTTCACTATAACAATGTATTTTCTGATGAAGCAACGTTTACGACAAATGGAATTGTTTCATCCCAGAACTGCCGATATTGAGCTATATAATAAAAATCCTCATTGCAGGATTTAATGTAAGAGCCAATTTTATAAAAAGTAAATGTTTGATTTTCTGTGTTACCAGACAGAATAATAGGACCGTATTTTTTGGATGAATCATTAAATTAGGAAGTATATTTGGATTTGCTAGACAACTTTTTAATACCAGAATTAGAGAACCTTTCTTTATAGCAAAGGCGTAGAATGTTATTTCAGCATGATGGCTGTTGAGCTAGTGAAAATCCTCATTACAATTCAATGTAAAAGCCAATTTTATAAAAAAGTAAATGTTTGGTGTGCTGTGTTACCACACAGAATAATAGGACCATATTTTTTGGATGAAGCATTAAATCAGGAAGTATATTTGGATTTGCTAGACAACTTTTTAATACCAGAATTCCTTTGGAGCAAAGGTGTAGAATGTTATTTCAGCATGATGACTGTTCGTCACATTCGACTTTGCTGATAAGAGGATAATTGCTACAACCCATAACCCGGAAACCAGGCCCCAGAAGCTATAAGCTTGTGCGGGAGGGAGGGGGCGATTATTATTACGTAGGCCCTAAATGCCCAGACTTACAGACGGATGGCTGGATGAATATTTTCCTAAACGATGGATAGGACGGTATGAACCGATAATCTTTCCGCTCAGATCATCCGACTTAACAATTTTGGATTTTTCTCTATAGGGCTACCTAAAACAGAAAGTGTACCAAACAGACATTGGCCACAACATTGAAAATGTTAAACAAGCAACTATTAATGCCATAAATGAAATCATCCCGGACATGCTACGAAGTGTATATAATGTATTTCGAATTAGAGTGGAGAAATACTTTAAGGTTGATGGAGACTACGTCGAATAGTTAATTTTTATTTATTATTTTTGTTACTGATTAGAAATAAACGATTACTGTTGCATTGCAATTCGCAAGAATTTTTGCTTAATAATGACATAAACATGAACTGAGTGCAAATGGTGTTCCATATGGTTTCACAGAAAATTGACTATAAAATGTAGCAGGTAAAATAAAACGCGAATTTGTTTTAATTCGCTCGGTTCTTACAACAACCGAGACTTTTTATCAAGAATGGCAGTTTTCGATAAAACTAAAAATAAATTTTTTTCCGCTGTAGTGAACTCAATCCGTGGACACACTGTATCCTTCACAATTTCTTATCAATTTCTGCAATGTATCCGAAATAACAACAATTCTTAATTAATTCTTTTGATGTGAACGTATATAAAGTTCTCTAAAAATGCTGTTTTTGGTATGTTTGGCCAATGTGCAACCTAGGTATATACTATAATGGTAAACCTATAGATGATTTAAAGCTATGTAAGACCTCCTGCAGTATCGTTTTACACATCGAAAAGCTATAAAGACGAAACTAAATTACATGTGGAGTTTATAATACACAAGTGTCGGTAATAATTAGTGCTATGAGACTAATTAAATAATTTAATTACGGCTAAATGGTCCAGTTTATAAGATCCGTTATGAGAAAAAAATTTAGAACTGCCACTAACTGTGACTGCAATACTCTGATAATAATATTTCGTTTTATGGGTGGTATATAAAAGATATATTTATTGATGTATTAAAATCAACTTAACTGCAACTAGAGGATTTTTAAATAGTTTTGTAATTAATAACAGTAAATTTGTTTAATAATGGGCCTCATGAATGGTAGGTTGGTGCATTGCCACGATTTCCATATGACGGTTCTTTAAACAGTATTTACTACTATTTAGGTTCATCTTTTGGTTCAGTAGGTCTAGTAAAAATTAATCTCTCTGTTGTCAGCACTTTGTTAAAAATCATTTTTAGTTCCCATTACAATCATTTGCAACGTTTATAACTCTTTCATTACTTAGAGAGATGGATTATATTTTTTTAAGCTATTGTTAACTTATGATTATCTCAATTTATACAAACAATATTTAACACACACAATAGTTTCGTGAAAGCCAAACCTATTTATATTGTTTATATTCTGTAGCTGTTGAGGATTACGCTTAAAATGTAGATGTAAATCTTCGATAATGGGAAGTAATTTCTGGAAATTAAACGTTTTATGGGAATTTAAAAGATGTAACTGGTTTTCATTATTTGAAAACGACGCAAATTTACCGCGTAAAACTGGTTAGCGTACAAGGTTATTTAAAATTGAAGACATTCATTATAGATTAATAGACATATTTTGCAAATTACTTACTTTTCTTTTTATTGAAACTGAATAATGCATTTAAAATTGTTTAACTTGTCAAAATAGTTTTTAACAGTTGGTCACGCTATTTAACAAAATGATGAAAATATTTAAACTGGAATTAAATATAAAAAGCACGTTCTAGCTTTTAAAAGCACGAGAATGTATTTAATTTGTATTTTGTCTGACTGTCACCTTTTTTTATATCTTAACCGATAAGATGTATTTTTACAATAAAAAGTACTTAAAAAGTAACAAGTGGTAAATGAAGATATATTTTAATGACAAATTTTATTCAAAAAAACACAAAATAAACAAACTAAATTAAAATTGAAAACGCTTAAAATTAATGATATAAAAAGAAAACTGGATATCAAACAAAATAAAAGAAAAATTAATTCTAAGACAGTATAATTCTTTTTATCTTGAAAATTAATATTTCTATCATTAATCTAACTATTTTAAAATAAATAGGGGAGAGTCTGGAACAGTGGCCACCTTTTTATAATAACATCAATAACAACCAAAATTAAACCTTTTTTATAGAATCTGTTACCATTAGATAACAAACACTGTTTTTAGCTCTACAGTATTACATTCTAGAACTGAAAAAATAAAATTATAACAAAGATTTTGGAGTTGGAAAAATTTAAGATAAAAGTGGCCACTGTGCCTGCAGTGATGGTACAGTGGCCATTAGAGTATGGTACTGTGGCCACTACTGTGTAGGAGATGGGAATAGTAAAAACAAGTACATAGACATTTACAGAATAATGATTTATTTTGTAAAAAATAATTTGTATTAAAAAAAAGACAACTTAAATTTAAAAAACCAGCCAAAAGCTAACAAACATACATGGATAAATTAATGGAAAAAACGGATTTGCTGTTCTAGTAGTGCCGCCTATTTTTACAGGTTGAGATAAAGAATGTACAAATCACCAGGAACATCTAGGAGATAATATCTGAAATAAATAAAATAGTGTACTAAATAACAGTACAGTGACCTATATAACAAAGAAGTGGCCACTGTACCTACATTTAACATGGCCACTGTACCATCAACTACATGCTTTTTAAAAAAGTAGGAATAAACAAAAACTACCCAACGCAATCAAAATATTATTATACCAATAAATATTTACATGTAGTAGGTATAAGCGGTCAACGCTAGTTCCTTTCGACGTTTATTTATTTAGCCACTAACAATTATTTTACTTGCCTGTTGTATTTTACTTCAAGTACACAATTTCAGGTCGAGTTTGTTTTAAAATAAAAATCTTGAGATTTAAATGGAAAAACTTTGTTAATATACTCAGTGTTCTATTGGTACATTCTGTGCTAGATGACAGCACCTAATCTTTATAAATAAGAAAATGGCGGGAAGGTGGCCACTGTTCCTGCATGGCCACTGTTCCAGAAAATGATTAATTTCCATCCCAATTCCAAGGACCATTATCAAACTTTATCATAAAAAAATTCTTTTCAAAAAAATTTAATTCACTAAAGAATTTCACAGCACTGTTTAAACAAATATTATAGTTGGATAGAAAAAAAATTCCTCTTTTCAAAGATATAAAACTTATACTAATATGTAATAATAAGCTTAGGATTGAATGGCAACCAAATCAATTTTCCAATGCATATAAATTTACATTAAAACATGAATTAATTAATTAATACCCTTGTTTACCTCTTTTTGTAATTACAAATTCCCTTCTTATATCCTATGGAACAGTAATTACATAAATCTTGATATCCAAACTCCTAACTAATAACTAAATTACATACTTTTAAAATACTATGATTAACCGCAGAAATATTTGTTTTTCAAATGCTTAGATCTTCTACAATTAATGATCCTTATATTGGCATTTATGTCTTAACTGTGTCCAAGAACTTGCTTGACAAAACTACAATAAAATATTTAAGTTCTAAGACTTCTTAATATTTAACATGAAACTACTCAAATCGTTGATTAAGATGATTTTTAATTTTTCAACAAAAAAAAACAGTTGGTAAAGCAATAAATATGCATACATTTTTACAACCATACCCCTTATCTGTTTTAGTTGAAAACAAGCCTTGAAATGGCCTTAAAACTTATTTATTTGCAAAAATCATGTGGCGATAGATAGCCAACGTTGGCTAACCAAGAAAATTTACCAAATTAAAAAACTTTAAAATTTATCCTTTTTCTATTTACTGTGTTATAGAGAGTTTATCAAAATGAAACAGTTTTATTTATTTTAATTAAAATTCAAATTAGTAAAAATTTCATTTCGCCTGAAAGGTAAGTAAAAATTGGCATGTTAATAACATTATAATATATATTGCATCGTAAATAAATAAACAGCACCGTATAAACTTGATATAATATGCATATATCCCATAAATATTGAGTAAATATGTGTCTGGCTAAATCTGCATGAAAGAGATAAAACAAAACAAAAAACATTTTTTTGATTTATTGTCTGGAGAAAACCGACAAAAATATAAAACAATAAAACTTTGTTCAACATAATAAATATGATGTAATATTATGAAATATTATTAAAAACTTAGAACAGAAAGTTATATCCATAAAGTTGCATAAACCATTTAATAAAAATTAAATACACTATTTCAATTGATTTTGCACCAACCAAACGTTTATTATTATTAGGGAACAAACACCTTCATACACTTGCGCGTAATGCAATTCCAACGACGGACTAATGTCGACTGGGACCAGGGAACCAACATTGCCGCTTATGAGCCTCAATTCTAAAAATCTAATTATTATATTTTCACAGTACGCCGTATAAAAACGTTTTATAAAATAGAAAGAAAGTTCAGAGGTTTTCACGCTAAAACACATATTTTACATATTCATTGATGAGATATGTAATATTTATATGCTCTATATAATATATACTAAATTGGAAATATTTTTTTGAATATGTACGTTAAATATTTCTAAAATATGAAGTTCTAAATATAAATTGTTTGCTCAAAACGAAACGTTTAGTAAATCTAATCATGCTAAATTTTATGTTAAGTATTTTTGTATATAAAATCTTTAACAAATATCATAGAAACATTTAATACATATTGATACGATATTTATATGGGGAGATTTAATATATTGGATACAGATACAAATGATGATTGCAAAAAGATAAAAATACAAAAATTACAACTTGCTTACCTTAATAAAGATTTCTATGATGCTCCGGATAAACGTATTGCAAGAAGCGGGTCCTTTAAAAGTACTCTAAATTCTTATAGTTATGGGCAAAACAATAGAAAAGCACATACATAAATAAATATCCAAGATAATAACATAAAAATTTTTATTTTTATTAACCCAAAGCAATTAAACAATAAACACACAAAAAATAATTGATACCATCAGAATAGATTCTCTATAATCTAAATCTAGATATAAAGTTATTTATGTTCTACAACAGGTGTGCACTCTTTGCAAGATGAAATTGTAAGAGAGCTTGTTAAGAAAATGCCTGTCTATTTATATGATTTGATTAAAACAATTGCCTTCTTTAAAAATTTTGAACAAAACAAAAGATTCTTGACATTTCTAAATATTCTTACCCCTATTATTGTTTATAAATTTTAATTAACACTAAACTAATTAGATAAACTTATAGAAATTAAAATTCTGAATTCGTTGATACCCACCACTCGTGTAAACAAACAAAATTAACTTTACAATTGAATGTGGTTGACATCCCTATCTTCTTAAAACTTTTATTGAGTTAGTTACTTAAAAATTCCTTTCACACTTTCCTATCTTTACAAATTTAAACATTATATCCTTAGAAACATTAGTTGTACAGTTTTAGGTATCAACATGAATTATAAGTCAATTGATAATATTTTACTGAACTTTCTAAAGGCGCAAGCCAATTACATGCTTTTATAATAAATGATATCAATAATACAAAGCAACCCCTACATTTAAAATTGTTTAATTGCTAATACTTGCATACAACCTTAATACAATAACACTTTGTTCTAGGTGAAATCTTACATTGAGAATAAACTTTAATTAAATTGAAAAATTATATAATCGAGACTTAATTGTCAAGTTAAAAAGAAAATTATGTATGTTCTTTGGAGAAACAAGATTTCTACTTATCATTTATATATTTAAAGTGTTCTAGTGTGCATTCTTGTTCTAATTACCTAGATACAATCTCATAAAGGAAAAAATTATTAAAATTTTCAATAGTTGGAAAGTGCGGTTATGCAACCCATTTAATATTTACGAAAATTCAACCGCTCCAGATCGGTTTACACCAGGGTCGTTTGAAAATGTAAATTCCTGTACCAAACCACGTCGAAAATTGACTCGGGTTATTTGCCAATTTTATTATTCGTGAACCGGTCGTTGAAGTCGTAACTTTAACTAACGCCTTTTAACACGCCTTATGTACGACCAACGCGTCAGTGTCGATTACCGAAACCAGCCAAAACTTATTTAACAACAGAACCGGACATTACGGATTTGAGAGTCTCAAATCTAAAAATATTATTTTAGAATGAAACGTTTAAAAACATTTAAAAAAATGAAATGAGAAGGAAAGAGATTTTCACACTTCAACACACGTTTTTACATTACCTAATTAAACATTGATGAGCTATGTAATATTTACTTAATCTATATAATATATTCTAATTTTTTTTAATTACCTATTTACAACCTACTCAGATTTTACATGACTATTAAGTAAATTGTATGTATAAGTTTAGCTTGAGCCGAGAATTTACCCATTCGTGACGCTCCTTCCATTGAAGTACTTAGTCTTCTTCTTCTGTCGGGACTATGTCTCTAGGCCATTAACGATGGAGTCTTCTGGTGAACACTGGCCTGGTGAACTTCTGAAAGTTGTTGTGCGAAGTTGTTTCCGTGACTAAGTAGTTTAACGTGGCAACTATTCGCAAATCTTTTTATTTCATCTGTGATAAATGGAATTTGCAAGTTGCGATGCAGAGTGAAGTTGGTTAATTATTAGGGAGCATCTACAAGCTGCGAAATGTCCATGCTTGGAAATATTGGAGTATTTTGGTGTTAGTTGGTTTAGTACAGCTCCAAAATTGGATGCTATACGTCCAGATTGGTTTACAAAATTACTTTGTAGAGTAATAGAATGTTCTCAGTGGAAAGTTTGGATTTTCTACCCTACAGCCAATACATCTGCTTGAGTTTTAAGTTTAATTACGTGTTTTTCGATTTGATTAGCCAAGTGAAGTCCCAAGTATTTGACTTCAGTTTTAAGTGGAATTGGGAAGTTGTTTTATATAACTTGTGGATAATCGCTATGTTTTAATGTGAAAGTGATTTTTGTCGACTTGTCTTTATGATTACCGAATTAGCTAACTAAAGGCCCAAATCTTACGAATTGCAGTCTGGAACGTCAATGGACTTTAACTAATAGATGTCTATAATTTCTGAAACGCACTTCACTGCCAGAAGCTCATTTCGTGTATCCTAAATTGGAGATATTTTTCAAAATGTATGTTAAATATGTATAAAATATAAATATTTAAATGTATATTTCTTGCTCAAAATGAAACATTTCTTGAATATTTCCAATCATGATAAACTCTATTTTAAGGTTTATTTCTATATTAAATGTTTTTTAAAATATACTTATAAATATGCATAAAATAGAAAGATTCAAATATAATATAATAATGGTAATGTAGAGATAGCATTAACATACTTGTATATTGATGACCCATTTCTTATTCTAAAAAGTAATTTTCTTCAAGAACCTACATAGTATTTTTAGATTAGTATTTTTAATGTCGCTTACATCAGCAACAAAAATAGTTTCAACCAAATAAACTAGTCGTAAACATGCAGAAGGCTCTGTCTTTGACGTTCTGTAAAGTGAGGTCAATCAAGTGAATTAGACAATAAGCTGAAATGGAACATTCATATTAGTAAACTAGAAGGCCGATTATCAATTCCTCTATATTGCATTCGTAGATTTAAAGAATATAGTACCCATGAATTTGCAAGACTCACTTATTTTTCTATACTTCACAGCATGATTTCATCCTCCTTCAACAACAAGAAGCTATAAGAATATTTGTAGGTCGAAGCAACAGATAGAGCTCTCGAGAATTTTTCAAACATTCGATCTGCATTGAATAGAAGGAAGCCCAAGATTTAGGTTTTATTTCAAAAATCAAACCAAACGGATGCAAGCGGTTTAAAAATTTCTAAAATTGATAACCGAAAAACCATTTTGATTCAGTTGATAACCATTGAGTCACTGAGACTCAATGGTTGTACTGACATTAGGAGTAGGTAGACGGCAATAAAATCAAAAATTAGAGACTAGTGCAAGAAAACTTTTTTAGTCAAATTCTATTTACGGGTTTTCTAATTTTACTTTTCAGCTGAGACAATCTCTCTTTGGTGGTCAGGTCAGAGTATGTATAGTGACAGTGAACAGCGGCTACTTGCCTTCTCTTTTCCGTTCTCGCGCGTACCTATATCGACTTTTCTACCTGCAATGCTAGGCTTGACTAGCTATAAGTTACATGAATTTTCTTTTTGGCGTCGTTAGATTGTAACGGGCTGGTTATTACGAATATTTACTTAGTTTTATTCTAATGCTCGGTTATCGTATAAAAAGAATTCCCCCTTGGTACGTGCAGCAAAGTTTAAACAGTATTCAATCAGAAACTGGTATTCAATTACTTTGTTTATTATTATAATTAATAGAATTATTTTATACAAACATTATTTCCATGAAGCGCGCTAATAAATGTTTCATATCAAAAATATACAACAATTTGTGATTACTCTTCAAGCAACAATTAAGTTTATTTTAAGCCAAATTTTTAGATATTAAAATGTTTACAAATAATATATTGCCTTCGGAACCATATTTTATATTTTATTAAAGATAATTACACTAGGAATAGGGTTTTACTTTGATAATCCTGCACCTGCTTGCATTTTTCAAAAGAATATGAGGGGTAATTTAGTTTAGTTTTTATTAATTGCAATAATGTCATCATGGCTTAGAATATAATCCCCTCTTGAAAAATTTTGAAGATACAACTGCCATTCCGTTGCGGAAGTTGGCCTTAACAGCGGGACAATACCGTGTAGCTTTCCGCGAAGACGGACTGACACGTTTGCGTAGTATAAATTCAGTAAGGGAAATTTTACTGAGATTTTAGTTGTGTGCGTTGATGGTTTTGTAACCTTTCCGTGTCGTTGTGTTTAGGGCTTAAACCTTTAAGTAGGAATTAAACAAGCCAAAAAACTTGTATGTATTTGGCTGTATTATATCTGGAAGTTGTATAACAATTATTTTGGTTGGTTTAATGCCGATGTGGTCAAGAGATTTAAAGAAATTAGTGGTGAAATCTGGCGCTTTAAATTTTGAAGGATCCTTGAATCCATTAAGTACGGAATTATCTCTCTTCTTATTATTCAGTGTCAGTGTCAAATTTATAATAATTTAATTTTAACGATCTCCAATCCTAATAAGGACAGAATTAAGTAAATATATGTCATTTTTTTCTAAAACTAAAATTTTTTAACTAAAGACTTCTCTAATATTTTACGATTTTCGAAAAAGAATTTTTTGGTTAAAAGAATTGGAATTCCCAGGCTTAGCGTGGCGAAAGAGCCTTAGTGGTGCTAAATTATGTAATCTCTTTAGTAGTTTATCATATTTTTTCTACTATCATTTTTAATTCTAATTTTATTTTTTTTCCAGGTAAGTCTATACACAGAGGAGCATTCATGTACAAGTAAGTTCAAAAACTAAGTATCAAGTACTAGCAAGTAGACACAAAATAAACAATTGTGTGTTAAATTCAGAGTAGATGTGTGGAACATTCTGTTTCTACTTATACATTTTATATTTTTGCTAAGAGAGTTAAGGACCTTTTAACAAACTTAGAGTGAGAGATTCTCTTGTTTTTTAAATATTTATTTGATCTGTTAGGCGCTGTTACTTAACTGTGCAGTACATACTATATCTTTATAAATAATGGTCTTCAAGTTTGAAGATAAAAAATAGATGAAGAATACATTAAGATTATGTAAAAATATAATAGAATTAATAAAACCACTATAAAACCGGAAGTAATAAATGCTTGGAGTGGGAATTTTATAAGAGAGAACCTTTTATGTCCAACTCCGATAGTAATCAGGCATTCAGATTCATAAACGCATTTTTCATTTACCTTAAAGGCATGCCTTTAGCTGAAGAATGGTTGTAATACTAATGATTATTGTTTGCTATTTACAACTTAGAATAATGTGTGAGATATCGTGCAGTACAATAACACGCAATGCCGGGTGAAGTTTAAACTAAAAACCTGTAAATAGTATACCTATTGATAGGTAAATGAATTCAAGTCAATCACCTTCAGGGCAGTTTGTAAAACATCATTTTCAACATGAATAATTTGAAAATGATTTAAATGTCAGGTGATTGCAACCCAGAGGAACATTGTTTACGTTAGAACAGTAAATTTAAAAGCTCAACGAGGAAAGCAATTTTAGCATGTTAATGTATTGGAAGCCCATTATTAGCAGAAACAATTCAAGAACTGAATGTAATGACCCATAAATAACAAAGTTAGAGACCATTAAAGCAATTGGACAATCAATTTAACCACTCTCGGTAAAAGAGATCCATTCACAGCTGACTTCCTAATTTTTAAAGATATGGAGAAGGACAACCATTCCTAGTTTAGTAAGCAAGTCTAGTTAACTTCCATTTTGAAAATTCTGTATCCCGAGAACGAGCAGAGGAGTTCTATTCAAGTGTAACCATTTTGGATGTGAAATAGAAGGTATCTTAAGAATAGCCCTATCTACGACGAAGCCTATTGCCTTCTGTAGTGGCCGTGTTTCTGGTCACATTATCGAACTCGATTAAACAAAAAAATAGAACCTCCGTAAATTAGAATGTTTCAAAAATTTCGTAATTTGGTGGTAATAATTCGTGATAAGCATGGCGCATATTTATGGACACAAGTCTTTTTGTTCAATTTTTGGCATTGAAGATAGGTTATTATTAGGGGCCCGATGGTCATTCATGTGTAGAACGTGAACAATGAAGTCCATCACCTCGTCGTGATAAATTTTCATAATAACTATATGCGTTATTTCTAGAAAGGCAGAGTGCACCTACTGGCTGTTAAGATGCTGTGTTTAACTAGCCCTGTGATATTACTTTCCAACATACTGTCTATTTGTTTTACCCCAAAAATTTCCCTCAGTATTTTTCCTTCCAATACCTCCAATGCCTTTTGTTCTTTATGTCTCATGGTCCATACTTTGCTGCCATATGTGACAATTGGCCAAATGACTGTACAGGGTTTTTGAGGAACAAGAAATCCTTACGCCATTTTTAATTTTACGCACCTCAAGAAACATTTGCTAAAGAGGTCAACTTTTGGGAACTACTGAAAATAATAGTCAAAACAAACTGTGACATCACCTAGCATCAGCTGCATCAATGTATCATATATCACATTGAAAATGCACTTAGGTGCATCCAGCTTCAACTGCTATTCTTAAATCAGTGACCACCAACCCACTTATTACTTACTCGGTGATTATGAAAGTTAGTTACTAACGATATTAAGCTTTTTTGTTGCAGTTTATGTGTACTATCATCTGTCCAGGGGATAGGAACCTTAAGTGAAACACCCTGTATAAAGCTGTATCTTCAGTTCTCTTGATACGCTTTTATTTTTTAGTAGCCCATTTAGATCTTGCGGTTACCTGCTATTGGCCTCGTTAATACTGTCTCTCCTATTTGTGGTTTGCGCATAAACACTGATTCCTAAATATGTGAATCTGTCTCCTTTCCCAAAGTTATGCATTTTATCTTCATTTGTTTGTATTGTTAAGCTCCTTCCCCTTTCAAATTCTTTAAGTCTCCTTTCAAGTTCACTCCACGTGGACTTTGTTTTTGTTTCGCATATTTGTAGGCCTTTATCTGTTGCCGATAATTCTAATCGGTGCACTACTTCCTGTATTCCTTTACACTTCTTGTTAAAATAAGTATGTCGTCTGTAGAGGTCATACATTGATGTTTTTTGTGGTACTATAAACCTAATCTGATAATTTCCTGTCTTTGTGTTCTATCTTCTCTAATACAAAGTTAAAAAGTTGAAACCTTGCTTCATTCCCAACTTCACCTCAAACCTGCTAGACAACGCACTATTTACTTTAACCCTATTGTATGTGTGTTGTAGGGTCATTTTCACCAAATTTCTCAACTTACTCCTACTCCTTACTTACTATGACTTACTCCCAACGCGTTGAATACTTACACTCTTTTAAGTATTCGTTGGTTGTTGCTTCTCGTAACTTTCAGCCTAGATTTCTCTTAATGTAAAAACTTGACCCATAACTCTTCTTTCTTTTCTGAATCCACTCTAATACTCCCCTACAAGGCTCGCCATTTTTGCAGTTAGTTTATTTTTTATACGAGACAATATTTCATATGCCATTTATAGCAAGGCAACACTCCTTCTTAAATATCGGTTGTAATACCTCCTTAGACCAGTCTTTTGGTATTTGCTCTTAATAATAATAATAATTGATACAACCCATCACCTGTAAACCAGGCTCGAGAAGCTATGAAGCTTGTGCGGGAGGGAGGGAACGATTATTATCATTACGCATGCCCAACGTGCGGCTACAGCCGACTTACAGATGAAAAAACGCAAATCCCACATTTGTGTCACAGTTAAGGAAAAACTGCAGAAAACCTTAACCAGATCTGCCGGTACCAGGAATCGAACCTGGACTGCTTGGGTGAAAGTCCAGCACGCTAGAAAATACACTACCAAGGCTGTTATTCCCATATTTCAGTTATAAGTTGATGTATTTATTGGCTTAGCTCATCTCCTCATCTCATTTTTGCTGTTAACTCGCCATTCTCAGAGCTTTTATTGGGTTTCAGCTTCTTTGGTAATTTTTTCCTTATCTGGCACATTTCGCTGTACTATCTTTTTTCATCATTACCTTCTTCCATCACATATTTTACATTGAGTTAATTTTTGAAATACTCTTTCCAGCTCTGTATGATCTCTTCTTCATCTCCTACTGACTTCCCTTCCTTGCTTTTGTAAATTATATTTCTTGGCTGATAACCTTGTTTTCCCTTTTCACTTAAAGTAAGTATAGATTTCTAATTTCTCTATTTTTGTAGTTTTCCTTATTTTCTTAATTATCTTATCCTTCCGTAACAAATTCTTGCACCTGTTCTTTGAACAACTTTTTTGCTTCCAATGTTCCTTTTTGTAACATTTCTATACCGTAATTTCTTCTATTTTATCTTCCAGTTCATTCTTACATTCATCATCAAAGTGTTTTTCTTCACTTTTTTCACCACCATGTTAGTTTCCTCGGTACTTTCTTACATGTTTTCCGGATTACTTCCCATAGTTCTTCAACTCTATTATTCCTTGGTACCTTGTGTAATTTTCTGTTTAAGATATGGCTGTACTTTATTCTTTCATTTTCACTCATTAATCTCGCTGGTCTCTTCATTTTTTGTAATTTCCTACTTTCTTACTCCCACGACAAAATGATCCGAATCGACATCTGAGCCTCTGTAGCTTCTTATATTTTTATATTTCCTTATATTTGAGATCAGATTACGGCGCGGTGCGTAATGAGCATTATTGCCCATTGTAGTTTGAAGACGAAAACAAAGTTAGTGAATCAAGAAAGATATCGGAATGTTGATTAATTTATTGAAATCCTGCAAACGCATGCAGACATTGGTTTTAATAACCAGTGGCTTTAACAGGATGGGGCAATGGCTCATACTGCAAATGAATCCCTTTATTAAGACGTAGTTTCGGAGAAAGAATCATCTGGATATGTGTGGGCTTCTTATTCGCTGGAGTTATCCCCACTGACTATTTTCTGTGGAGCTGTCTTAAAGAAAGGACTTACTTCATATATGGCAATATATATACGTGCATCGTGGAAGTAGATTAAGATATTAGTACTGAAACTGCATTATACAGGGTGTCCATTTAGTGCGCAATTATTCGATATCTTTTAAACTATTAAGTATCGAGAAAAACTTTTAATACAAAAATCTTTTTTGTTGTCAAAGATGCACACTTTAGAAATACTTAAAAATACAATACAGGGTATTTCACAAAAGCGGGGCAAATCAAACTACGCTTTTTTCAATAGGACACCCGTTCATATTTTTCCCGGAATTGTTTATTCAGTTGTTTATTCAACAACATATTTTTTTTAATCCGTTGCGTTGTTACCAGTTTATAAATTATTCTTAAATTCTTCAGTTTTGTAAGGTCGTAATAAATATATCTCAGTTTATTCATTTATTCGAATTTAAAAAACATTCTTTGTAGACAGTATTATCAAGGGGCTACCAATACTATTAAAATGTTTTCATGTTTTGTTTATGTACAGGGTGTTCAAATTATACTTTCAAATTTTGATAACATATAAATCCGATTTACTCAGTTTTTCAAAAACACCCTGTATGCTTTACCGAAAATTAAAACTTTTGCTAGTATCAAACTATTATCAAAATTTTAGATTCTTAGATAGTTTTAAATTCTTTTAGATGTTTTTTTTGTTTGTGCACATCTTAAGGCGAGTAATAAGATTTTGTCTAACATATATCACTGTCGTTTGTGTAATACTGTAATAGTTGGAAAACTTTCCACATTCTCTCTTTCGTATACTCTCTGGTAGCAGCAGTTGAGCGATAATAATAATAATAATTACTACGGCCCATCGTGCGGGTGCAGCCAACTTACAGATGGTATAGCACAAATCTCACATTTGTGTTACAGCTAAGGAAAGAATATACCAAATATTTTGTGTACTCCCATAAAGGAAGTCCATGCTGGTCAAATTGGAAAATATGGCAGGCTAATTAATTCATTTACATAATTTTGATCATGATGGAGCCGTACTCCCCTATGGAAAGGTGCAGCAGCACCATGTATCCGAAACCTGGAGCATGCTATACGTCTTCTTGTAACAACTGCAAAAAATATCTCCCATATCAAAAAATTGGGCAAATTATATAACCCTAAACTATACCCCAAACATTCGGCAACTTAAACAGCATGAGCGTTTTTGGTAGCATAAAAGAAATGTATGTTTTGTTTTGTGCCCATTGGTAAAATGTTCTCCCGATTTCCAAAATCGTTATTAGTAAGTTTTCTCAGTTTTCTAAACATATTTTCCAAGGGTGCTGAAAGGTGCTCCTTTGCGGAAATTTTTGAGCGTATATTCAATTAAAAAACAATTTCTATGGCTTCATCCTAAAACGTCATAATATCGCGCAACTAGCATCTTGTATTTGGGGGGTTAAATTCAAAATTGTGCCAAAGGTGTTTTGTTTTTTGCTTGGAGCATTTTATAAGAGACCTTATCTATTGTATGTTATTATATTTCTTTTAGTTGTCCAAGTGTCTAACTAGCAGCTATCTATAATCTTAACATAAAACAAATTTAAATTTTTTAATACTTTTCTATATACAGGGTGAACAATTTTGCTACGGTTACTATCAACTTTTGTATCTTATATGGAACATCCTATATATCTTTTTCAAGTCTACACTTTATTTTAAGCATTTTTGGTTAAGACATATAGCCTGAGATTCTGCACAATTTTTGAGTAAATTCAGTTTCCCCAGGTTTGCTTTTGAAAACGTAACTTTTCTTAAAAAATAAATTTACACACTGCAAATTACATTAACCTAATTATAATAATACATGACACTTGTAAATATCTAAATTATCATTTTTCATAAATTTATTGTTAAATAACATACAGTTTTTGATTATTATTATACGACTTTTTAAGGTGTAAGTTGACGCTGATAGCTTTAAAAGTGTTTACTTTTGAAATATAAAATATCTATATCAATTGGTAGAAATTTAAAAGCTGAATCATATAAAATTTCAACATACAGGGTGTTCCATTTGAAAAAATGAAACTTTTAGGTATAAATTCTCGGCCAGATATAGAAAAAATAAACTTGGTAAAATATAATAATTTTTATTTTTCAATATAATCTCCCCTTATGTCAATACTCTTATTAGAACGCGGAATTAATTATTCAATGCCCTTGTAAAAATAATCTGAAGTTTTTCCTTAAAAATGTTCAATTACAGCTGCTTGCAACTCGTTCTCGTCCTTAAAATACGTCCCCTAAGGTCTTTTTTTAAATTGGAAAATAAATAATAGTCACTAGGAGCCATATCTGCACTGTATGGTGGATGATCTAATGCTTCAAAGCCGCATTCGCGAATGGCACTTTCCCCCAGTCCCCCCCTAGTTGCGTATATGTAAAACATACATTATATTCATTAATTCCAGAAAATACCCTGTATGTTGTTCGTTAATTTAAGCTTATTTGCATTGTTGTGTGTTAATAAATGTCGGAGTTACTAGAGCTTAAAACTTTTTTTTGTGGATTCTGATATGTTAGCGGATACAAATTATTTTCTGAAAAACTTCAAAACGTACGAACCTGAAAAATTAAATTCTGGAATTCTAAAACTTCAAAATCTATAAAACTTTGAAATTTGAAAATATCAAACTTCCGATGTTTTGCAATCACAAATTGCAGCTTTAGTTTTCAAACTCTAAACATTTAAAGCTGTTAAACTGTGGAATTTAACGTTCCAATTCTGAAATTTTCAAGTTATGAAACTTTTAACTACTTTGAAACTCCGACACTATGCAGATATTTGAAGAGATATTTTAAAATAATGAAATCTTTAGGATTTCAAACTAGAAAATTTCAATTTTCAAAAATTCTGTTCTTTGTATTCTGAATGTGATTGAGCTTTGGTATTATTGAACATAATTAAGTATCAGAGTTAAGACTGGATTTGGAGATTTCGGGTATTTCTCTGAAATTTTCCAAAAATAGCAGTTTTGAAAATCAGGTTCGCCCTGCATGTTGTATAACGTGTGGCTACTTTGTTATTCAAAGGATGTTTCCAGCTTGAAATCTTGGAACATCTTTTGATTTATAACTGGCTATTTTTGTTGTAGTAGCTGAATGCTTATTGTTCTTTTTTCTTATCGTTTTACGATCATTTTATGTTAAATATTTTACTTTTATAATTTTCTATTCCTGATAGTATGCATTAAGGACATCCTTTGGAAATAAAAGAAATAGACTTTTTCCTGTACTTAGCATAAATTTAGTCAATTATGGTTATCTTAAAGAACAAAATCTTCATGAAGTAGTGTTAACGATCGTTAATACATGTTTCTTCTTTATTTTAGTAATATTACATGCAATGTTTTTATTATACATCTTTATGTTTGTGTGGTTTTGTAATTCATCATAAATCGATTTATATTACATTCTACATATACATTCCTGAATCCCCTTAATTTTGATTGATTTAAAACAATCACAAATAAATTCAATAAAAACTAATAAATGAAGAATATGCAACATAAATCTCCTTGGTTTGAAGATAGGTACACATGTGATTAACGCAAATTGATGGGATTGATTGTCTTCTGCATCAAATAAATAGACAAGGCTTTTAAAAAGCAATGAGATGAGATCTCATAAAATTGAAGTAAATTATCATTCATGGATCTTCAGTATTCAGAAAAGTTAAAATTTTTAAAAGCTATGTTTATGGATGTGTTGGGATGAGATGATGGTTTTTATAAATATCAGCAGACTAGTGGCTTTTATTGCTTTGGATAGTATAATTAATCGATGCAAACAGTCATTAGGATACCTGTAATAAAGTGTAAGTAATAAGGTAGGTAATAAGAAACAGGAAGAATTAACATTAATGTTTGAGGTGTGCATTTAAAAACACAGGAAGGCGATTTCTGCATTTTTATTAACGTTGAAAGAGCGTATAACAGTGTATAGACTTTTAAAAGAATAACCATCATTTTCTTACAAAGGATTTCATCATATTGTATATATACCGTGTTTTATTTCTAAGCCATGAAACTAGCATTTTATATGAAAAATGAATATTACTTTATTATTACATTATTTTTCATCCTATTCTAAGTTTCATTAACTTGATAATCGTAGAAATCATACCTTAATACTTTTAATGGATAACATATATTTTAATGCATGCCATGGTTATACCATCCAGGTATTTATAGTTGACTTCTCAAAAAAGAATTTTTTTTTTGTTGGTTTTTTATATGCCTAAAATTAGTGAACCATTTTAGGTTAACTAATAGGTTACAATGGAAAGGGATCCGACACTGCCCCAGTCAGTCATTTGAAATTGCATTGCAGTTACAGCTTATCCGCACTGCCGACTCTTGTGTAGCAAAGCCCCATGATCTATTAACACAAAGATGTCGGCGATGTCCTGTCGTTGTTTCATGTACACATGGGGAAAATCTTCGACCATCTAGAGTTCGTCACTTTACCGGTATTCCATAGTATACGGCGATCTAGAAATTCTACTTAGGTGTACCGCAAAAAAGTCGTGTATTAAAGAATTTACGACAAAAAGATTACACTTACATGTGGAGAAAACCTGAAAAATCGTTCTTTGTCACTGATTGCTCTATTGTTAGTGTCTCACAGCTGACCTCCTTTAAGTCAAAGTGGATTGTGTGTGGTCAAAGAACACACTTTGGGTTTGGTTGTCATTGTGCATTTGGTTTCAACCTGTTTCGCGGATATTTAGCTTTTTCTTTATCTGACTGAAACAATAGATTTTTGGGCAAATCCGCTGTAGTAGCACTGATCGAACCTTAGCTGGTACGTTTGAATATGCCTTCAGAAGCTATACCAGCAAGAGTGTTCACTTGATGGATAAAAGGAAGAAATGCACTATACGACTTCGTTCTACTCAAAAAGTCTGGCAAACCTCCTTATGACGCTTACATAATCACTTTATTGCTCTTAAATGCAGCACCAGTACCTGTTTATTCGACGGGAAACATGGTAAGTGCTTCGTCTAGACACTAATTCTTGCAATGTAAGCCATGATTTCCCTGACGTAGTGCAATAGTAAATTCTTGTTATACGTACTCACGTAGTACTATACACGGTGACTCATTAAACAATAGTCAGATTTTGCCAGTTGTTAGATAATCATTAAAGAAAGAAAATTCCTTTATGTCATTTTTCTCGTACTTCTATACTTTTGGAGAAAACTAGCATTGAAGTACAGTAATATTTTAACCAAAAACTTGTCCTCGACTTGTCTCGAAACTAACTGATTGGGATCACTTCTAACAGCACTTAAACTGCGCATTAAAGAACCAAAAGACATAAACGAAGCAAGTTTTTATCTAACCACTCTCATTCAAGAGGCTGCGTGTGAGTCAACGGCCAATCTATCGTAAAGAGTGCAACCCACTGTAATCACACCTCTTTATATCAGGGAAGTGATCTCAGTGAAACGAAGGGCTAGAGCGAGATGACAAAGAAGTCGTAATGCTGCTGACAAGCTTACCTATAATAATTGTCTGACGAGAAGATTGCGTGCGATATTATACAAAGGCCAAAATTATAATTTCACGGATTATATTACAAATCTAAATGCGGATGACCACTCACTTTGGCGGGCTACTAAGAAGTTCAAAAGACCACAAGTTGCCATACGACCTATTCGTCAACCAAACGGTCAATGGGCACGAACACATAAAGAGAAAGCAGATGTGTTTGAACATCTATTTATCAACTGTCAACATTTATCAACTGTCTTCACCCCTAACGAAACGGGGCCAAATCCAGATAATGCTGAAATCCAAAGATTCCTAGAAGCGCCATGTCAAATGTCTCTACCTATTGCACCCTTCTCACCAGCAGGGTTGCAGTCTCAGCTAAATAAATTGAACCAACAGAAAGCACCAGGCTACGACTTGATAACGGGGAAAGTGCTGAAAATGCTTCCTCGAACGGCTAAAGTACTTTTGACAACAATCTTAATCGCATAATAAGTCTCTCCTATTACCCAATTATATGGATATATGGTCATATATTAATGGTGCTCAAACCTGGGAAAGCACCAGAACATGCTTATTCTTATAGACCTATTAGCCTTTTACCTTTGATGAGTCAAGTATTCGAGAAACCTTCCCTTAAGAGGCTTAGAGACGCTACTGATATCTTCGCACAGCTGGATTTTGTCAATCTCATTCAACTATACATCAAACGCACAGGATTGTCAACGCAATATCAAAGAGCCTTGAACAAAAAAGATTTTTCACCGCCGTATTTGTAGACGTTTCACAAGCCTTTGATAAGGAATGGCACCCTGACTTACTTGATAAATTAAAAATGATGCTACCCAGCTATTATTACTTATTATTAAAATCCTACCTTTTCGATCGTAATTTATCTGTCAAACACTGCAATGAACTCTCCAAATACTACCCTATCAAAGCCGGTGTCCCTCAGGGTAGTGCATTAAGTCCGTTCCTCTGCCTCTTATATACTGATAATTTACTGGAGACTCCAAATACTGTTCTTGCCACTTTCACTGATGATACAGCAATACTGTCAACTCATGAAGACCCAGCTACTGCCTCGTTTAATCTCCAACATCACCTAATAGTCTTAGCATATGGTATGACAAGTGGCGAGTTAAAATCAACCAATCCAAATCAGCACAGGTGACGTTTACCACTCGAACTCGTACCTGCTCACCAGTAAATATTAATTTTACACCTGTACCTTAAAACTGAGATCAAATATTTAGGAATGCATTTCGACCAACGACTCATTTGCAAATCCCGTATTCAATCTAAAATGATCTGATTTAGATCTAAAATGTCGAAAAATGTACTGGCTTCTGGGTAGGAGGTCTAAATTATCACTTAGTAACAAGATGCTATTATACAAAACTATGCTTAAGCCAATTTGGTCGTATGGCGTTCAACTGTGGGGCTGTGCCAAACCAACTAGATAGAAAATATTACAACGATTTCAATCAAAAACACTCCACACGATGGTGGACGCTCTATGGTATGTCAACAACCAAACCTTACACGATGACCTCGGTATTCCATTTGTCGTTGATGAAATTCGAAAGTTAACAACGAATTATCACTACAAGCTTCCTGGCCACAGCAACGAGCTGGTGCAGCAGCTGTCTCAAAATCACCTCTTACAAAGGAGACTAAATAGAACATGGCCTCGCGATCTGTTGTAACAACCAACAAGAAAATAAATTCTTGTTTGTGAGTATCATTGATGGATGGTTTCTCCTAAACTGTCTACCTTAACAACAAATTTACCTAAGACTTCTGTGTAAAGTATAATGAAAATAGCTTATGTCAATAAAAAATGTGCATAGTAGCAGGTAATAAAAGATAAATCAGAAATAAATACTCTACGTACCGATTTGTTATTCTTATTTCAATGACCCCAAACACAGCTGCGCACCTTTTATTGTGGTATTATTTTCTTTCAATATTTTAGTTCCATTTCTTGGAATTTCTAATTTACTCTTTATTCCTTTATTATCTACAATATATACGAATTTGTTAAACCATAAAAAAGGAAAAAACCTTTTTCCAACTCATCTTTTCACTTTTGTAGTTATTGGTTAGAATTATTATTAATTAATAATTAGGTAATATTTATTTCCATAAAGAACATTACGTATTCATAAGAATTGTGATTATTAATAATTGCAATAACAACAAATAGCAAACCCCTTACACAGCAGTTTTTAGTAATAAAACATTAACAGTACTTATTTTTTACGCAGTATTTTTATACTATGCAATTATTTGCTATGTAAGCAAATTACCATTCATCAGGGTCGTTCTGTCAAAACATAAAAAAGAATAAAGGTTTTACTAAAGGAACTTTTTAGAATTCCAATGAAAAATAACGATACCTATTGATGGATAAATTGAATTATCTAAACATGTCTTTATTTAATTAACTAATATCTGTTTATTAATGAATAACAAATCAAACTAATTGCTACAACTCATCACCTGTGATGGGTACTTAATGATATCATTAAATGGGTCAGTATTAGAATGATGTCATTTCTGCCTGCGTTTCCTACTAAATAGAACAAAGGAGAACTCCTCGGATTTGCCTTGACTACACTATTCTTAATAGAACGTTTTAAGTTGTTTCAGCAACATCCAAAATGGAATGTGCGGCACGCCGTCTGCATCCTTGTTGTGCTCATTCAACAGATGCCACGTTTTGTGCTGATGGTGTCAATTTCTAAAGAGTTTGCATTTAATCCTATTAGACTTAACATTGACCTGCATCAATTATACGTACTTTTTTGAAAACGTCGGACAAAATCTTCGAAATTTTCAAGTTCATTTAATCACAAAATGTTACTAAGGTTTTATGTTTCTAATGACCAGAGACGCTTATCCTCAAAGTCCGATCATTGGATAATGAATCACCGTGTAAACATTGGCATATGCCCAACTTGATGATCTTTATACCAGAGTCAACGACAACATACGACACCAAGAATATTCGTGTTTATTGGCTTAGTGTTTATTATGTTTTGATTGCATTAGTGATTTAATAACTCTTTTTCATTTTCTGGAGATGATACAACAAAACCATTGAGGACATATGTTTCTGCGTTCATGATGAGTCTTTTTTGGATGTAGAATTCGTTTTATATGTTTTAAACACATTTTTACAATACTTTTTGTAATTTTATTGCAAGATTCAAGAATGTATATCTGTCCTTTTGGGTCAAGCTGGTGTTCAGAATGGGAATACTGGAAGTTTTATTGTCAGCTAAGGTGAGTTTTGGGTGTTATCTTAGTTCGTTAGTTATATGATGGTTAGTGATGATACAAACAAAAGCAAGCGTAAAAAGCTCACTTTGATGAGGCGTAAATTTAATTTTGGATATAATTAAATTTTTTGTTACAAAAATGTATTTTATTCTAACTTTTACTTTATGATGGTTTTCCTTTATGGTTGTTTTCCTGTATGATTATTTTCGTTTATAGGATTTTTCGATTGCGTTTATAAACTTTAGCATATAATTTATCAAAACTTATTGACAAGAGACAATAATCAGGCATCGATTGTTTTATATGTAAACAAGTGTTAATAAGTAGATAATAAAAATTGTTGTAAATAACTGAAGCGCTTTCTTAATTCAGTACAGATGAGATAGTCTTTCAATTTAGGGTATATTAAACAGAAAACTAGTAACTCAACATGGATTTGAGCAACAACATTTGATGGTGACCTATCGTGAGTCTTTTTTAGCTATTGACGTGTCTTATGTGTTAATATACTTAGACACGATATCTCGTAGCAAGATCTTGGAAAGCCGTATGTTAAATAAAACTTAAATATTGTTTTCTGAAAATTCTCAGAGAATTTTCTAGAAAATTTGCAGTTATGTACTGACCACTTAAATTGAATCTTTTGATTGACCACTTAAATATTTTTTTATTACAGAATCACAAAAGGAACATCGTTTAAGAGAATATTTCCAGCTTGAAGCAAGTTGCTTTGCTCGTTTTGGACGCCTTTGCAATTTTTCAAACCAAACATAACTGTTGTTAAACGATAATAATCATCTACTGTTGTTTCAGTAATAATAGATTGTAAAGACTGCGGCATATCACAACATTCTATTTTAAACGGTGTCTCCTAACCAAACATTCTATTTGACTTCCAATACGTATTTGGCAAAAAACCGTCTAATACAAGCAATTCTAATATTTATTGTTGTACTAACTCTTTTTTGTGGATTTTAGAAGGCCAATCATTACCATTTACAAACAGGCAGTTTTAAAATATATTTCTAATTTTAATAACTAATATTATGGTTACCTTTTTGATTAACTTTATGGTTACCATGGTGTTCCTAACTGAGGGATTACATGACCCAAGAACAGTATAAGAAATGTTCTGTTGGTTTTAAATCTATCTCTTTCTTTCCAATCCATAAAATTTTACATTATTTAAAAAATAATGAACTGTTTAGAAGGCAAGTACGGGATATATTGCTTACATAATGGGATTTTAGTGTATCTATGGAAAACAAAAGAATTGTAGTGACAACTATTGATACAAGTGTTAAACAAAAGTATCGTAATTTAGATAATTGTTCTTAAAATAATACTCACGTAAACTTAAATTGTAACAATTTGAACATGGATCTGCAAACAAGAATTGGTTTAGTACGATGTTATTATGAATGCGGTAAAAATTATACTGCTGGATTACGAAGATTTCGTACGAAAATGGGTTTGAGAGCAGGGCCGTGCCAATGAAGGCGTACCGTAATTTGATTAGCAAATCTTAAAGAATAGGGTCTGTAACTGACCTTCCGAGATCAGGAAGACCAAGGATTAGTGATGTCCAAGTTGCAGAAGTTCTTCAGGAAAATCAAAACGTAGCCAATACTAATCCGCTAGCAATCAGTAGTGTGAAGGCGATATCAAAACGATTACAAATGCCATACACCACGGTTTGGAAGATTTTACGGAAAATCCTAAAAAAGTGTCCCTATAAATTGTAACCGCTGTTTGAATTAAAGGATGCAGATTTTGCTGACACGTACGATTTTTCATTACAAATATTGGCTCAGATAGAAATTGAACCCGAATGGTTATCCCGTATTTTATGGACAGATGAGGCCCATTTCGCTCTTAACGGTGGAGTTAATACTCAAAACTGTTGAATATGGTGAACAGAAAATCCACATGAAATCGTTCAGCAAGGTTTTCATGACAAAAAGGTCATTGTTTGCTGCGGTTTCACAGCAAATTTCATCATTGGTCCATACTTTTTCGAGGAAATAAAGTATGGGGAGACCGTATCTGTAACTGTTACTGGTGTACGATACAGTGCCGTAACTAGGTAAGATTGCGCGCCCCTACGAGACTTACGTTTGCGCCCCTTATATACAGGGTGTAACAAAAGTATAAAATAATAGCTGTAACTTTTGAATTTGAATAGTTACAAACAAATGTTGAATAAGAAAACAGTTTATTTTTCTCTATTTAGTAATGCTAATTTATGTTAACAAAAAATTTTAATTAGAAAAAATATTTTTAGAAAAAATCCGCGAAAATGAATGAGCGCAATTAAGAATGAGAACTGGCTTGTTGTAAAATTAATTTAGTAAGCCTTGATTATTAGTTTTGGTCAAGTTTGCTATGCAAATTTGCCAACTAAAACTGTAACAAGCAAATAAACAAACATGTAGTACATCAGTATTACTCTATTAATTAATAGTTATTTACATTGCCAGGCCGTTACTTAGGACTTTCCGTGCAAGAACGTAGGATTCGTGTAACGGTCGAGCATTGTACAACGTTTTATGACAACCACTCGTAAATCGTATATCTTTAATAAATAATTCTTTCATTTACTGCAGTAGTACAGCACAATATGTAAGATACGTACACAAGCACAATATGAATGTTTTAAATAAATATGTATGTTGCTAAGGTATTGATGATAACGAGCTCGTAATAGTATTTATTTTTACTTTCTAAGTAAATGACACTTTACAAGCATTTATGGTAACTAACTAAATGAGTAGTTCCAACTACAGCCCAGTAAAACTTTACGGGCTCCTAAATGAGATCTGTAAAATTCTACAATGCTCGTCAACAAAAAGCTATGGAAATGCTTAACCACAACACCATGACAACGCCTAGCTGTAGATTGTGCTACCGCCTTTGATTACAGAAGCCTTTTTATAAACAAATATACAATTCATAAAAAAACGCTGGTGAAGGTGGAAATAAAACTTTGTACGCGACACGCTTTGCAATTAATCTTTACTGGGCTCACTCGATTATGGCGGTTCGCTCCTTCGTCGCTCGCTCCACAAACTTTCCAGCTCACCCGTAAAGATTAATTTAAAAAAGCTTGGCACGTAAATAACTATACGGGCTTCATAGCGGGCTAGCCCATAAAAGGAATATTTACCCATAGAGACAGAACTCAATAAACAGAAGTTTACGAGTAAGTATACCGTAAAAGTTATTATAAATTATTGCAAATGATAACAAAAATTAAAATTAATTACAAATTATTGTTACAAACAGTTGCTTGAAGTTATTGTGAACACATGGATCATTTAATTGAGAAGAAACGCATTAATATTTTAATGATGTATAGGTATGAGAATAGGAGGTGGACTCAAAGTAAAGTATGCAATTTATTTAATCAAATCTACCCAGATACTACTGCTTCTAATAGCGCGATATCTCAACGTAAATGAAGGCTAGTTTGATAGGAGAATATAATGTTATGAGCAAATGATGGAAAGATGGAATATGGATGACAATCTTGCTTTTAACATTGTGTTCTGCGTTGCAGCGACATTTATGCTCAACGATACGATAAATCGGCGTAATTGTCGGTATTGGTCGAACGCAAATCCACACTGGGAGGAAGAAGGACACACACAATATCCACAAAAATGCAATGCATGGACAGGCATTATAAGAGAACATATCGTAGGACTTTTTTTCTTGATTCAACTTATACCAATAATGGATACCTTGGGTTACTTCAAAATCATGGCATATCCACAATTATTACTACAATGTTTTTCGGTGAAGGGGGCCTATGGAGTGGCCTGCCCGATCACCACATTTGTTACTACTAACTCTTGTCTGTATACAAAGGGATACCATGTAATTTGGATGACTTGAAGATTAGAATAACTGATGAAAACCGCAGAATACCAGATGACATGTTACAAAGAGCTATAATAAAGTTTAAATACAGATTAGGTCATTGCCTGATAGTCAAAGCAGCTCAATTTGAAAATTTAATTTAATATCCATATTAGATTTTTTGTTCTCCTGCATTTAGAATAGTTATTCTTTTGTGTTCCATTTATTTTTGTTATGGTTTCAATAATAATTAATTTTCCCGTTTGTTGGTGTTTGCTTGTTATAACTTTAGTCGTCGAATTCCCACAGCATACTTGACCAAAATTGGTAATTAAGTGTTACTATGTAGATTAATTTTACTACAAGCCAGTTCTCATTTTTTGTTGACTAACTTTCTCTCGTTTTTTCGAAAATATTTATTTCTAATCTGATCTTTTTTCATTATGATAAAATAGAGTTACTAAATAGAAAAGAATAAACACTTAAAAATGCAAAGAAAACATACGAATGTCATTTGAAAAAATTGTTGTTGCTATAGTATAAGTTGGTTCTATTGCCAGCTATATAAAATTTCACGAAAGCAGCGCCCTACGAAGGGTTGCGCCCCCCGCGTTGCAGGGTCTGCGTGGGCGGTAGTTACGCCACGGGTACGATACCTGCAAATGTTAAGGGATTATGCAATTCCACAATTGCAAAACGAGCAGGAAGGAATTGAAAACATGATTTTTATGCAGGATGGAGCACCTTCGTACATTTACCGAACAGTTAAAAAAGTGTTAACTGCGGTTTTTCAAGATCGTGTTATAAGCAGACATTTTGCAAATGTATGGCCACCAAGATTGCCTGATCTTAACCCAGCAGATTACTGGCTGAGGGGTTATTTAAAAAATTTGGTGTTTAGAATAGTTTAGAATTGAAGGACAGTATCAGGGAGCAAATTCGTGCAATTCAACCAGAAATGTTGAACAGTGCTGTATACAATTTGGAGGAACGGTTGGTAATTTTACAACAACAAAATGCAGGTCATATGACCAATTGCGGCAACCAGTCTTTAACATCAGAAATCCCATTATGTAAGCAACTAGATTCCATTTACTTTTTGTTATTAATTTGATTTGTTAAAAATATATAGTATGATGAAATATATCCCGTACTTTATGATAACCTTGTATATAATAAAAAAGCAAATCATCTTTTTCACAACCAAAACATCAAATATTTAATATAAAAAGAAACAAAGACTATCAAACGAAATTACATTATATTTTAAGAACACAGTGCCATCTACTCTAAACATCATCACATGACACAAAGCATATTGCTAATGTATTATAATTAAGAATTAAATTCGTCCATCGCCCCAAAGAATTATAAAAAGAAATGCGGGCTTACTTAAATATGTATTTTTGGTTATTCTTCTTTTTTATTTCTTTTGGAGTTGAGACACACATATAAATACTTATAATGGGAATCGCCTCGCAAATATTCCCTAGCCGTTGGCCGCAGGTTATGTTAGGTTAGAGGTTGAGTTATGATAATACTAGTTATAAGAATGGAGAAAAAATAGTAAAAGTATACTTTTGACTTTTGTAATTATTCATGCCCAGTTGTGTTGTGTCTCAAATCCTGAAAGAACCAAAAGGAACAATATCGTATTTTTATGGAAAAAGACAAACTTTCCTTATATAGATTTTGTAATTTGCCGTAGTAAACAAGGGCTTACTTACTCAATAATGTGTACCTACTGCTTTTAGGTTAACAAAGGAATATCGCGTGAGATGCTTTATCTTGTTAATTATAAATGCTTATTTATTAATTTTTCAAATAAACACAATTCAATATGTATGATGGGCATGATATCAGATTTTGAGAATCCGGTTCGAAGGACCAAAAATGTACAAATAACTCTGCTAGTTTTCAAGCCTTTATAAGTATGAAGTCTGATTATTGGTAGTATCGCTGTCGTATTTTCGTCGTAACGGCAAACAATACTGACTGTTTCGGTCACACAGAGGTTGTCGTAGTTAATTTAAATTGCGAAGGTTGCAATGAAAAAATGGATAGGAAAGACGAAACCGTATTAGGCATATTTATTGTGTTCTACTTTTAGCTAACCAAAGAAAATGCAGAAACAAGTATTTTACAAGATAAATAATAATAGATAAATAAGCTAGCATAAGTTATCATTTTATTTGCAATGTAAACTAATAATAAGTATATACTTTCTTGTAGGCAATGTCATAATTTTGATCTAGATCCTGATTCTGCTGTAGCTATAATCATCATGGTGGTAGTATAAATTTTACAATTAGAAAGGAGGAAAACGGTTGATTTATCCTACGCTTTTGCGTATGCAAATCAGTAAAAATTTTAATAGGTTAAAAAATGTAGATGAGATTTATTTTTTTTAATTTTTAACACTTTGTTTATATTTTTAGTAAGTAATAGTGATGAAAATCTTTTAATAGAGATATAAGTTGTACCTTGTAATATACATATGTACATGCTGTAAGAATGCAATCTATAGCTCTGATTATGTATCTGTGTTAATATTCAAATAGATGCAACGGAAGTCTGTTTTTTCAAATTCCATGAATAACCTTGTTTAATTACACGTTTATGACTTAATGAGTATACCCACAAGTTCTATAATAATTGCACTAATATTCATGAGGAAAAGTACAGATAGCATATAAAAATTTATTTAGGTCTTCTTTACCGGAAACGACTATTCTGTGTAATATCAATATACTTCAATAGATCAAATTCAAAATTTAACATATCCTTCTTGTAATAATGACAATTCATAAGATCTACTTTAAAATTTAAATCACCACTCTTCTCACACTTCTAACGAGAGTTTGATATAATCTCACGTGTTATTTACAGATACCGTTGAACAGATATCCACCAACGCAAATGAACAAATTCCTTTTCTGGATTAAAATATTAAAATTAATCTCCTATTCGATTTATCATCATATGTTACTGGAAGATAATAATTTCATTTATAACTTATAGATTATTATAAGCAAGAAAGATTGCTATTGCAGAATTTTTGCTTATACGGTTTGTATAATGAGGAATGCTACAAGCGGTACTAACTATTAAAGCTATTGTGCTTAATCATCAAATAATATGAGAAATATTTCAAACTGGTCAAGATACCTATTTTTATGGTAAAATAGGTCAATAGTCAACAACAAAAAGCTTGTTCAACATAATTGACTTTGTTATTATTTGTCTCTTTTTATTTCTCTTTTGTTGTTTTTTTGTAATATTATAACATCATATTTTCACTAATATAGAAAACTTATTTTAATTTTAAAATAAATAGATAGACCTGATAGGTTTATAAAAGAAGAACTCTAAACCAGTGCAGTGCACTGTGGTTTAGCGCTCATTGTAAGGGGGTCATAACTATCATATACTAGGGAAACTCCGATGACGGTCAAAAAGCTAATTTATTGAAGGATTTCCTTAACAACGTTCGTTGTGTGATTACAACCCTTCGGGTTTCCAAGACTGATTATTTAATATTAATATTTATTATTATTAAATAAACGCAATCGAACAAAACGGTTGAAAATACTAAGCTTACCATTCATTTTCAGACGAACTTTTGAATGCGTTATTTAACAAACACCCCCGACTTATCCCACTTCACCACCAATCACGACTTATCCCACCTTCCTCCCTTAGTGACCCCCGTCCTACTCCTTTTTCCGACATACCCCTCCAACTTATCTCTTTCTCAGATTTTCCTCCCCTTCCCTGGCATACCCTCCGCCATGACTTATCACCCTCAGACAGAATATCGAATTTCGTGAAAATGGTACACAGCAAATACTAGGAAAGTGTTGGTGGCATAGTAATCAGATATAGGGAGAATGTTTAGTTCCAAAACGTGACAAAGCAAGTGCAGTAAGTAGACAGTCGGCCTTGGACATATTAAAATGCATCGATTATCGATAATGCTTTTAAATTAAAAATATAAATAATCGAAAATTCACAGAACTAAAAATAAAAAGTAAGTAGTGTTGACTAATCTACAGAGTCAAAACTATATTAATATAAAAAGAATCAAACAAATCGGTCTTGTAGAACTCGAAGACGAAGTGGAACAAAAATGAGTCGTGTTTTAACTATATAATTAGTAAACAATAGTTGACATATAGAATAAAGTTCAATATGGCTGGAGTATTTACTATTGAAGGATATAAGATTTTCGTAATCTAAATCAGTGTTAATGGGAACGCGATAAGTTTGACCAACATTATAATAATCGTCCCAGTCATTTACAACAATTTGCAAATGTATCTCGCCATGATTTACGCCAAACAATATGAAACAGCTACAAATAAGCAATTGCAATCACCTAATATTTGAGGGTACTAATATCAAAGGTGGCAATCTTTCGAATTTTGAGATATTAGCGAAAATCTGCTGTGGCTATCTTAAGACAAATATATTAAGACTCTAGATGCAGTATTGTTGTTTTAATTGATAATATCAAAAACATTTAACAACTTTGCTACAAAAGTTAATAGTATTTGATGAAAATTATATAAATAAATGGAGAATGCCGATTTTGTTTCTAAAAGGTAAAGATTGCCACCTTTGTTACCAAAGCTAATGTGCAGTAATTATTATTGATACCATGCAATCAATTTAATCTGTTTTCAAAAATCTTTATTAACATAAAAACAATTGTTTTAAAAAAAGAAACATTAAACTCAAAACTATGCTGATGATAATACTATTACACCAACATAGATTTTAATTCCGGATTATATTCACAACCAACCGTACTTTCGGCTTCAACATTTTCAGTGCACCCTTCTTCTTCTTCTTCAATTATTAATAACCACAAAAATGCTAAAAGAGTTATCAAGAAAGGTCTTAGTTATGCTAACGTATATCTACAACGCCACCATCAGGCTACAGTACTGCCCTAAAGAACTAAAAAGTCTGAAATTATTCTTATTCAACAACCTGGAAAACCGATCACCAACATAACATCCTACAGACCAATAAGCCTATTATCAACAATTCCAAAACTCCTAGAAAAGTTACTTATCGTATAAAAAAACCTTCTGCACATAATCCTACACTCACTGAGCACTCTACTACTTGTAACAACCGGCGTTTCCAAATTACAGAGTTGATTTAATATTTTTGGAATTCTTTTAGTTGAACACACAGTATAATAAAGAGATATTGCTTAAGCGTATAAAATTATACCATTGCACAAAACTTATAAAAACATTTCATTGAACTCTGAGGTAAATGCGCTAAAGTTATTTTCTTATTGTTTTTATTTAATTCAATAAATAGAAATAGTAACGTCCTGGCTGCTCAATTTCCGGTATTAGTCTAGCGTATTCAAAAACACCTAAATGTCGAATCAGTAAAATAAAATAAATTTAGATTATTCTGCAACTTCAAAGTTCAGTGGAAATAAATATTAATTCTACTTATACTAATATATGGAAAATTAAAATTGTAAGAAATATCAAACCTTTATTCTAATGAACGCGCAATTCAAAAATTTAGAAAATAACTAAGACAGTCGCGAATAGAGCCTCTTGGGGAGACTTTCGAGGCCTCGTCTTAGTTATTTTCTAAATTTTTGAATTGCGCGTTCAGTAGAATAAAGGTTTGATATTTCTTACAATTTTAATTTCCCATATATTAGTATAAGTAGAATTAATATTTATTTCCACTGAACTTTGAAGTTGCAGAATAATCTAAATTCATTTTATTTTACTGATTCGACATTTAGGTGTTTTTGAATACGCTAGACTAATACCGGAAATTGAGCAGCCAGGACGTTACTATTTCTATTTATTGAATTAAATAAAAAGAATAAGAAAATAACTTTAGTGCATTTACCTCAGAGTTCAATGAAATGTTTTTATAAGTTTTGTGCAATGTTATAATTTTATACGCTAAGCAATATCTCTTTATTATACTGTGTGTTCAAATAAAAGAATTCCAAAAATATTAAATCAACTCTGTAATTTGGAAACGCCGGATGTTACACACTCAACAGTATCATCGCGTGGTACATACAAACAATGAAGCTCTAGACGGAAAAAATACACAGCAGCTGTCTTCCTGGATGTCAGGTTAGTTGCTTTATAAAATTAAACAATGCTTATCTATTACATACTTCAATCTCACCAAATATTACCTACAAGACAGATGTTTTCCAACAAGGGTAAATGGTAAAACTTCTGAATTCCAGTCTATTAAATCAGGTGTCCCACAGGGCGGCGTTCTGGGACCAGTGTTATACCTAATATATACATCTGACATTCCCACAACTGACTACACTATAACAGGAACCTTTGCGAATGACACGGCTCTACTATCAACACATGAAAGCCCCCTAGTAGCATCCACAAACCTCCAAGAACATATATTCCAACTGGAAGAGTGGTTCCAGAAATGGAAAATAAAAATTAACGAAAAGAAATCTCAGTACATAACGTTTACAACACGAAACGAACAATGTCCACCAGTATACATCAACAATATAGAAATACCAAGAACCTCATGCGTAAAATACCTAGGGCTACATCTGGATAGCAAGCCGATCTGGAGAGAACATATAAACAAAAAGAGAAAACAGGTTGATATAAAATTGAGAGAACTCTATTGGTTAATCGGTAGGAACTCCCAGATGTCACTAGAAAATAAAATATTTTTATACAAAACCATAATTGTGCCAATTTGCCATACGGCATTGAATTATGGGGATGCGCTAGCAAGTCCAACATTGCCATTATCCAGCACGCAAAATCCAAAACTCTTGGAGCAATGACCGATGCCCCGTGGTACATGACAAACGAAATGCTTCACCAGGTTCTCCAAATACCAACCGTTCAAAAACTTAATAAAGAGAGGAGTAACAGACACCACCAACGACTGGAATTACATACAAATACCCTCCTCCAATCTTTCCTGCAAGAAGGTAGCGAAAGACGACTGAAGAGGAAAAGACCAGTGGACCTGAAATAAGGTGTATGAGATTTTCTCGATGGAGAACCTCATCATGCCTAAAGGGAACTACTCTATCTAGTTCATATGTCAACAAAATAGCCTAAAGATGTATTGTATAATTCTGATTGCTGTTCAATAAAAAAAAGTAAAAAAAAGATGCCAGGAACAATATTATTATAATATGTGAGGTCTTCTATTGTTTTCTAGTATTTCCCAAAATGTTTCAACAGTTCAACAGTTTATTTACTTTTTTTAATTTTAATGACTTCACATGTTGCCCTTTTTCTATTTGCTCTAGATTTATAAATCCAGATGTTTTCCCTTTCATTGTAACGCCCTTACACCTACCTGGAGCACTTTTATAATGCAATTCACCTTATATGGAGACATTTTCAGATTGGCGGCGTTTTACCAGGTAGTCTTACTGGTTAAACTTGAAAATAAAACACAATTTACAATATTCTGTGCCTTGAAATAGACACAACAGTTTTTCGTTGATAGGTATAGTAACTATGATTGGCTCCTATGGGGATTGCCACTTTTTAAAATACCGCATCTATGGAGATTGCCGGTTTTGTTTCTAATAGGCAACTTGAAATATACCTTTACATGGAATATTTCCGATTTTAGCACCACCTTAAATGTAGTTTAGTAGTGCTTGAAAAGACGAACAATCTGAGATATATATATATATATATATATATATATATATATATATATATATATATATATATATATATATATATATATATATATATATATATATATATATATATATATATGATTTTACGTAAAATTGGAAATTGTCGTCTTTGATATTAGTACCCTCATTTGTACAATTCGTTCTCTTTTCATGGTTTTATTTATTTCTTTAATATAAAGTATTTACAGGAATGAATCCCAAGAACAAATACTTGTTTATGCACACACACAGTATATGTAACTAACAAAGGCTTATTATTGCATTTTGTTTTTTTTATTTCACACCTACAGTACGGTGGAACCAACAGTTAAAGTCATCTGTCCCCCATCTAACATGCAACACGAATACACACACCCATAGTTGAGGTGGCGGGATTTTCCAATTAGAAGAATTCCGTCGCACCAAGTGGGATTCGAACCCACGACCCTTGGAACACGAGTGATGCACTGACACCACTCGTCCACCGCCGGCCCTTGCATTTTGTTGTTAATACATATCTACAAAACCTTAACGTGTCAAACGTTAAACACCTTAATAATGCAAGTGCAAACTTTTATAATCGTGAATAGTTTCAAAAGCTGCAAGTGCATGCAAGTGTCTCGTGCGTATTCAAATAAATGTTTTATATTTATTTATTTAAAAATATTAAACTTAAATAAATACAGAAATTAAGTAGTGTTGACTAATCTACACAACAAAAGCTTCAATACCAACAAAGAATCACGTAGATCGGTCTAGTAGAACTCTCAAACGAACTGGAACACAGATAAGCCTTGTGTTTTAAATGTATAGATGATGTATTTCAGAAGGTAAACCGAATTATTTATCTAAAACATCGTTTCAGTGAAATTAAAGACAACAAATTTGTTGCATTTTACACAATTAAGATAAAATAAAACAGTTTTAAAATAGCATAAGAGTAAATTTAAAAAATAATTATTGAAATAATTCTAAAAATAGAACGGTAATTACTAGAGACGTGCATTTTAGGTGACATCGCTTGAAAAATCCTTGAGCTCATCTTTCATAACCGCCGCTACAAGTTATAGGACATATAGTTTAGAAATACGACAGGTGTTTTATAAAACTTGCCACGCCACTGACAAGTCTGACTTTCTTTAACTTTCTTTAATTTACGTTGTTTATTTTACATAGATCTCTTTTTACTTTTTATTTTTGCGGATTAAATTACTTCGCTCCGTTGACATAGTGGTTTATGCTTTGCTAAAATGCACCTCTCTAGTAACGTATTACGTTTTGCTTTTAAAATATTTAGAATAGTATAGCAAACAGCTATTTCATAACAAAAATTAACATCATACTATTTACACTATAGACTTAAGTAACTGTGACAGGTATAAACTTAAAAATAAAAACTCTTTTCTTAATATACATTATATTAGTGATATAAATACCTACTTATACCTATTCGCGTAATAAATTAAGAACAGCCCGAGAGAAAATAGATTTCTTTTTAGGAGGTAATTTTCCAAGGCTTCCAATGTATGGATCAGAGTTCAGTAGTAAGCTATTCAATAGATCTGTATTTGTTCATCTGTAACATTTTTCTAGTGTGATCCCGTCTAAATGACTTAATAATCTTAGTTGACACAGCAGCTTCTTCAGGAAGTTCCCCAATAGGTAACAATGCGTGATCTATGACTTCAGATCCATGAATCAGAATCTTATGTACGGAAGAAGGTAGATTATACCAGGGATATTCCTGAAAAAGTTGCCGAGCCTTGTCTAGAGCAAATTTCTTAAACTTATTTTTATTAATTTTATATCCCGATGGCAAACATTGTAAAATAATTCTACATCTATCAAGACGTGTCTTTTTTATTGCTGTTATTTCAGCTGATATAGCAGAATTGTCAAAGAACTTTCGTGCCGTATTGCCATCATTTGATGCTCCGCTTCCTCCACTACGCGGTTTGTCTACTATCAACCCTAACTTCTTCCTAAATTCACTTTGTATTTTCCCCTTTTTTTGAGCCATTGAGCCAGGTTGAGTCTGCACGATAAGTGGACTCGAAGAAACGAATCTAAGAGTGAAGAGGTGACAACCCGAATTCGAATTTGGATGTATCGACCTGTTTTTCAAGATAACTATCAACGTCATTCATCTTCTTGTGTGTTGCTCCGCACAAATAACGTTTACAAGAAGACGTATCATTCAGAGAATTGCATATCTTGCCAACCACTATCGTCAGTTGCAATGACTGATTCACTTGGAATTCCCCGTCTTGCACTTTATAAGTTGTGGGTAGCAATTTATTTATCTTCTCCCTAAAATATAGCTCTACTTGCACAGCGAGATTCTTAGTTCCTTTCGCATACATATGATACATATGACGTGACAAACAAGCTTCCATCTTCCATGTGGGGAGGAGAAGGACTGATTGTATTCGCTGTGTCCTGTACTGCCATCAAAGCCCCACTTTCTGACTAAAATTACGTCTCCCAATGACTCATAGGGGACAATAGCCAACTTCTTTTTGTGAGTCTAGTATTTGCGTAGCCGTATGATCTAATAAACTTTGTAACTCGACTTCGTCTGAAAACTCCGTTATTTTTCATTCTTCATGATAACATCGTTGTTTAGCATCCAACACCTTTTGATACGAAGGTAAAACAGGACTATTCATATAATTTATAAACTCTTTAAGCAATGAATACTGGTGCTTGATCAGTTTCGCCTTCGTAATTAGTAACAGAACTTCATCAACACTCACTTCAGAACGAGCTTCACAAACACTAGAGTTTGATCGGAAATATCCATTAAAGCATTAACAGCAGACTGGTCGATCTTCGACAACTCTGCTAGTTTTCTACGTTTCGAACGTTTGCTGCAAATGGTAAAACCTTTTTTTGGTCGACCACCCAGTCGTTCGAATGACTCTGACGTGGCAGAACCTTTCGGCAACTCTATAGTTTCGATGGCACTCAACCGGTCCAAATGACTTTTCACAAGTGTTGCTTTGACCCGACTTGCTTTATTCCAATAATCTATTAGTTTCTTGTTAATATACTTGATACAAAAATATAAATTACCGATGTTAATGTTTTCCACATTTGGCACTGCGTCCAGTAATTTTTCTAAAACTTGGCGAGTTCTTTCAACCTCGGACCCAGTTAATCACTGCCAGATTTCAAAGATATACATTCTTGAAAAGGTAAACTTGTAAGAAGTTCCTGAAAGGGAACAAATCTATACACATTGGGAACGCATGGGATTGATAGGCATAGGAATATAAAAGCGCACCGAAGTATGGGTGCTTAATCTGCATTTTATTATGAACGGATTTAAAATATTAATACTAAGTGCATGCATATCCATTTAGTATACAAGATCCGGTTACAAGTTTTTATTGCTTCTATCCCACTAGTACTTTTATGAACGCTTGTATATCCTTATATCAAGCCCGTGGGTTTTCAGTCTGTATACTAAACATCTCTCAGAAGGTAGATAATTTTAACTATTTAAATATCTATTTCTGTTATTAAATATATTAAATATATATTCTATTTCTGAATATCTGTTTTTTGAGACTTCCATTGTAGAATATATGCACAAACACCAAATTACCCAAAAATAGTTAACAAAGACAAGTTCACGTAAGGACTAACCGATATCATTAATTATGCAGGGTGCGATGTGTTCACTTTCGAGGTCGAAACAAGAGTGTTAATGTTTAATTATCCGGAATCTATTTATACCACGATGTACTATCATAATTAGTTAATAGTTAGATGGTAAATTACGGTAAAATGTGACCATTATGCAGCACCACTGTGTAGCTAATAATAAAGTTGCCCGGCGCCGCTGGTATATAAGTGGACTGCAGTGCACTGGCTAGATTTTACAAAACTTATTAGCAGTAATCAGACATAAAAAGTAATTTTGTTTATGTATTAATTTACACAATATTGCATTATATTTCCAACTTAAACATTAATTAAATAGTTTCCGAAAATACCGCGCGCAATTAAAATTACATTTAATACATGAATTTCAACATTCCGGGATGATAAATTTTTAGCCCGGTTTAAATTACCAAACAATGTGCGGAAATACCCAATTATATAGTCGAAAGCATAGAGTCGGCACCGACCTACCGATGTCATAGCACGGCATTTAACGGTAAAACTTGTTAGTTGAAGAGCAGACCCTCAATTTTTACAGAATATTCTTCAAGTGTTCTTTGACAAGTTCATGGCAAAAATTTACTAGGAAATAGGTAATAAACTTCTTAAGAATTTTAATTACTTTTCTTTGACACGAAATGTTTGAAAATGTCCGAGAATGTGAAAATGTTCCGTAGAGAAAAATGTCCGATCGAGGTAACTTTTTTGTGCCTACTATAAGCAACAAAAATATTTCCAATAAATTAAACAAAATCTTTTATTTCTTTTTTTAAATTTTGCGTCCTGGACCAAATATTTATTGATATATAAGCGCATTGTTAGGAGTGTCGCTCGCCGGCTGTCATTTATTCTTGGTGTAATTTTTTCTAACCTTATAACAACCTAACCTAAACAAATTATTTATGACCTCTTAGTGGAGTTTTTACGCGAGGTTTGCCATAGAATTTTTATTCTAATGTTTCAGTAGCTTAGAAAAACGATTTTTTTCGAACACCTGTTTAACAAAAACATGGTTTATTATAAAAATTACAAAAATACAAGATGTATATTAAATTTTTCTAAAAAATGTTACCAACAGAAAAGGATTTGGTTCAAAATATTAAAAACTTTAATCTCAAAGTTATAGACCTGAATTACAAAAATTGTCGCATGGACTTTCCGCCATTAATAGAATTTCTCCTTAATTTAGAGTTATTGCTTCTGCAACCCACGAGCCGGCACTGAAGTTAATACAGTTGTAAATAAAACAGACTCCAATTAACACAATTGAAGTATCAAGCTGGGACAATAAGCTTCATGTATTGATGATTTAACATAATTTATCTTTGTCTAAAGGACTTTATTATGGGAAATTTCCTCTCAGGCATAGCTTTTGAGTTATACTATAGACATTATTGTTTCACTGACAATAGGTAATTTCTCACCATAACAAGATTCAGCATTTTATGTTATTCATAATGAAATGTCCGTCATTTAAAAGTTCAATTAAATATTTTTTTATTTATAAAGTTATTGCTCTGTATTCCAAGAAATCAAATAAACATTGCAAGAAACAGTAAGTAATTTACAACCGGAAATCTGAAGTAGATCACGTTTATCCAATGACAAACTTATCTATAGAACCAGTCAATCGATGGACTTACAACGAGTAAAAAAGTTTATGCTTTGAAATTTGTTTCTTTAAAATGTACCATCAGATCAGAAAAATAAAAAATACTGATCTTTTTATTTTTTTTAATATACTTTCCAGAGCTGTCACCAGTACTAAACAAAAGTCTGGGAGTAACCAGTATCCAGTACCAAATATTATAGTTTTTATTTTTTTTATTGGAGTTCCTACTAAGTAACAATATTTTTCAAAAGTTATTGAAATACTAAATATTTTACAAAAAATCAAAGATATCAAGTACAAGTATTAAGTAAAATACTCTTTATACCGAGTGTTTAATGTCCTGTTGCACACTATTGGGATTTTGAAAACCATAAGAGATAAGAAGTTGGTTAAATGCGACAAAAGTTGCACAATTGCAAGGCCATCTCATAAAAAAAATCATAGGTCACTAGATATAAGCAAAAAACGAAAACATGTCATTATTTTCTTTTGTTAATATCTCCGAAACTGTTTATTTCAAAAGTATGAAATTTTGCACATAGCCTTAACTTGATATTCTGGTTGCCATATCCACCTTAGAAAAATTTTAAGCTTACTTTCGTTTGAGCAGTGATAGTCAACATTTTTTTTCTATGGACACCATATTGGATTTTTACCTTATCAGATTAAAATATTACAAATACAATGATATATCACAAGCAATATTATCTTCATGTCAAATAAGTAATTTGCATTTTAAATACGTTTTCGACTAATCACCTATGAAAATTTGACATAATGTTGACAGAAAACAATATTGTGTTGTTATTTGTAATTAAATGCCTAAAATGTACTAAGGAACTGAAAAATTTAGAAATATACAGGGTGTACCGTTTAAAAAAGGTGACTTTGTTATGACAGGATGAGAAATATTTTTAAATTGTAAATATTTATCCTGCTATATGCAGGTGATAATCGTTTTAAATAATGTCATAAATGACCATATTCAAAATTAGGAGTGGGTAAATGGGTCAAAATGAAAAAATCGAGCAGTGCAGTTTTGGGATTAATGTCTAAAAAGATAATAACTATAATAAATGCAACTTAAAAAATGATATAAATAAAACTGTTCAGTAAAAAGTTCCCCAAATTTATTTTTTCTATTTACGTGCCCAAAAGGGATGTATTTGAATACTGGAAACAGTCACATTTAATTTTTTAAAGTTGATATCACTGTTGAACAGCTGTTCTTAACATGTCAAACTTAACGCTTTATTAACGCTGTTAATTTGAAAAACAAATGCAGAACTAGAATTTTCAATGTTGCCAACTGCCAAAAAAACTTAACAAAGTATCTCTAACAAATTTTATTTAAAAGTAAGTTAATTTTTTACATGATTACAAATTAATGCAAATAGAAATCAATACGAGTATAAAGTATTTATCTCATGAGACGTTTTAGCGCACTTGTCCTTTAGGAATCTCCCCGTTACCAGGATTGTTTTCTAAACTTGGACGGGTGCGCTAAAAACATGTCTTATGAAACTAATACTTTAATAGTAATAATAATATATTTAATCCATACAGAAATAATATACTATTAATCTGCCTGACAATTGTTTTGACAGTTGAAATCCTCGGACAGGTAAATCTTAATTTTTGACGTCTCATCTTTATTACATTAAATCTTTTTACCCCCACCCCCCTTTTCTGCAAAGCAAACCACCTATGTAGGTGGAGTTGGTTTTAATAATTTGATGCTGGTGGTTATAATTTTTGAGTCTACATTTTCTAATAAATGTAAAAAGAATTATAAAATGGATTCCAATAAAAACGATGAAGATTGTACACCGCTAGAAATTGTACAAGCTGCAAAAGAAACATGTATAAATTTAGTGCCGAAGTGGTGTACAAGGCCATTATGGATTGGTGAAGCCTCAAAAAATGTCAATTCATCCTCTGAGAACCTTCTGTTCTTAGCTTATTTTTGGAGAATTATCAGAGATATACAAATCTTCATCATTATGGGCGCTTTATTCAATCTTGCGAAGAACACTAAAAATAAATAACTTCGGTATAGAAAATTATTCAAAATTGTACAGATTTGTTATAATCTACCTGGAAATTAATTAATTTTTATTAATCTGATTTATTTGTTTCATAATTATGGAGTTTCACAAAATAATGCTCGAAACAATAAATAGTTAATTGTCTTGACCGCAAAGAGCAATTTCCAATTGAATATCGTAGAAAAAGTATAGTATTATACTCGCCGGAAATGGCTATTACTCATTTGGATGAATTACGACGCTAGCCTGTGGCACGCACGCGTCGCAAACATCATCCTCATGCGTAATAACCATCATTGCACGCTCGTTGAATAATATGCTATTATTAAAAATGCAAGAAATCCTTACAGCACCACAAGACAACTAGCTACTAATATTAATGTCAGTCAGTTCTTCTGTTGTCAAGTACTTGAACAAACATAAATATCACCCGTACAAGGTGACTTTACTTCAAGAATTGAACGAAGACGATTTTGATCAAAGGCAAGACTTTTGTGAAAACATGATGGAAAGGTGCAATGCCAATCCTGCTTTTGCCAGTCACATTATTTTCACTGACGAAGTCACATTATGTTTGAATGGAGCTGTTAACAAACAGAACTATCGTTACTGATCCGTTATTATCCCACAACCCACACTGGATGACGGTGACCCACACCAAATATCGCGAAAATTAAATGTTTGGGCCAGTATTGTTGAAAGTAGAATTTTAGGCCCTTATTTTATAGAAGAAGCTTTAACTTCAGAAAAATATTTGCAGCTGCTATGGGACCCTCTTGTTCCATGTTCCATCATGTGTCGTGCTATATCCCGATCATGAGGAATTCGACATTCCTAATAATACTTTATGGTACCAGCAAGGTGGAGCACCTCTTCGTTATGGTGTTATTCGAAAATATTTAAATACAGTGTTTCCAGATCGTTGGATTGGTAAGCGTGTGGCAATTGAGTGACTAGCACGATCATTTGACCTTACACCTATAAATTTTTTCCTGTGGTGTTACCTCAAGAGTAAGTTGTATTTTAACCCCCAAAATTCTATTAATACCTTAAAGGAAATAATTAAAAATTAAACCAGAACAATTACGTAAGAGATGCTTCAAAATGTTAGAAATGCGTTCAACTATCGACTGGCTTATGCCAAAAATTTAATGGATCCCAATTTGAACACTTAATTTAATAGTTTTAATGTTTTCTTAATTTTATGTTATGTTTATTGAGTTTAAATATTAGTTTAGTTAGATTAGATCAGCATAAATGTCTAAACAATTGTGAATTGTGGGAATATACTTAACAATTTAAGCGTTCATAGTCTTATAAAATATCACGTCCGATCATGAAATCTATACTGCCTTATGCAGAATTTCCAGGAAAACCGGAATTAGCAAGAAAAAGTAGGCGTTGATATTTTAAAAAATGATGATGTTATTGCAAAAAATTGGAGGGAGTTTTTAATGTAAAATGATGCGCTATTAAAAACTAAGATTTACTGTCCGAAGGTTTCAACCTCAGATAAACCAAAAACATTTTATTTAGAGTATTCCACAGCAGGTGTTCGCTCCGTATAACACTTCCAGTAATGGAAAATTACTAAGCTCAATTTATATTACCTACCATTGATAATGACAGCTTAGCTGTCGCAACAATTGTCAGGTAGATTGAAATAAATTTGTGAAACTTAACTAACTATACTTAACTATAAACTATAACTATAAAAAAAATATATGAATTTGTAGAAATATGTAGTAAATTACAATTGTGTTGTTCATCAAAAAAATAATAGTCAGTAAGGTATTAAACAAAAGGCTTCCCTACGTAGCGCCGTATCGCAGCTTTGAACATATATAAACAAAATGTGAACAGTTAGCACTCCACCTTGTGAAGTATTTTTGAAAGAACTTGTTTTTCCAATTTTGACAGAGATGTCATATACAGAGTGTTTCACTCAAAATTCGTATCCTCTGAACAGGTGATAGTACCTACATATAAAATGCAACAGAAAAGCTTAATGTCATTAGTGCCTAATTTTCATAATAACCGAGAAAAAACTGTTTTTGAAAAGTTGGTTTTATGGTTTAAGAATCACACTTGGAGTTGGATGTATGTACCAAACTGCATTTTCAACTTGATATCTGATACATCGAAGCAGCCGATGCTACTAGGCGATGTCACAGTTTGTTTTGACCATTATTTTCATTTCGTCCTATTTAGTTGATGTAAACTCAATGTCAGCTAATGTTTATCTACTTTACATGCGGCGATCACTTCTTCTAGGAAGGAGATTTTACAGTATTGTTTTGAATCTTGCACGTTTGACGATGCAAAAAATGTTACAGACTTTATTAAATTCTATGTTCCTTTTCCATGTTTAAAATAATTTAAATAATCATCACAAGGGATAATTAACAGTTATTGGGGAGATTAATGTATTTGCTCGATTTTAAATTATCGATAATAAACTACTTACAATACATACAGTGTCACATTACAATACAGTGTTATGTTGCTTTAAAAACTTGAGAATTAATTTGCGGATAATTTAAGTACATAGTCAATTTTAGTAAATAGCTGTGCAATTAAATGGATTTACTTATTAGTAGAGACGTACATTTTAGTAAAGCATAAAGCCACTATGTCAACGAAGCGAAGCAATTTAATCTGTAATAGTCAAATGTAACACAAGCGGGCGCTTGAAAATGGTGGGTTTGCAGTACCCTTGCCGCAAAAATACGAAGTTAAATGGAATCTATGTAACATAAACAACGGGAATTAAAAAAATTGTCAGTGGCGTGGCAAGTTTTATACAACAGCTTTCGTATTTGTAAACTATATGTCCTATAACTTGTAGAAACGGCGCTTATGAAAGATTAGCTAATCAAGGGTTTTTTCAAGCGAGGTCACCTAAAATGCACATCTCTAATTATTAGTTATTACTGAAAAGGTTTTCTTTAATAATATAAATGAGCATATTTTTAAAATTTGTAAACATTAAAAACAGATATTTGTAAACACAATAAAATTCAACTTTCAAATTATCCTGAGAGGTCGCGTAGATTTACGAAGTAATAAATGTAGTAATTAAGATGTTTATTTATTATTATGATGGTTAAACTGAATTAAAACTAATTGAAACTGTCTTTTAATTTTACTAGAGGTTGTAATATTAAGCAGATGAGAATTATTCCTCCTAGGTTCAGTCACTAATTTTCCATTTATTAGATATTTAAAATAAAAACCATGCATTTCGTTGTGTTTTAAATATGTGTAGGTTTTCGTTGTGATTTCATTTATTTGATATAAAAGTAAATCATTTTACATAAAACACATTTGATGGCATGATACAAAGAATACACTGATATTGTGATTTATCAATTTCGTACTATTACTACTATTCGTACTTAATTATTTTATTTTAAAAAAATTACAAATCTGCTTGTTTTGTAATGTACTTCTAGAAAATGAAACTGTTATTAAAGATAGTGGGTCTAACTTGAACAGAAGGGAATTTGTTTTTATTATCATTAGTATTTAGTTTTCAAAGTAAAAACGTCAAGGTTACGTTATAGTAAAGAACTCGTCCTTAAAATGCAATAGTAATAATAAAGTATTAAATAAATGTAAACATACCATTTTTGTCAATGCGTATAATTGCCCAAATATTGTTTATAAACCTACTCTTTCATTTGGCAAACGTTTGATCGTGCTACGTTTCAGCAGCCTTTTTAGCAATTTTTTTCGATGTGCGTAAAATCAAGAATGGCATAAGGATTTATTGTTTCTATTGACGAGTACTATTATACATTAAATTTAAACGAAAGCTCAGTGAAACATCCTGTATAAATAAGTTAGAAAGTATAAGAAAACTGATCAACCATGGTTTCTCTCATTATTATTTTACTGACTAATCTTCTTTTCTTTGCAGGTACGTCTTTTTTACACGCACACGTTGAAATACCGGAAAATCTAAAAATCGTAAGTACTTTGGTAATATTAATGACCTGTTGCATGTGTCTAAAATGTTATTTTCAATATTGACGCCATTTTGAAGAAACGCAAGAATCATTAGGGAAGTAAATTTTGGCTTCTTCTGTAACTTCTATTATACTTACGGATTATTAAGTTGTTTCTCTTATTTTTTGTTCTTTTTAATACTTATTTTACACTGGTCTATTCTACATATCCACGTCAATCGCTTGTTAACTGTAGTAAATACCGAATTCACTTTCAAAGATCAACATCTCATTCTCAATGAGATGAGACAATAGCATATCCCTTTCTTTTAGCTCGTCTTGTACCACTTACCAAAGATCAGACGTTTCAGAACAGCTTTGATCTATTAGGCGTATAACCTTTAACTGTATTTATAGATCAGTTGATAGCCGATTGAATTGCATACTATTCAGCTATCTATATTTTTGAATGAAGTTAATACTCTCCATTCAACTGTAACAATTTAGTTAATAAAAATAAACAAACATTACTGTAAACAGCAAAACCAATACTTCACGGTATGGCCTACCCATTCTTTTGATTAATGGTGATGGTTACTTAATCTTTTATATTCATATTTACCTTAATATTCATCTCCGTGTTGTTTTTGTAAGTTATATAATAAGGCAGATTAGAATATTGTGGCCTGCTTTTATATACTTAAAAATTGTGTGATCCTGTTTTTTACTGTCTTGTGTCTCCGTCTTGCACTGTGTTCTAGTAATTGTGTATGTCTTTGCTCAAATAAATAACGTTAACTCTAAGACATTTGTTTATACAATGGACTACGATGTCATTGACAGGATAATATTTTTATGTGAGAAGTTATTATCACTTTCTCTCTCTTTCTTCCTAGAAAATTGGCCCATAAAGAATGGGTACAGTAGAGAAACTTTTACATTAGCCATTTTTGACATCTTGCCATACGTATATTAATTCAACAAACTATTCACAAACTGTGAGCGTTGGAGATCGATAGAGCCATACACATACGGTATCTAGACCACATAGACGAAGGTCTGAAATTTGATTGCCCTTGCATTTTTTTGGCACGGTTTGACGGCGCAAGACGGCAAATGGAACTTGGCCTAGTCCATTAACTCCGTAGCAAATTTGAAATTTGTAGAGTTTGACTAAAAATGCATAAATCTATAGTCCTAGTTATTTAGAAGAATCCGAAACTTATTCCGAAGGTTCGTGGTGCCATAAATCAGAAAATTTAGTAAAACAGTTTAAATAAAAAGAAACGCATCTAGGTATTTGACCATCCATGTCCAACATGTTTTGAATCTCTTTATTCGTAGCAGAAGCAAAAATCGAATTAGTCATCTTAATCACTTTACAGACAAACTGGAAGCTCTATTCGGTGATCTATCAATTTTTCTTTACTCTTGCTTATTTCGTATCACCATTCGTATCATTTATTTGAGCTCGACAGTAGTTTCTCGTTAGGCCGGTCGTTGATCAATTGAAATGTATTTATCTCGGGCTAATTTTCTGAATTCTGACATGTGAATGATGTGTATAGAAGTGAATGTCGGTTGGTGATCCATATCGTTTTCTGAAGCATAAGCGCATCCAGGAGATTGTTCTTATAAGACGAATCGTTGATTAGAACATATATTGGCTTCGAATACCTGACATACAGAGAAGTGTTTTTTTGGATCCAAGGTATTTGTAAAATACTCATAATATTTAACAGAACATCCTCCGGTATACTATTGAAGGTCGCAGCAACCTTGATGAATGGGTTCTAATTCCTTGATTGATTGAAAAAAAATCGACAATGAAACAATTGAATCCGCATATCGCAAGTTACAAACTACAGTGCGGCGTTACCAGGTTGTAGTATAGCATTTTCTTTTCTGAAACTTCGTCATAAAAGGATTCTGAACTAAATAAAGATTAATAAAAAGTTTCACAATATTTATTAAAATATAACCTGACAATACAGCTCAGCTGTCATTATCAAATGTAATGTAAATATAAACAAACACGTCGCTAAGGTAAATACAAAAAATAGATAACTAGATAAAAAGACAGAAACAATAATAATTAAATATCTATCTTTCCAGTAACGGAGAATTACTGAGCTCAAGTTGTTCATTCATTAAAGGTACCCTGAGTTTGTGTTTGTATATCTCAAAGGCTTCTAAAATGTCTAATTTGCGTTTGTTATTAAAAAAATGTAGGAATTTAATATTATTTTGGGAAGTCATTGTGTGATTTTGTTCTAAAAGGTGTTTGGCATAATTATATTTTTCAGGGTATTTATTTCTGTAACAACGCACGTATTCTTTATATTTTATGGGAAAATTTCGAAGTGTTTGTCCAATGTATACCGAACTACAAAAAGAACAATTTAAACGGTAAGTGCTCGATTTCATGATATCATGTGTTCTGTTTTTAGCATTAAATAAAAAAGTGTTAGTGTTGGTTTTTCCTAGTAAATGTGCAACTTTTTATTTTGCCAAAAATGGTATACAGTATGTTTTTTGTAAACGATAATATAGGAAATCCAATGGAATTTTATCATTTTCCTCCTAAGTTTGTACCCTTGCAAATGTAAGTAGAAATTCTGGTATCAATCAAAAGAAGAATTCATTTTACGTCAAAAAGATATTAAACTTTAGGAAGAAAACCAAAATCGATTTAGAAAAAGACTTAAATAGCTTATGGATTTATTGCTTTTTGTAATAAGCTATTAAAAAAAGCTGGAAGCTGAACGCCGATTGGTGTAGCGGTTAACGCTTCAGATTTCTAACCAAAAATCGCGAGTTCAAACCCCATCATCGTATACTTTTTTTTAAATTGTATTGCTTACTAATTATTATTTTTAGAACTTTATTACAACGATTATTAGTTTTATGCCCTTTTTTCATTTGCCTTTTTGATGGGTAGTTAAAATTGTACACAAAATAACGGTAAACCCCCGTAGCAAAAATATCTAACAATAAAAAAATTAATAATCGTTGTAATAAAGTTCTCAAAATAATAATTAGTAAGCAATACAATTAAAAAAAAAAGTATATGGTGATGGGGTTTGAACTCGCGATTTTTGATTGGGAATCTGAAGCGTTAACCGCTACACCAATCGGCGTTCAGCTTCCAGCATTTTTTTATAACTTATTATCAAAAGCAGTAAATCAATAAGCTTTTTAAGTCTTTTTCTAAATCGATTTTGGTTTTCTTCATAAAGTTTAATATTTTTTTGACGTAAAATGAATTCTTCTTTCGATTGATACCAAAATTTCTACTTACATTTGCAAGGGTACAAACTTACGAGGAAAATGATAAAATTCCATTGGATTTCCTATATTATCGTTTACAAAAAACATACTGTAGATATGTAATTTGTGTCTTCTGTTTGATTGTTAATGGGATATATTCTTTTGATAGCTAACCTATAATGTTTTTGTTTAACTAAAGTGTCAATCATGTTCGAATTGTAATGATTTACATGTGCTAGTTATTTAATGGTTGATATCTATTTACTAAAATCTGGTTGTGTTAGTGGAATAGTTAAAGCTCTGTATACTAAGGTTCTGTAACCTTAGCTAAAGGTTAAGGTAAAGCTAGTTTATGTGCTTTGTGGTGATAAGATGTATTTGGTATTGTTATGTCCGTATGTGTTGATTTTCTGTATATGGAAAATTCAAATAGATTGTGCGCGTTAATCTTGATAGTTAAGTCTAAGAAATTAATAACCTTGTTTTGTTCTGTTTCTAATGTAAAATTTATGTTTTGGTGGATACTACTAATAAGAATTAAAAATTCATTGATAACGATATTCATAAAGAAATCACAGAAAATAATCTAGTTTCTGTTAAAGCAGATACGGGTAACACTTTGGTAATTCTTTCGAAAGATATTTAGATACAAAAAGTTAATGAACTTATTAGTAAAGAAAATTTAGAAATTTAAAACAAAGTTCCAACCACAAAATTCCAAATAGAAATAAAACAAGCTTTTGAAAATTGCAATATCTGCTTTTCAGAATTAAAAAAGCAACAAAGCATAAATAAAACCCACAACCACCTAAACTGTATGGACGCACCAAAATAAATATATCAACAGAATATGCCTATCAGACCAGTTGTATCATATATCAATGCACCTAATCACATTTTATCCAAGAAACTGAACCAAATTATTAACACGATAGGTTACAAATCGAAATACTCTGTTAGAAATTCATTAGAATCATTAGATAAGCTACAAAACATACATCTTCCACGACATTCAAAACTCGTTAGCTTTGATGTTTGTTTTCCATTCCTTTATTAGATAGGTTCTTGATTAATAGTAATATAGAATTAGTTAAAAAGTTAGAGTTAATTCAGTTATTTGACCTTTGTATAATTCAAAATTATTTTATCTTCAATAATTTAACATATTTACAAAAAGATGGTTTGCCTATGGGAAATTATTTTAGTCCTCTGTTAGCTAAGATGTTTATGGATAACTTAAAAAATCAAATATTTGAATTAAACCTCTCCAAATATATTATCTTTTGATTTCGTTATGTTGTTGACATTTTAGCTTGTTTTGACAGATCTTTTGAGATTGTCAGTGAATTTTTAATTCTTGTTACTAGTATCCACCAAAACATAAATTTTACATTAGAAACAAAACAAAACCTATTAATCTTGTTTATTGTTTCCAGCCTTATTTTGTGGAACTCCATAATCATGAAATAAATAAAGATTATTAAAAGTTTCACAGTTTTATTAAAATATAACCTGACAATATTGTTTCGACAGCTATGCTGTCATTATCAAAGATAATATAATTATAAACAAACACGTCGCTAAGGTAGATACAAAATAGGTAACTAGATAAAATAATAATAATCAAAATTAAATATCTAATACTTCCAGTAACGGAGAATTACTGAGTTCAAGTTGTTCATTCATTAAAGGTACCCTGAGTTTGTGTTTGTATATCTCAAAGGCTTCTAAAATGTCTAATTTGCGTTTGTTATTACAAAAATGTAGGAATTTAATATTATTTTGAGGAGTCATTGTGTGATTTTGTTCTAAAAGGTGTTTGGCGTAATTCGATTTTTCAGGATGTTTATTTTTGTAATGACGTACGTGTTCTTTATATCTTATGTCAAAATTTCGAAGTGTTTGTCCAATATATACCGAACTACAAAAAGAACAATTTAAACGGTAAATGCCCGATTTCATGATATCATGTGTTCTGTCTTTAGCATTAAATAAAAATGAAAAAGTGTTAGTGTTGGTTTTAAATGTTATTTTATAATTGTTGGTTTTTCTTAGTATATGTGCAATTTTTTTTTTTCTGATATTTTGCCAAAATATGGTATAGAATATGCCAATAAGACCAGTTGTATCATACATCAATGCACCTAATCACATTTTATCCAAAAAACTGAACCAGATTATTAACACGATAGGTTACAAATCGAAATACTCTGTTAGAAATTCATTAGAATTAGTAGATAAGCTGCAAAACATACATCTTCTACCACACTCAAAACTTGTTAGTTTTGATATTTGCAACATGTTCTCCAGAATACCTCCACAAGAATGTATTCCTTTATTAGATAGTTTCTTGATCAATAGTAATATAGAATTAGTTAAAAGGTTAGAGTTAATTCAATTATTTGACCTTTGTATAAGTCAAAATTATTTCACTTTTAATAACATAATTTATTTACAAAAGGATGGTTTACCTATGGGTAATTCTCTAAGTCCTCTATTAGCTAACATATTTATGGACAAGTTTGAAGATCGAATATTTGAATTAAACCTCTCTAAACACATTATCTTCTGGTTTCGTTATGTTGATGACATTTTAGCTTGTTTTGACAGTTCTTTTGAGGTTATCAATGAATTTTTAATTCTTATAAACAGTATCCACCCTAATATAAAATTTACACTAGAAACAGAACAAAACAGGGCTATAAACTTTCTAGACTTAAATATCAAGATTAACGCAGACAATCTATTTGAATTTTCCATATACAGAAAACCAACACAAACAGACATAACAATACCAAATGAATCTTGTCACCATAATACACATAAAATAGCAGCCTACAGATCATTAGTACACAGAGCTTTAACTATTCCACTAACAAAATCAGATTTTAGCAAAGAGATATCAACCATTAAACAACTAGCACATGCAAATCATTATAATCCGAACATGATTGACACTTTAATTAAACAAAAAGATTATAGGTTAGCTATCAAAAGAATATATCCCATTGACAATCAAACAGAAGACACAAGTTACATATCTATACCATATTTTGGCAAAATATCAGAAAAAATTGCACATATACTAAGAAAAACCAACAATTATAAAATAACATTTAAAACCAACACTAACACTTTTTCATTTTTATTTAATGCTAAAGACAGAACACATGATATCATGAAATCGGGCATTTACCGTTTAAATTGTTCTTTTTGTAGTTCGGTATATATTGGACAAACACTTCGAAATTTTGACATAAGATATAAAGAACACGTACGTCATTACAAAAATAAACATCCTGAAAAATCGAATTACGCCAAACACCTTTTAGAACAAAATCACACAATGACTCCTCAAAATAATATTAAATTCCTACATTTTTGTAATAACAAACGCAAATTAGACATTTTAGAAGCCTTTGAGATATACAAACACAAACTCAGGGTACCTTTAATGAATGAACAACTTGAACTCAGTAATTCTCCGTTACTGGAAGTATTAGATATTTAATTTTGATTATTATTATTTTATCTAGTTACCTATTTTGTATCTACCTTAGCGACGTGTTTGTTTATAATTATATTACCTTTGATAATGACAGCATAGCTGTCGAAACAATATTGTCAGGTTATATTTTAATAAAACTGTGAAACTTTTAATAATCTTTATTTATTTCATGAAAACCTATTAACTTCTTAGACTGAACTATCAAGACTAACGCACACAAGTTATTTGAATTTTCCATATACAGAAAACAATACATACATACATACATACGGACATAACAATACCAAATTCATCCTATCACCATAAAGCACATAAACTAGTAGCTTACAGATTCTTACTACACAGAGCTTTAACTATTACACTAACGCAGCCAGATTTTAGCAAAGAGATATCAACTATTAAACAACTAGCACATGTAAATCATTACAATCCAAACATGATTGACACTTTAGTTAAACAAAAAGATTATAGGTTAACTATCAAAAGAATATATCCCATTGACAATCAAACAGAAGACACAAATTACATATCTATACCATATTTTGGCAAAATATCAGAAAAAGTTGCACATATACTAAGAAAAACCAACAATTAAAAAATTGCCTTTAAAACTAACACTAACACTTTTTCATCTATATATTTAAAACACAAGGTTTATCTTTGTTCCAATTCGTTTGAGTTCCACTGGGCCGATTTACATCATTCTTTTTTATATTGAAGCTTTGACTGTGTAGATCAATCAACACTACTTCATTTTTATATTCTTTTAATTTTTATATTTATAAATTAAATAAATGTAAAATAACTAATTCAAGACGCATAAAATTCGACATCCACTTGGGGCGACATCTGAAAATCCATCGCGTCAACTTCTGGGAATACTTTTATAAACAGACCACTTCCATCACTAATATTCGATATGTGCTGCGGCTATTATCTCATCATCTTAATCACTTATCTTGATATTTTAGTCATTCAGTGGTTATATTTTATAATATTCAAAAAAATATAAAAATCTTAAAACAGTAGACAAAAATCAATTTAAAATAGGAAATATATATAGTTATTTTTGTATTAAGACACCAAAGTTTGAGTTTTTATCGTTTTTATGTAGTGTTGGCAAATATTTCAAATATTTCCACGAGGAAATATTTTCACTTTGGAAATATTTCAAAAAGGAAATATTGATAAATTTCTGATTCAATAAATTTCCGCCTTAACCTTGAATTAATGAACGCGTTTCAATTTTTTAAGTTTACAACCTCATTTTTAAACGTTGTACATCGTTTTTTCATTTTTAATTTTTAGTTCAACCAAAAATATTAAAATTAAAAATTAATAAAAATAATTAATTAATTAATTAATTAATTAATAATTGGCTCCCAAACTTATTTTTCCGCGGAACCCTTATACTATATTTTACATATCGCGGAACTCTAACTATATCTACAAACACCCTAACCTTAACTGGGCATTAAAAAAATAAAAATTACCTACAAATAATTTATTCAAACATGCACGTATATGAAAATTTGGTTTAATATTTTATAGCGAATTCGTATATCTGGTACAGCGGCCAGTTTATTTGCGATATTTCGTTTTTGTATTGTGTAAGGCACCAACAAATAAAATACTCATTAGGCCGTTATTGTAGGAAAGCTTTGCAAATAGTATCCTTCTGGTCCCGCGGAACCCCAAAATATTTTCACGAAACCCCAGGGTTCCACGGAACACACTCTGTGAATCGCTGACCTAGATACCTGTTAAACTGCGTTTGAATCTCGTTAAGTTTTTTTTTTACATTTGCCATTTTACTAAGTTACCGAGAAAGTTTCCGGGAATTTTTCAAGGAAAGTTTCCAAAAATTAAATTTTCGGAAATTTGCAAATACTATTTTTATGTCATGTTTTTGAAATATGCACTAATAGACGTGTACAAGAATTTTTTAAACAAAATTGATTTTAGATTTTATTCTTACAATTTCGTGATTTCTACGTGTGCAGTATTTAACAGTACTACAATACATTAATTCCAAGTGCTAGAAATAACGCATGCGGCTTTGGCTGCTGCAGCCCCTACAGTCTAGCATTTCATCATCAATCATTGAGAGTTTAATAGGTATTCGAATTGGTCTGCTGTATAGACAAACCCTTTCATGCCGCCATAGTTCTCCTTTATAAGTTCTACAAGACCAATCTGATAATTCTTCTTTATAAGTTTTCACATTATATTCTTTTTAGTCTTAAAATTTTTAAAACCATAAATTAAAATACTTTGTTACTATTTAAAATACAAGACTTATTTTTGCTACGCTTCCTTTAGAGTAACGAGTCCTACTGGGCCTATCTACGCCATTCTAAGTTTTAAAGGTTTTACGCTAAATATTTGCCAGCTCTCCTTAGTTTTGCAATTTCTTAATTATTTATTTCCATTTTTAAAGCGTTATTTGTAATCGATGCATTTCTATACGCTCGTGGCCGAATGTTTACACACATCACTCGCTTCGTCACGTGTTGGAACTAAACATCATCCCTCTACTTGCTTACTACGTCTCCGATCGCTTGCTTACAAATCATATCACAAACAATTCTAAGCGGAGTGCTAAAGTATTTAATGTGGAGCATTTTTACGAAATTCGATACGAGTGTCTGTCTCTGTCTATCAGTTTTTTCGAAATTTTTTTAATTCTCACCAGATTCGAATATTTAATGAAAAAGTAGAGTAGGAATGTCTGAAGAACCAGAATGAACTAGAAAGTTGGTATATTAAGCATATGATATATGGATTCAATGCAGAAGTTCCGTATGTATGTATGTAGAAGAAACCGCTGGGGAGGAGTAAGCTAGAGCGGAAGATATGAGGGGAAGTTGGAAGAGGGGAATGTCAGGCTTAGAATTTTCAACTGGTTATGTTTGGTTGCGTTTATTTAACTAAATAATCACTCATGAAAATTCGAAAGACTGTAATCACACAACGAATGTTGTACATAAGGAAATCCTTCAATCACTTCAATCCTTTTCACCGTCATGTCTAGGTATAGGATTTGTATGCACTTAAAAATGCTGAAATATGCATGCACTTATACACTATAAAAACGTGAAATATGCACTTAAATATGCACTTAAAAATCATGAAATATGCGTTTATTAGAAATTTTTAATAAATATATGCACTTTCATTATTTAAGAAACACATGTTTAGCGTTATTTACATTTTATTTACAGAAATTATTTTAATTAGACATCCTATGCAAAAATTTAATTAAACATATTTTCTAAACATACAGCATTACAGTTCACAATGACGTATATTTTTAAACTTTCAAAAGTAAACATATGCCTATTATCCCTAAATATTGTTTTATATTTTGGGAAACTCCGTTCCACATCGCAAGACGTAATTGGGGCATACTTAAAATTGTTTAATTCTACAAGCGAATAATGTTTTAGCTCGTCTAAAATGTCTTGGCCAGATAATGCATGTTTATGCTTTTAATTAAGTGAAAACCAGGATTTTTGTCTATAACGGATTTAAATTTTTGTTTTATAGTCAAACCCTTTGGCGCCTTTACTTTGTTCAAAGAAATACCTAACAATTTTACATGCTCAAGAGATTCATCTAATGAATTTCCCTGACTTTCTAATTTCTGAATTACTTTAGCTAAACGCACAAAATTTGTCAAAACAAACAATAATTCTGCCCTCACCTCCTTAGTATTAAAAGCATCCTGTGCGCTTTGTATGCATAGTGCATCGTGTTTATTAAGTTTATTTACAAATGCTTTAATAATATTAAAATAAGTTGCATAATATTCTGCTGCAGAAAGCCAAGTACCCCACCTTGTTATTACAGGCTCAGGTGGGAGAAGCACTTCTTGAGCAGTTTCCCTAAATATTTGTATGCGATATGGAGCTTTACAAACAATTTTTTTACATCTGAAATTATAGAGTTTGCGTTAGGATATATTTCCCGCACTTTTTCCGCAACTCTATGCATTGCATGGGCAAGACAAGTTAAATGGATCGTTTTTTCGTACAGAACTTGTAAGCCTGCTCCAGCCTTGATCATGTACGGTGCCGCGTCGATGACGAACAGGAGTGCTTTGTTGTACTGTATGCCGTCCGGCCATAAAATAGCCATCGAATCATTAAACAATTTTGCCACAGAACAATGATTGGTGCTCTTGAAAACGTCCATTGCTAATAGATAGAATTTGGGATTGTTCTCCGAATTTAATCTGAGCACTACGTTAAGACATTATTTATGTTTTATTTAATGATATTCAAGAACCACAGACTTGGTTGAATTGTTGTTCAAATGAACAATAAATCTCCAAAGTTTACACTCGAATGCACCTTCTTATATTGTTTTCTCTTTGGCTCAAAAGTGACCATTGCAATATGTAGTTCGATAAAATAAAAATCAAATTTTTGTTTTCAAATACGTGGCTAACGTTATAATTGGCGTTTTAGAAAACTTAATACAAAAATGAAATACGATAAATCAAGTTGGAATAGCATATATTTATTAGAATACAAGTGTTTATAATATCAAATACAAATCAGGATGGTAAGAGAAAGGAGATCTTAGTCAAAGGTCAACCCAATTTTGTACATTAATTAAGGATACCAATGAATCATATAAAATCAAGACTACACTTTCAATAATAATGCAAAATTGAAATTTTAAATAAAGCAATTAGTTGTTCATAACTATAGAAATAAGCATTATTGTTGAAAGGGTAGTAAGAATGATCAAAGAAATGTGATATCTCTGATAAAAATAAAATTAAAATAAATGAAATATAGGTTTCTCAGAGAAATATGAATAACAAGCTTTTGCTTGTGAAAAAAGATGGTTGTTTTTGTAAGAAGCTCTTAAAAAAGAAGTTAAAAAGTTAATAAATATAGAATAAAAGTCTTGTGTTTTATTTGGAAAAGGAATAGTTAAGTGTAAGAAGTAAGGGAAGATAATAAATTACTAAATAAGTTTGGAAAAGAGAAGATAGAAGAAAATTTAGAATATACCATAAAAGTGGGGGTAAAATTTATCATAAATAATAAAAAGAAGAGGATAGATATAGAAGAGTAGAATTTAAGTAGTTCAAGAAAAGTAAGTAAACATAGGAATGAGACAATTTAAGAAGATTAGCAATACTTAATGTGGTGTGGAAGATTTAGTCAGTAGCAGTTCCTGTTGGAGGTATACCAGTAGATTGAGAAGCCAATTCAAGATTAACCGAAGAAACTTACCGGAGGTGCAGAAGGAAGTATCAAGTTACCTATTCAACAAGGACCGATAGAAGAGTTAGTAGGTTTGTTGTTCATCATCATCATAGAGTGCAGAGGTGGTCTGCAGATCCTGTTCAACTTCAGTCGTCGGTGTGTCTTGGAGGAAGAGTGAAAATTGCAAGACGTGTATGTGCAGTGAAAGTGCAGTTAGATAAGAGGAAAAAGGAGTGGTTTTATCCATTAACATTCTAGGAAGGAATAAATGTAAGTTGACTGGGTAAGATTTCTTTCTTTTAACATCCAAAACAAAAGAGTAGTAAATAAAGAGGTTAAATAAATAATTGATTTGTTATGCTTACTTGATTTTATATGCATTACGTTGGAAACTGTCATGTATGACAGTACTGATATAAATGTCAATGGTTATCTATAACCTTACTTTATTTAATAACATTCAATAACCACAATAAGTTAAAATTTGGATCATATAATAAAACAACCTATGGTTATATGATTGAATCAATAGTCTCATATTAAGAACATTAAATAAATTCAGTTGTGCGACCCTGAGATATCATAAAGTAATTTCTTTCAAAACAAAGAACAATTAAGAATTTTTATATAGAGAAATATTTTATAAATAAACCTCACTACATAAAAAATAGCGACCAACGTGTGAGGCAAAGCGAATTGCAAAGTTAATTCATATCACATAAAAAAGACACCCAAAGCGTCTAGTAAAATAAAAATTTTTGTTTCATCATAGTAAAATAAAAATAGGTGAGGTTAGAAAATGTTATAAACGTCAAATAAAACTGTTAACAAATTTGAATAGAAAATTTTAACTGAAGTTGGTTTTAATAAGATACAAGGTAAAAGTACCATTAAATAAATAAATAAAGGTAAATAAAAAAAGGTATTGTTTTCTTTTTCTTTGTTTGCGTGGTTTTTGTGTACATTATTTCAGCCAAGATGGAAGGAGATAGGGGAAGATCAGAAAAATCAAGAACGAGAGACACTTCAAAAGAACAGGAAAGAAAGAGTAAATCAAAGGAAAGACAACAAGGAGGTACGGAAAAGCAGAATCCAGAAGAGACGGGAACAATGACGAGCATGGTTGAAGAACAAGGGGAGACAAGGAGTGAACAACAAGAAACGTCAATGGAGGTGAACCAGTTCGAAAAATTGTTTGAATGCTTGAGAAATTTAAATGAAAAAATGGAAAAACCAAGAAAAAATGAGTGAAAAGATGGAGAAGAACCAAGAAGAAATGAAAAAATCAAGTGAAAAGATGGAAAGAAAACTGGAAGAATCATCCGAGAAGCTTGATAAAAAAATTTCAGTTTCAGCAGAAGAAATTAAGAAACATCCGAAACAATAAAGAAGCTAGAAGAGAGGTTTGAACAGACATTTATAGAGTTTACTAAAGAAAAATAGTCAATTAATATAAGAGAAGCTACAAAAGGTGAGAGAAGAGATGAGTAAAGAAATTCAAGAACAGGTAGAGGTAAGTAATAAGCAGACGGAAGAGATAATTCAAGAGACGTATAAGAAGATAGAAAAAGAGATGGATGAAAAAATCATCAACGTAGAAACCATAATTCAAGATGCATTAGAACAGACAGATACAAACTTAGAAACAAAAATAAGAATCATCAATGAAGATTTGGAGAAGAAGGTAGCAGAGAATATGGAAAAATCAAACACCAACCAGAACAAAATAGTAATTTTAAATCATAAAACGGAAGAGGTTATTCAAAAAATAACCAGAATGGAAAATCAACAAGAGAACACAAGAAGCGGGTGTTGTAATACTATATCAAGTCTATACAGGGCAGATATGATTCCCAATTTTGAGGGAAGAAGAACAGAAGCTCCAATAGTTTATTTATCTAAACTGGATGATATCATGAGAAACGTAATAAGTGAGAATACTCAGCTGCAGATTATCAACTTGTCCTTGAAAGGAAATGCAGACGTATGGAATAGTGTGAACAAAATCAATTATAATAATTACCAAGAATTCAAGTTACTGTTCCGACAACAATATTGGAGTAATACACATCAAGATGAGGTGAGAACTATATTAACAACAGGATGGTATGATAGTCAAAAGGGATCAAGGGAAATGTATGTGTTGCATTTATATAATCAAGCTCAACATCTCACACCTAAGCTCATAGAAGAAGAAATAATCCAGCACATTTCAAGACATATGGAAGTCGAAATCTCACGTGCAGTGACGGTGCAAAATATAAAGACATTAAGGGATTTATTAGAAATAGTAAGAAATTATGATCATGCAGCCAGTAATGGACGTCAAATAAACACTCAAGAAAAAACATCAGGAAAGAAGAAGGGGCGGGAAATAATTATTACAATAGAAGAAGAGATGTATTTAAAAATAAAAGATACAATTCTTTTAATGATAGGAGGCAACAATACTATTCAGATCGAAGATTTCCAAATTATCAACAGAATAGAAGTTTTAACAATAATGGACATGATCATCAGTATAATATGAATTATCGAAATATAAACAGTCAAGAAGACAACAATAGAAATTACCAGCAAAACTATAATCACAACAACTATCGTTACAATAAAACGGATGACAACAATAAGATAAAAAAAACAGGTGACAGGTATCTGCACATGATGCAAGTGGAAAAAGGAAGAGACAGAATGGATGATCTCGACAAAATAGAAGTGGTGGAGACTTACGAGCCTCCAGCCAAAGAAAAAAAAACGCCGATTTACTAACTTTCGTCACCGTTTATAACTTGGGTATGGCTACAGGGGAGGATATTAATGATTTTTTGTTAGAAGAAGAAGATGAAGAAGAAAAGGTAAATACACTACCATTTATAAAATTAAAGTTTAATGGAGAAGAGTATATGGGTTTGGTAGATACAGGTTCGCAAGCTTCATTAATTAATGAAGAGGTAGTAAGAAAAAACATAAATTTATTAGAATCAAGGATATGCAAGATGAATAAAATAAATCTGGTTTCTGCAACAAAGAAAAAATTGACAACTATAAATAAAATGGTAAATATAAAGGTACAATTAGAAGAAGGTAATATAGAGGTAAGATTTTTAATAGTAGCAGAATTAAAATTAGATTTTATATGTGGTATAGATTGTATAAAACAATGTGGTATGATAATTGATGGACAAAATAAGTCTATAAGAATAAATAAAATGGAAAAACCTTGGATAGACCCAGATGTGGCTAACAAGGGTGATAATAGAATGCATGATGAGCACATAAAAAGCCTTCATGTAAATAAAAATGAATTGTACATGGACCCAGATGTGGACATGTATGAAGATGTTATTGTGTTATGCAATATCATAGAAGAACATATTATTACATAAGATCATAGAAGAAATAATTAAAGAAGAGCAAATAGGAGAGAAGAATATATACCACAAAAATCAGTTAGAAATATTGCTACAAAAGAATATAAATTTAGTCAATGAAGAACCAGGTTTAGCAAAATTGTATGAACATAAGTTAGAAGTTGATGAAACAACCGGATTCAAAACAAAGGTATACCCAATACCTTATGTATATAAAGTATGAGTGAAACAAGAAATACAAGAGATGCTTAAGAACGATATCATCGAACCTGCAATCACAAATTATATTAATCCCCTGGTAGTGGTGCCCAAGAAAAACGGAACTCTACGTTTGTGTTTGGATGCGCGTAGAATCCATCAATTTACAAAGGCTCAATATGAATCACCTCACACCATCGACAATCTTCTGGGAAGACTATGGAATAAAAAGGTTTTCACTAAACTGGATCTCAAGAACTCTTTTTGGTTGATTCCTTTACATAAAAATTCAAGAAAATATACAGGTTTCAGCTTAGAAGGCGAAATTTTCCAATTTAAAGTGGTACCTTTTGGACTTTCTTCATCATCAGCAGCATTGGTAAGAGCGATGCAGAAAATTTTAAATATATACGAAGAATTTTGTGTCGACTACATAGATGATATTTTGATTTTCTCAACAAATATAGAAGAACACTGTATTCATTTAGAAAACTAAATGAGAATGGATTGAAGTTGAATTTGGAAGAATGTGAATTTATGATGGAACAGGTAAACTATTTAGGTTATGTTATTAATGGAACAGGCGTTACCATTAGTCAAGAAAGATTAAAAGAAATAGAAAGGTTGCCAAGACCAAAAAAACTTAAGAAGTCTTAGAGGTTTTCTAGGGGTCATAAATTACTACAAGAAGTTTATTAATAATTACTCCGAATTATGTACACCTTTAATTGAATTATTAAGAAAAGATATAAGATGGAAATGGACAGAAGAAAAGGAAACTGCATCCCAGATAATAAAAGAAGTATTTTATTCAGACCTATTGTTAAGACATCCTAATTTTGAATTGCCATTTATCTTAAGAACAGATGCATCAAATTTAGCAATAGCAGCAGAACTAGTACAAATCCAAGAAGGTATAGAAGTTCCTATATGTTTTTTATCAAAATTTCTTAAGGGATATGAAACACGATACACTATCGCAGAAAAGGAAATGCTGTCAATAAGTTTTGCTATAAAGAAATTAAAATTTTCTCTGATAGGAAATAAATTTACCATTGAAACAGATAATTCTGCGATAACCTTCCTCAAGAAGAAAGATTTTCTAAACAATAGATTATACAGATGGGTGTTATTCCTTCAAAGTTACCAATTTGACATTAACTACAAAAGAAGCAAAGAAAATATAACGGCAGACTAATGTAACTAATAAAATAGAAAATAAAACATCCATAAATTGCTCTGCTGTCTTTAATTAGTTAAATTTTACTAACAAAACGAAGGAAATGAAGTTTCTACGCACCTTCCAGTAGTGTTAGTAGATTTGTCAATAGAAACCCATATGTAGTTATTCGCTATATGTTTTCTAATTGATTTTATGGTCTCTTCGTATAAATGAGGTAAATAATTTTTCCTGAGTGTAGACTCGTCGGGTATTAGCATTTTTGAAATTTCTTCCAGAAAATTACGAAATGCTGAGTGATTAATTTTACTTAACGGGGTATCTGCAGCCACTACATAGTTTTTTATTAAATTCGATCGATTTGCTGGTCTCACCGCGCGAATTATTAAGGTGCCCCGGTAACAAAGTTTGTTTTTTTGATTTCAGGGTTAAAAAACACACTTTTGATGTCGAACCGTGTTCAGATGTTGTGTAACTTGAAAGCGTTTCGTTGCAGTCACTTTATCGTCACACACTGTACAATACAACACCTTATCGTCAGTTGTAAGAACACTGAATTCCTTAACATAACTTCGAAGTGTAACAGACACAGACCGTTTTTCTTTACCCATCTTTACACTCTAAGATTTCAAACTGCAATGCAGTTTGCAATTTCTGAACTGTCTTAATTGAAAGATTACAAGATTAGTAAACAAATGTACAGGCAAATTTTTCTATGAACAGGAAGTTGTCAAAGGGTCTTTAGAATTTCCTAATACCTATTTATCACAATACCGCAGGATGTAATTATTTAAACTTTAGTTGAGACTTTTTCTTTCTTAGAAAATATTAACAAGTACACAGATGGTTAAGGCAGTAAAATATTTTAAAGCCTAGTATTTAATAATAAGCTTAAATTATGGGTTTCCCCAAGACTCAACTAAGCCGCCCTTGGTTGGTTGTCTAAAATGCTAAAATTATTTAAAAAATATTAGAAATTTCATAATTAAAGCATATAAAACGCTTAAAAAGTGGTAAAATATGCACACTCGTTCAAAAATGCTAAAATATGCATGCATTTTTAAAAAATACCTAAATATGCATTTATATGCACTTTCAAATTGACATATGTGATTCATATGTGGCTTAAACATGTAGAAATATAAATCTCCATATGTTTGCTATAAGCAGAAAAAACATGCAAATGCATAGAAATCCTATACCTAGTCATGTCTTGCGGGGTTTCCCTAGTTTTTATTTAATACTAAAGACAGAACACATGATATCATGAAATCGGGCTTTTGCCGTTTAAATTGTTCTTTTTGCATATATTGGGCAAACACTTCGGAATCTTTACATAACATATATAGAACACGTGCGTTGTTACATAAATAAACATGCTGAAAAATCTAATTATGCCAAACACCTTTTAGAACAAAATCACACAATGACTCCTCAAAATAATATTAAATTCCTACATTTTTGTAATAACAAATACAAATTAGACATTTTAGAAGCTTTTGAGATATACAAACACAAACTCAGGATACGTTTAACGAATGAACAGATTAAGCTTAATAATTTTCCGTTACTATAAGTGTTAGATATTTAATTCTTATTATTTTTATCTTTTTATCTATTTTTTGTATTTACCTTATCGATGTGTTTGTTTATATTTATATTATCTTTGATAATGACAGCTTAGCTGTTAAAATAATATTGTCAGGTTATATTTTAATAAATATTGTGAAGGTTTACTTATTTCATGATTATGGAGTTCCATAAAGTAAGGCTAGAGACAATAAAAATAAAAGGATCGTTTAAGATTTTTTTAAATGTTTAGAAACTTGCATATTACATTTTATTATAACATTATTGTAGTAAAGATAACGAAATAAGAAAATTACAAACAAGAAAGCAGTAAATCTACGATATGATGTTTTAGCATAATGTCTTTCAGTAACGTTCCGTTTATATCAGCAGATTGTTTAACAGGTTTATAACATAGTATATGTAGGTATATGTTGTAACAAATTGCCGACTTTATCGAATCTACGAAAAGTAGATAATAAAGTAGAAATGTATTTAGATTTATGTAAATTAATAAATCGACCATAAAAGTGGTATTACAGTGATAACATTTAGAGATATGCAATTACTGTTTTATGCACTCGGCGTTCCATGACTATGAAACAAACGTGAAGAAAATACAAACAATTGAATGTTTGAATAGTACGCGCTTCTGAAATACCGCGCATATACCTATCCAATTAAAATTAGAGATAGAGTTCTACATGATTTAACGGTAATTATTATGATTATTATTAACAAAAGTTAGAATAATGTGAAAATGTAACTGTAACAGTAACTTCCACGTTGTAACGTAATCGTAAGATTTTATATGCAGATATTAACAACAAGATCGACGAACTGTTTATGAGTTGAACGAACAGTGAACAGTTTATAATGAAGATGTTAATAATGTCAACAACTTTGCTTTCGAGAAAAGATAATATTATTTTTATCAAATTTCTCTGATTGTTGTTAATTAATAAAGAAAAAGGAAACGATTAATAATACTATAGTGAAAAACAAAAACCTTCTTATGTGAAGCATTTCATTTTCACATTTCAGCACGAAGAGGCTTCATAATAATCAATTGCAACCACAAAAAGCTTCCTTTATGAATTCAGCATTCTATAATAAATTGTTGCATGACTCATTTGAAAGCACTTCGTGATCTTAAAATTTTTATTTGCAACTAGTTGACTCGGAAGTGTTCGTCGTTCATCTTCTGCTCGTGCATTGCGTATTATTTACGATACTCGTTTTGTCTATTGACTTTAGTTTTTTATAGGATGATGGAAAGAGAGATTATAGATTATAATATCAATTTCTGAATATATCTTTAACTTTAAATGACTAGTCAGAGATATCCAAGCCAAAAAACTCTGATACCTATAGTCGAACCAATAATTTTATTTATACACTTCAGAATAACATTTTAATTTGAGAAAGGAAAAAGTCGTAAATATCTTCACATTATTATTATGAATACACACATAAACACAACGTTTGCGTATAACATTATCTTACATAGTCTCCACTATAATCATTTTGCCATAAATAATATTTTGATTGAATAAAAGTTTGAATCGCGAGAGTTCTTTCTTTATGAACACATCTTGTAATAAAAGCCTACTTTCTTCTTAGAAAATTCCAAATACCATACAGTTATAAATTTCATTCTTCCGCTTTAAATATTTAACTGTCAAGAAGATCAAAGACCATAATAACTATATAAAGGTTGCATCAAAGATCATTCTTTGCAAATGCTATTGCTCTCTAAATGCCAATCAAAACCATAACAACCTACTGGCAGCGAACATAATATAGAAATTGCATTTATTATGTTGGCAAAGTGATTTATCTTCTTTAACTTTCAGATATATAAATGAACGCAGCCCCTAAATTCAGCTAACTTCATAATTATGTATGTTTTAATTGTCAAACACAACTTACAAATATTTATTCTAAATCACCTAAAGATGTAAGATCACTTGGTCGTACAACAAATTGGGGGGTTGTTAGGGGTGATTGTTTAAAAACTTCTGAGAAACTATTTTGTCATAAATGAATCAACTTTATTGATTTTAAAACTACCAGACTCTTTATTGATTTGCAAATACCTTGAAATATCTAAGAAAGTCATATGCAAATCCTTATGATAAATTGTTTTGCCCCGAAAACCTGATTTCTCGAATTTCTTAACTCTTCCCTAAACCGTAAATCACTGTCCCAATTGAAAATTGACCTTCTAAAACATTCTAGCTTTTTTCAGTATTCACATGATTATTTATTTTCCCTTGTCCGATAAATAATAAGCAAGTAATTAATTTTTTCGTGAACCTGCTGCTTTTTTGAATGCAATTTTGCATTCAACCAGAACAAATAAATACAAAATAAACGAACGTAAGGTATTTAAAATTTAAAAGACAAAGACAGACACAAGATGGAATAATATTTCGAAAATTTATAAAACTGTAATTTCGGAAAGTATATATTACAATATGTGGTGGGAGTTGGTGGACTGAAAGAATATAAAAAGCATTTTTATATTTTATTATTTGTCGATATAACTTTACTTTTTACAATATAGTTTTTATTTTTTATAAATATATTTTTTATTTGAATGGATATTTTTCAAAAGTACTATTGATTTCATATCAATTTGCACATCAAAGCTAATATGATGCTATTTTTTACTATTTTTTTTATTATTCATGTAAAACACTCTTTGCAAGTAGTGATATTATATAAAAATTACGTAAATTTCGCATGCTGCAAATTACATCCTCGGAGTTTCAAGGAAAAAAAAGGTAATACGTAAGAAATATGTAATTTTCACGTGACATACAGAATGTCCGTCTTTTTGTATTCTTTCCACATGTCAAAGTGATGTACAAAGATGATCCGAAAAGGATGTATTTATTACATACCACAATATATTTTTTTCGATTTGGAATTAAAAGCAATGCTCAGAAAAAACGCACCGTACATCTGTCCTTGAAGATTCCATTTTCAAATAATGTGCAAATAATATTAGTTCAAATTAGTTTATTTAATATAAACGTATGTACAATACTGAAATATTAATTTAAAAATACTGTAACAACTGTATAGTCGAAAAGAGAACGTGTTCTTTGTTTCCACTTATTAGTATAAAACAAGAACAACTTAAACAAAGAACATTATCAAAAACGTATTACACTTCACTCGGGAGGCACACCGAAACACTTTCGCCTTTAGCACGGGCTAGCTTGACCATCCGAACACGCGAAACACACCATCGTTCTACAATACTTAATTATTATTAATACTTTATTAGTGAACTCAAAGAATAATTAATTATTATCTTACAATAATATCTCATTATAAATAATTATTAGTAAATAGGCAACAAACGCGTAACAATACTAACGTAAATAGATGGACGTTCTAGTTCCAAATTGTCACTGTTTGGGTTATAGTTAATATAATACACAAAAACTCTGGACTGGAGCACTACAATTGATCAAATTTAAAATTTTTAAAGATTAATTTTCTGAATTCGTCTTAAATGACGATAAGTATAATTTTTTTACCTCTTTCCATCGCACTAAAAACGAGCCTAAACGTTTTTCCAGTGACACTATGTGTAAGGAATTTATAAATTAATTATTATTATGTGTTCAATTATTAACACAATCCATCAAAAGGATATGAAAGTTACGGTAATGACGAAGACATGAAAGTGATGTATTTTTTTACTTACTAATTTTAACGTGCCAAAGATATTTATACCGCGGAGCACGTAAATTATTACATGCCATTGAACATCGGTCTAGGACATTTGGGCGCGGCCGTTTAGGCGCGGCCATTTAGGCGCGGCCGTTTAAGCGCGAGGGCAGTTTGGCGCGGGACAGTTTGGCGCAAGAACACTTCGGCGCCGGGGCACTTAGGCGCAAGCATACTTCGACTGCGCGATGCAGTTCGGGGCATGTAGATTTTTCCGCGGCAAATTAGGGTAAAACTTTCGGAGATCTTTAAATAAAAAGTTTATTTGGACCATTAGTCGAATTTTTTGGGACAAACTATCCTACTATCAGAGTAGGCAACCTTTTTTATTTTTATGTATACACATACATCTTCTTAATTTCAAATTTTCGCTTGGATGAGTTAAATTGCGTTATTGCAGTGCTTTTTGTCTTTAAGCATTGAACTATAAAGCACTAAGCAATATCCATTTATAAGTGTTACCTACTGAGATAAAATTCGTGAAGTGGGACACGTATTTATCAGCGGTACGATATTCAATGTTACTGTCAATATTCCTACTTCATTTAATTGGTTTTATAAAATTGATATTATTTTTTAAAATTTATATTAACATGTTTATCAAACATGATATCCTTATAAACAATAAGGGATTTATAATAAACAAATTAAGTTCTTAAAACAAATTATTCCTTATGCAGAAATTTGCAGAATAATTTTGATGTTAATGCTTTAACAGTTTAGAAAAATAATTTTTCTTGAATTTGCCAGTGGATACGAGCTTTTGTGACTGGCAAATATTAAGTTTTTTTTTCATCACATCGTATTTATCGAATACTATATTTCATCGATCGTACTGTATTTATTGCCTATAAGTACCAACAGATTCTATTCATTACAATAATACTAGACAATTTCTTGCGCCGAAGTGTCCTCGCGCCGAAGTGTCCCGCGTCGAAACAGCCGTGCCCAAATGGACGCGCCTAAACGAATGTCCGGCTCCGCATATTACATCGCTTTGGAATGTTACTTGAGGCATGAAAAAAGAATTACGAGAGACGTAACTTTCATATGAATGTCTTTTCCAGCGCCACCTGGATCGGATTTGGCATCCTTCTATTTATTAATTGTTCCTACATAAACAATATGTATTCACATTAAACTTCATCAAACAGTTCGTTACCGTCAACAAAAGCTTGAAGCTTTTTGGTGACATAGTCTACAATTATCCTAATTTCTTTCCAGCTTATGTTACGTTTTAGCAGTGCCCTTTAAAAAACACCAGTACAACGATTTCTAATAACAGTACGAAAAGTACATGAGACATTGAAAGGGCAGTACCACAGCAGTACATGTCAATTGAGTAGTACGAATGTATTGCAAAACAGTACTGTACTACCCAAAGCAGTACGTCTGGTCACCCTAATATTACTCATTTGCTAAAAGTAGCAGAATTAATATAATGTGTAATAATATATTACATTCTGTGCTCATCAGAAAAAAATCTGTAGAACGTTTGCAACACTGTCCAAGATTATTACTAATCGTTTTCACGCAAACTTTAGCAATTCAATTTCACTAAATAAATCCTCATGTACTATGTGGACTGTAAATACTTTCTTATGCACCAACCATGAACCACTGTGTACATCAATAAAGAATAGTAGTGACGTATCTTTGCTACGCGAGTCCGTCAACTCTAACAAATTCACAAACAATAAGGCGCGGATACATTAATAAGAATCCAACTTATCAATCCTTGCGACTAACTGATGGATACCACGCTCATTTTTCTCTTTCCGGATCTCTCCCAAAGAGTAAATGCTTACGCTAATGCTTATCTTGTAGATTAAGTTAGCATAGATATATTTAGTTCAAAAAGTTACAACAGTGCATCGTCGCAAGCATCACTTGTTCGAAACGAAATATTGATTGTTGTTTCTTCAAATTGTGTGATGATTCTAACCCTAATTTTTATTTCGTCCTAGTAAGAATTTCAAGAACCTCTACCGAGTGATCCCTGCACTCACTAATTATAATTTTAATTAGAGTTAAGTTTTGCTATTAGTTACCAGTTATTTTAATTAGATTGTAATGAAATACTTAAGTAGGCTCTCATTACCTACTTAGTCTAATTTTAGTTACTTTATAATTAGTTTAAATTTAATTCAAGCATTTATGTACAAAACTCATTCAAAAGAACAACTGACTCTAAAATTAAAGTTTTTTGCAGCTGGATTTTATTAAAAAGTTTTACTAGCAACGACGATAATAAATTCTATCTTTTTCTTTAAGACATGTGTTGAACGTCTTCCTGCGCTCTTAACCTTCGTATATAATTCTTCTTTCACCAGGAGTATGGTGTAGTGATTTCACTACACATCAGGAAGGCATTGAGCACACAAGCAGGTTCCAGGCCAATAACAATAAAAAGAACTCTCAATAAAACTAAATTCAAGAAAAAGTCTTTTATTCTTCAACAAATTTATCTCTAAATATAGTGTTCTCCCTTCCAACCAACCAACAAACACTACAGATGGAAGAAACACTACAGTAATTATAAACGAGTGAATTACAACTATCAGTTAAATAAAGATAAACAAAAAAATAACAAACAATAATAAGATAATTAAATCAAGTGTTCGAACTGGCGTCCTTTTGTGCCTGACAATATTCCAGACGGTCTATAAATTCTTTTTTAACTTTGTTCATTGGTTCTTGAGAAATATCAATATATCAATATCGGGTTTTGTTTTGTACACAATATTTTCTAGATTTCCTAATCTACCTGTTTAGACATACCCCATTTGTATATCTCCTAACAGCTTCTACATAATTCTCCATAATCTTGCTTTTTTATATATTAGCACATTAGACATGTTATTTTCTACAATTGGCAAATAACCTATTCTTTTGTTGGTAACGGTTATATGGGAACACTTCGCCTCATTTAACTTAATTCACCATTTTTTAGTCCAAGTGGTGACGTTGTTGACAGCTGCATGTTTTGTCGTTTTAGTTCGTCAATATTGGGTTTAGTTTTGTACAAAATATTTTCTAGGTTTCCCAATCTACCTGTTTAGACATACCTCACTTACATATCTCCTAACAACTTCTCCATAATGGGGTGATGCCCCATCTTGCTGATATCACAAGCATTCGTCGAAAACTCCAGGATTGTTTCTACCTGTATAGAAATTAACTAAAGTGGTAATAAAATAATTTGCAAAAATTCAAGGTATATTGGTCTGTTTATATTGCCATAAAAACTAAGGCCTAATGAATCTATTTCTAACAATCCCCGCCCAAACATTTACCTTCTGTAGATACTTTCTTGTTCAATATTGGAACGATACAATGTTTCTGAAATATGTCAAAAAATTTGACGTACCTGCCTACTATTAAAAAAACAGCTTTCGAATGAAAAATAAACAAATCCTTAATATTAGCGAGAAAGTAAGGAAGATAAAGATTTTATTTGGTTGCAATTATTCAAGAAGCCATTATGATTATTTTGATGTACGACATGCTGGACTTATTTTATATAAATAGTATATTACATAACGAGTGTGGAAAGTGGGATATTTTGTGTAACTGGGAATGTTTACATCGCACAAAAAACACTTTCCAACGTGTTTTGTACACTATTTTTCCTACGACTAGAAAGAATTTTCAGAAATTAGTAAATGTGAAATAAATTTAATTTTTTAGTTTCGTACATTTTTATTTCATTAAAAAACAAAAAAGCTTTATATTAATTAATATAATTTAATATACTACAATAGCGTCGGTAAATCAATTGTTTTAATGCATCACATCAGTTAACTGGAATCTTTTTTTATTAAATTTTCAATTTTTCGATATCATACATACATTTTTTGTTTATTAGGATTACAATTTGTTAATTATAGGATCTTACGGATTTTTTATACTTACGTTTTTTTATCTATTTGTATTTAAATTACTATATTGTAACGTTCTTTTTCAAATAATAATACAAGTGCTGTTTAAATCGTCTATTCACAAACAAATATTTATTTCTATACACTAATGAATACACTAATGATTAACGCTATGATTATAAACCATTAAAAACTATTATTTACAGACTATGAATTTCTAATACAACATTTATATTCACTATTTATTTTGTAATACACAGTTAATGACTTCCAGTTGACTGATCCTCTTTTATCCGCGAATCCGCTTTTATATCCTCATATAAACGTACCAGAAGTCGCTGGAACCTTCTATGTATTCTAGAAAATGCTAGAATAAACCGCGTCTGGTTTACATGCTTGTGCGATGCGTCATTCTCTCGAAGGCGGCAGAAAACACCACCTGTCGCTCGAAAAGAGGTTCGTTCCTTTTCTCTCTTGTTACACTGCCCCCCTCTTCAAGTCTGTTCTGTCCCAGAACAGGTTTTATGCTCTGGTTCCTGTAGAACGGGCCATGACGATATCGACAGTCTTCACCTCGACTACACGTTCCATTACGGTAGAAATAACAGTCTACACTCTTCGTTGGCCTTAATGCGGGTTGTGGGTCAAAATTACAGACGAAGATCTTGACGTCCGTACCTCTAAAGACAACTTCCAGCATGTTTCTAACGATTCTCCAATCCAGCTGGTCCCGCCCACAGCCGAGTTTGGGAACTGCCAATTTGTTAATTCCCCTGGTAAGCAACTCGATCCTCAAATTCCATAATGCCCTCCACAAATCGGCGTAACTCGGTTTCTGGTAGTAAAACTGCTTGGTTACCAAGTAGTAAATGGATCGGTCATGATCAGGCAAGCGTAAGGATTTACCAACAGAGGGATTTTGTTCTCGAAGTTCATTCAGCCGTCCAAATTTATTTCTAAACACTACTGCGATCCCCCTGGACATACGGAGATCCTCGGAGACACAGTGGGCAATGGAATAATCACCAGGGACCCGGAAGAGATCTTGTTGCATCTCAGTCGTGACTCCGAATCGCGCTTTTCTAGTTCCAGAAAACGCAGCCATAAATTCTCTAAAGGTTGGCTGATCATCTCCAGGCCTTACGGTATTGATAGCCACCTCAGCCTCATCTTCCGGGACTGCGTCATTATTTCCCTCATAGTGCGCCAGACGATTGGAGTGTACCACCTTTGGTTTCCCCCTTGGCCATTTCTGGATGCGATAAATCAAGTCATTTATTTGTTTCTTCACCTGGTATGGACCCTCCCTATTTCGCTGTAACTTTGGAGAATAGCCACGACGCCTTTGCGGGTTGTATAACCAGACAAGCTCTCCAGGTTGAAACCCTCCTTCTTGGGCTCTCACATCGTACGTAGCCTTCATCCGGTCACTCGCGATTCGACTATTATTTCGGGTTCGGTCGTGAATATCCTCCAACTTCTTCTTTAAGTTGATGACATAATCATTCCCGGCTACCTCCTGCTCTATAGGTGGAGACCCAAATTCCAGATCACACGATAACCGTAACTCGCGTCCAAACATCACAGACGCTGGTGACTGACCGGTTGTTTCGTGGACCGATGCACGATATCCCATCGTCGGTTTCGGGAAATGGTCCGGCAATGTCTATAGCTATTCTCTCCAGAGGACTACCCACATTGTACTGCCTCATAGGTGCTCTTCGCTTCCCCAAGGGTCCGTTGCCAGTGGCACATAGTTCACATTTCCGGCACCACTCCTTCACGTCTTCTTTACAGTTGACCCAAAAAAAACGCTCCCTAACTTTCTCCAAAGTCTTTTTCACACCGAAGTGTCCTCCGGAGGCACCGTCATGGAGATGTCGCAATACTGTAGCCACTCGGCTTCTTGGAACCACGAACTGAGACCTAATGGTGGTGCCATCTTCACTCTCCAGTACTCGCTTCAGGAGATCGTCTTCCACCTTCAAGGACCCCCATTGGGCCCAATATGCTTTGAGCGTTCTGTTAAAAGGGCTGACGGCCTCCCAGGCAGGCCTTTCTCCCACGCGCTTCCATTCCAGTACCATTTTTAGTTCGGGATCAGCCTCCTGCTGTCGTTGCAATTCTTCCGGCAACCAATTGTCGTTGACGATGGTAGTCCTTAATACTTGGCAAACCCTCTCCTCCAAACGAGAGCAATGACGGCAATCCGTTGGACAGGGTCTTCTTGAAAGAGCATCGGCATTTCGATGACTAGTGCCCGCTCGATGTTCGGTGTCAAAGTCGTATTCTTGTAATCGTTCCATCCACCTTGCGACCTGGCCTTCAGGATTACGGAATTGTAGAAGCCATTTCAACGCTGCATGGTCCGTCCTCAATAAAAACTTCCGTCCGTACAAGTATTTGTAGAAGTGCTCAACGGACTTCACGACGGCCAATAGTTCTTTTCTGGTCACACAATAATTCCTTTCGGCTTTCGACAAAACCTTACTAAAATAGCCGATGACCTTTTCTTGTCCATCCTGTATCTGAGAAAGTACCCCCCCCCCCCCAATGGCCAGATTACTTGCATCTGTGTCAAGTATGAATTTCCCTTCTGTCCGTGGATAGCTCAATATTGGTGCTGTTGTCAGGGCACGCTTCAGCTGTTTCACACTCTCCGCTCCAAACATACTCGCGCCCATCTTCAGTTAACCTTGTCAGAGGTTTCGCTATATTGGCAAACCCAGGAACGAAACGCCTGTAGTAGGTACATAACCCAAGAAAACTACGAACTTGGTGTTTATCTTTCGGTGTTGGCCACTCTTGAACTGCACGAATCTTATCGGGGTCGGCTGCCACTCCATTTTGTGATACGACGTGCCCGAGATATTTCACTTCCTTTCTGAATATGTGGCACTTTTTCGGACTCAGTTTCAGATTGGCTCCACGTAGTCTTCGGAACACTTCCTCTAGATTGTTCAAATGTTCGTTGAATGATTTTCCGACTACAATCACATCATCTAGGTATACCAGGCAGGTCTTCCACGACAACCCTCTCAGGATGGTCTCCATTAGAAGCTCAAAGGTGGCCGGAGCGTTACATAGACCAAAAGGCATAACTGTAAACTGCCATAGTCCGGAACCAATAGTGAACGCGGTCTTCTCCCGGTCTTCAGGTTCCATTTCAACTTGCCAATAACCGCTCTTCAAGTCCAAAGTCGAAAACCATCGTGAACCAGACAGGGTATCTAACGTGTCGTCGATGCGTGGTAAGGGATAGCTGTCTTTCTTGGTCACGTCATTAAGCTGCCGATAGTCCACACAAAATCTCGTTGACCCGTCCTTCTTACTGACCAGGACCACCGGTGATGCCCATGGACTGCTGGATGGCTCGATGACCCCTTGTTCTTCCATATCAGTAATAATCTTTTCGGCTTCTGCTCGCCTTGCTAGAGGTAGACGCCTCGGCTGCTGACGGACAGGCATAGAGTTGCCTGTATTGATTTTATGTTTTACTATATTTGTTCGTCCCTTCTGGCTATCGTCAAGAGCGAAGATATCTTGGTATCGATGAACCAAACCCTGTACCTCTTTCACTTCCGTTCTGTTAAGGTCTTCGCACGAACTAGTAACCATACCCACTAATTTTCCACCATGGTCTTTGGGCACTGGTTTTGGAACATCAGCCATACACCTGGCTACTCGAAATACTGGCACACACTGTCCCACAACGGAACTCTTCTTCAATGTCACCGGATCCACATTAACGTTCATAATTCTCACCGGTACTCTCTTTCCAACCTTGATCAGCGCTTTTCCCACCAGTATGCCACTATGGATCTTCTTATCACAAACAGGCTCCATCATTCGCACACATCCTACCCGAAGATCTCCATCCAAACCCGCCTCGACAACCATCTCGCTTTGACCCGGCAATATCACATCTTCAGTCAGCAAAACCCTTACAACCGGATCTTCTCGTGGGTGCAACGGAAGTTCTTCGTTACCGACCTTCAAAACACCCTCTTTCAAATCCAACGTAAAACCAAATTTTCTCAGGAGGTCCATTCCCAAGATGAAGTCATCAGTGATATAGGCTACCAGCACCTCATGATCACGTTCTTCACTTCCAATGCCAATCTTCATCTTCACCACTCCGCGTGTTGGTATCACTTCACCTGTTGCTGTACGGAGTTGAGTAGTTGTCGGTAACAATTGAATACTTGATTGTAGAACATCAGGGCGTACGATGGATTTTGTCGCCCCCGTATCGATAAGTAGTGGAACAGTTCGGTTAGCAATCTTTCCATCTACAAACAAACTGCCGTTACTATTCTTTGATGTTACGGCATGGATCGTGATCTCCGGGGCATCTTCACTCGCAGTCAACGTTCGCCCCCTCTTGCCAACCCCTTTTAACTTTTCCGACGGTTGTACTTTTCTTATTTTGGGACAACTGCGTTCTACATGTCCTTGTTCGCCGCAATTCCAACAACGAGGCCCTCGAACTTCTTGATGATTCTTCTTACGGCTTTCTTCCTTCCGAAGAACTCTCAGTACTAACTCCTCTAGGTGATCCTTAGAACCTTCTTCTTCTTCCACAACGGCTCGAACACGCCCGTGACCTCGGGACTCTTGTTTTGCAGCTTCAAATTCTAAGGCGTGAGCAAGCGCATCATCAGTTGTTCTTGGTCGTGCTAGCCTCAATGATTGTTGTGTTTCCCCGTCTCTTAACCCATCAATGAAGGTCTGCACAGCGAGTTGTCCCAGAAATGAATCGGGTGCCGTAGGGTACGCCAATCGGACAAGCCGCGCAACATCGGCTTCAAACTCCTGCAGGCTTTCTCCATTCTTCTGGATACGATTCTTCACTTGCGCGTGATACACTTGTTGAAGATGCGCGTCTCCATATCTCATCTCCAATCTAGACACTAACAATTGATAATCATTTTCCTGTCCTACTGGGATTGTTTGCAGGACGTTCAACGCGTCTCCACGCAAAGCCACAGTTAAAGAAACGGCCTTTTCCTTGCCTGTCCATCCGTTGGCCCCAGCGGCCGCCTCAAATTGTTTGTAGTAGGTGGACCAAGGTATCTTTCCATCGAACGTGGGTGGTTTTACTTTTATCCCTACGGCAGGAACCTTTTCTTCTTTAAATTATTTCTTTACTTTATTAAACGGCCACTCAGAAGTTGAGGGAAACCGTAGTTGCCTCATTCTATCTTCCAGCATTTCGATCATATCGTCTTTCTTAGTTGTTGGTGGTAATTGCATTTGGGCTATTTTCTCTTCTACCATCTTTATTACCCTATCTTGTTCCGCCAATCTACCTTCCAATAGTCCTAACGCACTGGCATTCTCCAAAAATTCTTCGAAAACTTTATCTTCCAACGCTTTGACATTTTCCAACAATTCTCCTTTAAGCCTTCTAGAACTTTCCAGTAAATCTTCTTTAAGCATTTTAACATTTTCTTCCAGTGCTTTAGTATTTTCAAGTAATTCTTGTTTAAGCATTCTAGAATTCTCTTCGGACTTTTGCAGTAATTCTTCTTTTAAAATTCTAGAATTCTCTTCGGACTTTCTAGAATTCTCTTCGGACTTTTCCAGTAATTCCTCTTTTAAAATTCTAGAATTCTCTTCGGACTTTCTAGAAGTTTCTTCCATTTTACTTAACAACAAACTAGTATCAATTGCGGGTCCAGGTATTTCGAAGCGGTAATTTTCAGGATCTTCCTTCTGTTCTAAAAGCCATTTTCTTAGCCGATTTATCAAAACTTCTTTCTTTCCATTACTATCCAAGTCCCTCTCGTCCAATTCCCGTTTCAAATCTATTACTAAGAGATCCTTTAATAGTTTCATCACCATTTTAATTGTTTGTTGAAATTATGTTTTAACACCAAAAATTTTATTCTCACAGCACTTTAATTAATTATTACGCGATTTTATTTATTTTAAAACTCCACACCTGACATCACTGTAACGTTCTTTTTCAAATAATAATACAAGTGCTGTTTAAATCGTCTATTCACAAACAAATATTTATTTCTATACACTAATGAATACACTATAAATTAACGCTATGATTATAAACCATTAAAAACTATTATTTACAGACTATGAATTTCTAATACAACATTTATATTCACTATTTATTTTGTAATACACAGTTAATGACTTCCAGTTGACTGATCCTCTTTTATCCGCGAATCCGCTTTTATATCCTCATATAAACGTACCAGAAGTCGCTGGAACCTTCTATGTATTCTAGAAAATGCTAGAATATACCGCGTCTGGTTTACATGCTTGTGCGATGCGTCATTCTCTCGAAGGCGGCAGAACACACCACCTGTCGCTCGAAAAGAGGTTCGTTCCTTTTCTCTCTTGTTACAATATTAAAAAGAATTATGGAAAGCATTATCCCTGTTCACGATGATATTTAATCAATGAGATTTTTATGTATTGGAACACGCAAACAAAACAGGTCTTTTCATAGCGTAGTAAGGGCGAGAACATATTATATTTATTTAAATAAATATAGAAAAAGTTATAAGTTGATTACAAATATATTTCTGGTCTAATAAAGAATTACCACTACTTTTTACAATAAAATAATGTAACATCGGTAAAATTTAATGACCTGTAACTTGTAATAATCTTGATTTTAAGTAAAGTAAGATTATGTAACAGTAAATTCAGGCAAATTGTGTTAATTACTTTAAAAACACTTCGGAATTACCATCTATTTAATATTAAAGAATAAATATTATCATAAGATAGGGTTCATGACACGTTTTAAGCGCAACTTTCCGTACATGTGTTGTAAGATTTTCGCATGACGTATGAAAAGTGGCAGTTTCGTAGTCTGCGTAGTAAATTGTGTGCAATATGTTGCTTTCATAGATGCTCGTAGGAAAAGATAGTATAATGAATTTCTAACATGTAACTGTAACTCAGCAATTTGTAATTCGCTTGCTTATAATAGAAAATGGTAGGTCCTTTCATGTTGAATAGTCGAGTGGCTTTTTCTAAAATCAAACTGGTATTCTGGGATGATATCATTTTTTATATGGTTGGCATTAATACTGAAGTGCTTGTTTGGTATCGTATTTTAATTTCAGACCAAGGAACTGCATTTTTATATACTTTGAATTAGGTGTAAAAAACGATTATTGATTGTCGCTTCAACGAATGCTATTTTGGATTTGTTTGAATCTGTTTGGTCGAAGTCGGAGATGATAGCGGTATGCGCTTGTTTGGCGACAAACCATAAACAAGTGGCAGAGCTCAGCTTCTGTCTTCAGAGCCAAGAGGAAGCGTGCGATTCTGGCAACTTCCTGACCTTTACGGCTGTCATAAATAAAAATATTTTGCGGCACCAATATGTGACTGTTTAACTAAAAATGGTTTGCCAGTAAGGGCTTTCGTAAATTCTTTAGGAATCTTGAGAGCATTCAAGTCTGTTAGTTTAACATTTTTTTAGTGTTTTAGTTTTCGGTAGATAAAGGCGAGCACTAGGTGGTCATTGTGCTTAGAACTTTCTGAACGATCTAAATCACTTTATCATAGTCGCATGCCGCTTTATATTTCATTTCAATATGGATTCGTGCAACTTCAGTTTTATTAGTTTGAGATGCGTGCATAAGATGTTCTTCATATAACTTGTGTTTCAGTGTATTTCATCGTTCATTTTATATTCTCGGATCTCCAATGGAAAACTACTGTTTCTGTGGTATTGTAAATGTGTTGAAATAATATATGGTCTTGTTACAAAATGTATCTGTTCCCTTTTTGTCTCGACCAGACTGCAACATTCTATTTTTTTGAAAGTCCAGAAAATGACTGCAAAGTTTACAAACTTTATTTACACTATTTTTAGTCCGTAGAGTTTTCTAAAATCTAGAAATATATAAAACATCGGCACGTTGGGTTCTATTAGCAAGTGCAATCGAAGTTTTTAAGGCCATTCTATGTCTTTAAAACTTAGTTAAGCCCTGCCTTACAGTCTTATGATTCTCGGGTCTCACTTAAACTGTTAAGCCTGAAGGCATTGTGATAGATACCGTGCTACTTGATAAGAATACCCAACTCCACAAATAATTAAGGGTAGAGATATTTTACGTATGAGCTTCGAGGTAAGTTTTGGTCTCTTTATTGAGATTGTCAATAGTATGTATTCTAGAACTAGTAATTACTGTCAGAACTTCGCGTTAAAGATCTTTAACTGGCAAAAAATACAAGTTAGGCTCATAACTGTAACAACTAATTTTACAGAAAAAACAGAAATACTTACGTTATATAACTTATCTATGCCTCAGCTTAGTTTAAATATCATAAAATGAGAACTCTCTCGCTTTTTTTAGATTAAGGCAGGTCATAGGTGGATTGGAGCATCATTGGATTCATAGAGCTATGGATTTAGGGGCGCCAACATAATTGATTTAAATTAATAAAAGAGTAGCGTTAATGCTCCAGAATACGGAGTTCTAGATCTTAAAATGAATCAGTCTCAATTATGCAAGCACTAAATTCCTGCACTCTGCTATTACACAAAAATAGCACATAATAAAAAGTAAACAAAAAATAACACAAATAATACCATTTATTTATTTATTTGGCATAAGAAGGTCATTAGATAGTAAAAAAAAGGACTGGAAGGCCTTTAGTTGCTATTTAAATAATATCTTAACATGGATTATAATAATATTACAAGTAAATTAAAAAATACTTTAAAAAATTCGTACTATGATCGTTATTAGGTTTGAAGTATATTAATTCTACTTGAAAAATTAAATTCAGAATCTCATAAAAATTTAATTATTATCTTATCAAAAGTTTTCTTTAAATTACAACTTTAAAATTTCTATCACATAAGTATAACAATCCCCTCTTAAATTATAAAATTAGCACTCCCACAAAAAATAGGAGATAAAGAACCTGGTTATTTCTATAAACTTAATTTGGCTTTCAAACGTTACTTCAAATAATTCGTTAAAGATGATCACCAGGTTACTAAGAACCTTTTGGAAAAGACTTCCAATCGTCACGTGTAGGGATTCAAAATACTGCTACTTACAAGACCGATATTAGGGTCTCACATCCAAATGCAGCTTTCGAATTTCTACATCAATACAATTAACGGATCTTCTTTAAAATTTAACAACAACCAAGGGGAAAACACGCAGTTTCAACTATGTAGGTCAAACAGCAAACTAGGTTTTAGAATTTGTATGGATTTTAAATCGGTCGATTTTCTTAAAACGCCAACTTGATTGCAAGTCTGGATCAATATTTTCGAACTAAAGTCTATATCGACTTTCTCTATAAAAACTTACTGCCTTTCAATTTGCTATTGGGGCTATCGTTTAAGATTATCCAGTTATTGGCTTTAGTTGGACTAAAAGTTCTATTTCACGAAAAGCATTCCGAACGAAGGTCCGGTACTGGACGAAAAGTCCCATTGCACCAAACGTTTATTAAAAAAATGTATAAATTCAAAAATGTGAAACATAACAATATGTAAAAAATAAAACAGTTACCATCTACTCAGCATCCAAAAGGGTAGGTAGTAACCGCTACTCGCGTACTGCATATTGCCATTGCCTTCATGGAGATGTACAATCTTTGCAAAAATATAATGCCACAAATGAGAAGCTGAAGAAAAGAGAAAAGTGAGAAGAAGAAAAGAGAAGTTATTAATTTAACTAACGTTAGAAGGTATCCAACAAAAAAAAAAAGTCTGTGTATTTTTCTGAAACAATTGAACAAAGAAGTTTTTTATTCCAGACTTTTCCGGGACACTGTATATGAATATACATTTCCTCATTGAAATATCTAACAGTCATACATAATAATATTTCTTTAATAAACCAGAAAAATGGATTTTCCTGTTCTAGCCTAACTACAGCAGTTTTAACTACAAAAAGATAAATATGTAATGAGTCATTAAAATAATTTTTTGGAGGTCTGGAAATCTGTTATTTAATAAATGTCTTATTTAATGGCAAACTACCCGTTAATTTACAACATCCTATAAAATGTTATTTATGCAACTACTGCTAAAGGTGATAAGTCGTGATGTTCATGGGTACATAAAGTATTCATACATTCTAGGTTTCTCATATTTGTGTGCATTTTCTTCGTGCGAATCTTCACAGTTGGTCTATACGGACGAGTAATTATTATTAGTACCAATTAGTTAAAAGTTAGTTTAGAAGAAAAGAAACCCTCTGTGACAGTGTGTCATTACTCATTACACAAAAATACATTGATTGCATTTGTAATATTTTTCACGATGGAAAGGTGCCTCATGGTGAACAAAGGGATTTTTGTAAAAGTTATCGCCAAAATGCCAAAACCTTATTGAGTCTTATTAACTTTCTTACGTACTACATGTCACATTATCAATTTCCTCCACAGTTTTTCTAATTATGATAAGACATTAACAAATTTAAAACACAAGGTTTATTTTTGTTCCACTTCGTTTGAGAGTTCCGCTGGGCCGATTTACGTCATTCTTTTTTTATATTGATGTTTTCGCCGTGTAAGTTAATCAACACTATTTCATTTTTACAGTTTTGTATTGTTTGCATTGGCGAATTTCGTAACTATTCCCGCTTATCTATATATTTAAAACACAAAGCTGATTCTTCTTCCAGTTCGTTTGAGAGTTCTCCTGGGCAAAGTTGCTTGATTCTTTTTTTATATTGAAGCTTTCGTTTTGTATATTAGTCGACACTACTTAATATCTGTATTTCATTAATTTTTATATTTTTAAATAAATAAATTTAAAAACAATTATTTTGATACGCAAGAATCCAGCTTATTGCGATATTTTGTTTTTGTATTTCACATAAATAGTGTGGTAGCAAGAGGTACCAACAAATAAAATAGTTATTAGGCCCTTATTGTAGGAAAGTTTCAAGCTTTGCAACTGGTCCCTTGTAACCCCAAAATATTTCCACGAAACCCTAGGGTTGCACGGAACACACTTTGGGAATCAACTTTTTTTTTTGAAATTTGCCATTTCAATAAGTTTCCGGAAATATTTCTATGGAAAGTTACCAAAAAATAAATTTCCGGAAATTTGCCAACACTATTTTTATCGTTTTTGAAACATGTACTAATAGACGTTTTCAAGAATTTCTTAAACAAAATCGATTTTGATTTTATTCTTATCATTTCGTAAGGTAGAATTTCCGTATGTATGTATGTAGAATAAACCGGGGGGGAGGGGTAAGCTAGAGTGGAAGATATGTCAGAAGAGACCAGGGTAAGCTGGGAGAAAGGAGCGTTAGGCTTAGAATTTTCAACTGGTTATGTTCGGTTGCGTTTATCTAAATAATCACTCATGAAAATCCCAAGGATTGTAATCACACAACGAATGTTGTATATAGGGAAATCCTTCAATCCTTTTGACCGTCATGTCTTGACGAGGTTTTCCTACTTTTAGATGAAACTAAAACACTTATATGGGTATCAAGATAGAATTATCTACTATCTCTAACACGAAAATATTAAATGGAACACTCGTACACTTCTCTGTAAAAATATTATCTAATAATGAGATATAATCTATGAAAATTTATTATGCAAATATAAAACTTTAAACTTTGTGGATCTTGCAATTAAATATATAAGTTTTTATACTAAAATTTATATATGTAACACAGCTGCACACTTGGTTGTACTCTTTAAATGAACAATCAGTGCTGATGATAGTGATCACACTTTTTTGATTTTATTGTACATACCAAACTATACCTTGTTTCATACATCAAGTTCAGCATGGTCACAGTATAACAACATACAGTAATGTGACTCTCGCAAATAGTTACCATCCACCACACAACAAGCTGGCATGTGCCGGGAGCAGTTATCCTTCATACACGCGACCGAGCACATCAAATTAGCCAGTTCCGTATAACCGCAATTGTGCAGTGCGTGTACCCCTATAATAAACACAGAATCAGGAAACGATGCTAATTCTGATAAATTATAAAAAACTTTATTCGATATATATGCGGTTATTTGATAAAAAATGTTTATCGGTACATACATGCGAAACATGAGTTTTTTTTAATTTATTTTATATGGAAATACTTTTTCTACAACACTTCCAAGATATTTGTGTAAATGAAAATGTGGTGGTAACATTTCTACATTCGTGCAATAATTTTAAGTATAATAATGTAACAAGAGAGAAAAATAAAGAACCTCTTTTCGAGCAACAAATGGTGTGTTCTACTGCATTCGAGAGAATGACGCATCGCACAAGCATGTAAACCAGACGCGGTTTATTCTAGCGCTTTCTAGAATACATAGAAGGTTCCAGCGACTTCTGGTGCGATTATATGAGGGTATAAAAGCGGATTCGCGGATAAAAGAGAGGTAGTCAACAGCGAGTCGTTAACTGTGTTTCACAAAATAAATAGTAACTGTATAGATAAATGTTATATTAGAAATTCATAATCTGTAAATAATAGTTTTAATGGTTTATAATCATAGCGTTAATTTATAGTGTATTCATTAGTGTATAGAAATAAATATTTGTTTGTGAATAGACGATTTAAACAGCACTTGTGTTATTATTTTTAGAAAGAACGTTACAATAATAATATAGTATATCATTTACACGCTCGACTGCGAGTGTATTACACTTTAAAAGACGTTAACAGAAATTTTAAATCATCCAAAAGTAGTAAAAAGATAATTATATTGAAACATAATTAACAATAAAGCTTTCGTTTTGTAAATGAATATTTAATTATGTACGTTAATTTAAGTTCAGTTAATACCAAACTAATTGTTCAAAAGCGTCAATTAATTTTGTTGATTTACACAATCCTGTTTTCTATTTTATTGAATATACTGGATATTATCTGCCGGCATTCGTAGGCGATGCCGACCGATAAGCTTCGGTGCACTGCTTCGTTTATGGGAGTGATATTCGGAGGTGGATTAACAACATTAAAGGTACCGCACACAAGTAAACCTACTGATTGTTATATATACTGTGGCATGGTGCTTTATGGAAAGCGACGTAGCCACATTTCAGAATAACACCCTTCGATGACAATAGGTACCTGTCAATCATAAATAAATTTGTATTTTCAAGCACTAATCTCCTACTAATTACCTTACTTCGTTTAACTTGGTTCTTTGTGCCAACGGCACTTAAACTTTATGCAAAATATCTTTTTACTAAATTACACATACAAACTTTTTAATTACAGATGTAATTGACTATGTATTTACAAACAATGAAGTGCTAGATTGTGGATATTAACATATCAAGATTTTAGTGTTCCTAACTTAGTTAATTATATACGTACGTATTATCGTTGACTAAACGTATTATAAATTACTTTGTTATTGTTCATCGCTGTCGTCCACGCCACTAATAATAATAGTATAACTATCACTATCATGAATATTAATGTTTGTAACAACTGATTCAATATCGCTTAACATATTGTCGATTTTCCACATTTTCGCTTCTTCTTTTATTATGTGTTTTAACATAATTTTTACATTTTTTATGCGTAACTTATGAATATGCTTACGTAATTAAACTTTGCATTTTATCTTCTTTAAAAGTTTTATTATGTCAATACATCTTTTTACTGCACTCCATATGTTTTCTATCTGGTTTAGTTCGCAGTGGTAGGCTAGCAGTCGCAAAATCTTGATATTATGAAGTTTTTGCAATATCCTCAATTATGTATCGATCATAATTTGCCCTTTATGCTTGACTATTTCTAACAGTTCCAATTTTAGATAATGTTTTTCAAAATACAATTTTTTTTACCTCAGCCATGTTTGTATTTCTCCCTTATTAGACATGCTGACTTGAAATGTTTTCTAATTTTCTGCTATGGTAAGGAGCATTGTCCATTACAACAACTGTTTTTTCTGGCAAATTAGGAATTAACAGATTTTCGAACCACTTTCCAAAAATATCATCCATTTCATTTCATCGTGATAGTCTTGGGTATTTTTCGAGAAAAGTCAGTTCTGCTCCATCGGAGAAACCATTTTCACTACTTCCATGTAACAAAGAAAAATGAAGCGCACGTACTGTATGTACAATGACGCGTCATCGTTAACAGCGTTCAATTCGTCGATACGACAAAGGTTACAATATAGTGTATTTAGACAAATCTTGGGTAAATATAGGCCACAGTGTATCAAAGGAATGGGTAGATAAGTCGATTAAATCAACTAGAGTGCATTTATTGGTGGTCTAACATGTTTAAAAGCTCCTATAGTACGTGCGTTTCGTTTTTTTTTTGTTACATGGAACTAGTGAAGTTGTTTCGATGATAGAACAGAACTGACTTTTCTCGAAAAATACCCAGGATTATCACGATGAAATGGATGATATTTTTAAAAAGTGATTCGAAAATCTGTTCATTCCTAATTTGCCAGAAAAGACAATTGTTGTAATGGACAATGACGTCATGAAATTATCTCTTGCTTTTGGAATTTGACTTCCAGTAAATTTAAACCGTCGGTCGCTTGCGAGAACTGGAAACGTTGACCATAAAAGTACCATAAGCTGTAACGCTGTATAGTATGATTAATAGCCTGAATAACCAACTTCAACTATACCGAATAACTACGCTCCTGCTGGGCCTACTGGACTGAAACGCAATAAACTACTGAATACAAATAACAAACGAACCAGCACCAATAATTTATTCCAGTTGCACTGGATCGTAATCAGTATCGTATTCTATTGAGGAATATTGTGATGAAGTGAAGACGTTAGATGAAAATATTTTTTTTAACATACTGTTTCTAGATACAGTAAATTTTAGTAGTTGAGTGAGTTTTACACCAGTTCAACAGATTTACTATACGTAAGTCTATATGATGACAATATTCATTCTGTTATTTGTTTCTAGTATTTAGAATAGGAACTAACAGCTATAACTTTCTTTAAAGTTTCGTCTTGTTTTAGTTTACAAAAATCTAATGATAAAGAGATTTTAGACTCAAGAATAGAATAGATTTTCGAAGTTGTGCAATTAGATATATTTAAAAATTTTCAGCTAGTAAAAGCAATCTAGGAAAATGTGGGGCTACTCTATGAGAAACTTTCTGGGATTATACTATGTATTTCAGTGAATTGTGAAAACTACTATCACGTGGTTTTACAATTATGTTAACAATTATTGCAATTTTTTGAATTGATTCATATTTATATTTTCTCCTTTATACATACTACTAGAGTAGTATATAACATTTCAGATTGAGAATCAATTTCATCCTGTATTTCATCAAATTCTTTCATCGCGTCATGAAGCATTTGTATGCGTATTCTAATTTTATTTAAGCTATCATGCTCTGAAAAGGATTTTATGAAGTTTTCTATCCGCGTTAATTTAGCTTTAGTAGTAGCACTCTTTTGAGTCAATTTGTTTATAGTTGCCATCTCAAGTTGACGAGCACTGATATGTTAAAGTGGATGGAAAAATAGGAATGGCGACTTACTTGTGCAGATAGCAGGTAGTACAGATGATGATGAATTATTAACGGTGGTTCAGCAGCTAAATACGTTGCTAAATTGGACGGCCAGGTGCTGGAAGCCACGCTGAATGTTGTGAAGATCGTTTGTTGATGAATCAGCAGCTACTCGCGTCGCTAAGTTGGACGGACCCAGTGCTGAATTTCACGCTGTTAACCAAATCCGGCTCGACGGACCAATTTGTTGGGTACACGCGACACCTTCATAACGAATACAGTGGACTGTATAGATAATGAATACTGTTGTGTTGTGAAATATCGCGTTCCCAACTTTAAGAGAAATGTAAAACACACTAAAATGGTTTTAACTGTTTATTTTTTACTACCAAGCTATTTAACCAACGACACAAAAAAGACTGTTTTTTTTGACTAAAACTTCTTACACATATATATATATATATATATATATATATATATATATATATATATATATATATATATATAACTTAACAAAAAGGAAGGGGAAACTATACAAATTGGAAAAACACACTATTTGTTAAAAGGCCCAAGCCTACCTCACTGTACCTAACGGTACTTAAGAAATTCTAGAAAATGGTAATCCAGCTTATTATTATAAAGGAAGATTACATTAAAGCCGACTTTGTTGCTGCCGACAATTACAAATAGCGTTACCACTTGGCGCCAACATAAACCATTGCAACTTTTTTGTTAAATTGATGTTATGACAGATCGAAAAATATCAACGCGCCTTCTTTAAATATATTTTTTAATAAAAATGTCTTTAATAAGATATGACAAAAATACTTGATACACATGATAGAAACCAATTTTATGTTATTCGTAAGGCACAATTTGTTATTTTTATTGAAGGTTATAGTAAAACATCTATTAACAATCATAACAAATTGCAAATGGCCTCCAACATTTTACAAGTTTGGAGTGGTTTATGAAGAATCGCTTTAAAGTGATTCTCCTGGGTAGTAAAATCGTAAGTTATACTTTCAATACGATTGTAAGGCACCGTTATTACTTTAAAGGGTTAAGCAATGGTTTCAGACAGGTGGCAGGAACTTTCAGTACAACTTTAAATTTTAAAAAAACTTTAAAGTAGCTTCGGGCAAGTTACTGCTATAATCATAATACCACTTTGAAGTTGCAACGACTTTAAAGTAATTATACCAAGTGGCAATACCGTTCCACATACTTTAAGAGCTACTCAGAAGTAATGTAACTGTGTACCTTCATGAAATAGTAGAAACAACTACAAAATTACAAAAATATTCTGAACTGAAGTTATTAAACCTATAAAGTCATAAATTTAGTTTGAGTTGCGTAACAACTATTCGTTTGAGAGTTATGAAAGAAAAATCCGGCTCGCAAATTAGAGCATCTGATATTTCTTTCATAACTCTCAAACGCATTATTTCTCGAAAATGATGTATGAACCAAATTGATGGAGGCTTGCATTTGCTACAAAAAAGGAAGAATAACTGTTTTTCGTAAGTGCAACTATTTTGCTGCAAATACACATTTTGTGAAAAACAGCCTAAAATGGTTGAACTTTGACCTTAATGCGGGACGGGTTAACATGATTTAATCGACTTGAGATTTTTATGGTAATCTCCTTTCATGTACTGTAAGAAATATAGAGGGTACGTATTTTATATAATTGTTACTTTTTTCCTTATACAAATAAGGACCACCCTAATGGATATGTAATTTGTATCGTTTGTTTGATTGTCAATGGGATATATTCTTTTGGCAGCTAACATATAATCTTTTTGTTTAATGTGCTAATTGTTTAATGGTTGAAATCTTTTTGCTAAAATCTGGCTGTGTGAGTGGAATAGTTAAAGCTCTGTGTACTAAGGATCTGTAAGCTGCTAGTTTATGTGCTTTGTGATGACAGGATTCATTTGGTATTGCTATGTCCGCATGTGTTGGTTTTTTTGTAAACGTTAATATAGGAAATCCAATGAAATTTTATCATTTTCCTCCTAAATTTGCACCCTTGCAAATGTAAGTAGAAATTTTGGTATCAATCGAAAGAAAAATTCATTTTACGTCAAAAACATATTAAACTTTATGAAGAAAACCAAAAACTATTTAGAAAAATACTTAAAAAGCTTATTGATTTATTGCTTTTGGTAATAAGCTATAAACAAAAGCTGGAAGTTGTACGCTGATTGAACTAGCGGTTAACGCATCAGATGTGTAATCAGATATCGCGGGTTCAAAATGAGATTTCTAAGATAGGAAGAAACATAATTACAGTAGGTTGTAGTAGTATGCTAATTACAAATTCATTAATACGGAATAAGATAACTTCATATAAATACTTGGTTCATTACTTCCGTCATGATAAAGAGAGAAGCATATATTTTATTATTATTTCTATAGGCACTATAAAAACTTAATATCTTCCTAGTGATATAGTTCTGTAGTGTAATCTTCTAGTAAGAATAAAACTAACAAAAAATAGATTGAAACATCTTTTGCTTTAAAATTGCAAAATACAGAGCAATTGAAATTTTCAAAATTATTAAATATTTAAAGGGATGTAGTTGGGCCTGAGGAGTATACTGTATGAGGATAGATCGAAATGTTTCTAGAATGAACCACAAGATGGCGTTATGCGCGCTTGCTGATCACTGGTTTTGAAAGTGCCATTGTTCGTACAATAGTTGTCAATTTTTCAAACGGATTGGATATAAACACATGCCGTTACTATCAATTTGTGCATTTTCTTAATCATGAATAAAAACGAGTTCCGTGCAGTGATAAAACATTTCTTTTTTAAAGGCTTAAGGCTGTCCTACAGGGTAGTTAGAAGTATCCAAAAAATGTAATAGTTTTTAGGACTTGTTTTTATAAATTAAATTCCAGAAAATACAGTGAAGGACTCTTATATAAATATACAGTAGGCAGTTTCTATATTTTATGAAAATTTGGTTCACACAGTTAAAATAGGTTGATTTAGAAAAAAAAATTTATAATAGTTTTTCTCAACGGGTAATACAGCCAGGATTGTGGTTTTACTTTATTTTGCAAACATGTTATTTTTTGTACTAGGCTGTTTTTATGAATTTGTTTAAAAGTTAATAGTTATTAAAATAAAAAATGCTAAATAGGAGCTTCGAAATTATTTAACATTAGGGGCTAACAGTAGTATAATTCTCGAATATTTTAATCAGGCAGCCAGGCGACATTCCGTCGAGGCAGTACCACTTACAAAATGCATGAAGGGAAATTCAATACGTTTTAAAAACTATAAAGAAATTGACTAGTACTTAGTAAGAAATTCTTTATAAATTTGGTTAATATGCATTACCTTATATTAAATCTACCTCATGATATATGTATTTATAAGTACATAGTTTATTATAATTAATTTATTTATAAACCTTGAAAACTAATTACTGTTCTTCTGTTGTTATATACATTTCAAGTGATAAATACTTGATAAATACAATAACACTCGCACAGAAATATTAATAATAGGTGCATTTTTTATTCGCATCGTGCGAATAAAAATGAATTAATTTAGAAAGAAAAATTAATTGAAATTACCGTACTAGAATAAGAAGGTTACAAAAAGTTTAAATTTATTTATGAAAATTAATCATTTGTGTGCATTACAACACAAAATTAAAATTAATAAAATATAGACGGTACAGTGCGCGTATAAAGTCTGGAACTATCGAAATAAACCTTTTATTAAATATTTTTGAAAAATCCTCGAACACGTAGATTTTTATCTTAAATGAGACATATTTTAGTGTAATTGTTATTTGTAGATCGTCTTTTGTTTCTGAGTATTGGCGATAGTGAAAATTTTTTTAAATGGAAACCCTAATTTTTTATGATGGATTTGGAAAGATAGTGCAATTCTAGGAACTCGGAATTGTTTTTTAATTTTTGTTTTAAAACTTTAAAAGCAATTATCTCGGAAATTTCTTAATACAGTATCATACTTTTTTAGCATATTTGGTCTTAGAATTGCAGTATCTTTCCAAATCCATCATAAAAAATTAGGGTTTCCAATTAAAAAGATTTTGGCTATCGCCGTAACTCGGAAACAAAAGACCATCTACAAATAACAATTGCATTAAAATATGTCTCATTTAAGATAAAAATCGATGTGTTCTAAGATTTTTCTCAAAATATTTAATAAAAGATTTCTTTGGATAGTTCCAGATTTTATACGCGCATTGTATAAAACGTACTAAAATTATAAAAATTAAAATTATTTTAAAATTCTAGCATTGATCGTTTTGCGTTTCTGATAAACGTATCTGATGACAAGTATAATAAAATAAGAAAAAACAAATATAATCTTTGGCTATGTTACGTTAGCAATAAATCTCATCTACAATTTTTTTTTAATTTTTCAAAATTTAAAAAACATTTTATAACAAAACAGTTGGAAAAACTATAATCTTTCTTAACCCAGATATTTCTTGCCCAATTTCTTTTTTTGCGAAATGCTTTTAGTCCTTGACGTTTTCTTAATGGTAGAGGTATTATATAAATAGAGAAAAATAAAAAAGAAAATCCAGTGTGCCACAAATATACGATAGTACTAATATATTTTATACGATACTATGTATGTTTTTTTATTTCTCATCATTTTTTTCACTAGTCGTTCCGGTAACTCTAATTCTGTTCTCACGAATTGTCCCGGTACCTCTAACACCGAGTTTAGCCAGCCCATCCAATCATGATATAGTAGTAGTGAAAAAATTGTCAAAATACAGATGGTAGCAAAATTTTCAATTAGAAAGAAGAACTTTTGCATATTCTAAAACCACCCACGGACTCATTCCTTCTCAATTCCTTATATTCGTTCCTTATTTTACTGTTGGATCCCTGCTAGGGTTCCACAATGCTATATATCCTTTGTCAGTAGCACCAACCCAAAATGTGAAGCCATACCTAATCGGTTTGGCATTTATAACTTACTTGCACGGGTGCCTACAAATATAAGGCACTCATCGACTATGATATTCAGAGTAAGGTGCATTTTCCAAAAATGTTGAAAAATAGTGAAAAGCGGTCTCACTTTTGCAAATTTGCCCAACTGGTTAAGTGCTTCGTTGTTACAACAATGGAAATTTGTCATTAAATGTACTGTTACAAAAACCGTTAAAATAACGAAATCATCCGATCAAATGAAGTCATTAGTACAATTATCTACTTTCATGACATCTCTTGGGCTTAGAATAACTAGCAATAAATTAAACTGAAAACGTCCTTTTAAAGGACGCTCGGCAAATCACAAGAAACATGCTATACGTAATGCTATAGTGCCTCGTAAAAGTACCATAGAAAATATGTTTGACAACTTTTATCGAAAAATGTTTTTTACAGTCTAACAGTACGCTAAATTTCCTGCAAAATAAGTGAGGAAATTATGTTTTTTAACTTTGAAAAAGACGGTGGAAACTGAATTATTATATCATTCGCGTAAATAAAATGTTTACATAACATGCAGTGGCGTAGCTAGGGTGGGTGTCACCCGGGGCAGAAGTAATGGTATCACCTATACTTAGATGTAAAAAAGTTTATAAATCCTGTAAATTAATGAAAATTTAGAGAATTATACAATAACAAAAGAAAACAAACAATACAATAAAGCAAATCAAGTTTTACAATAATAAAACAATAAAATTACTAACAAATGTACTATTTTATTTATTGCAGGAAAGATTACAATATTGAATAAGAACAAAAATGGCTGACTATAATTCTATGTCTCTTTTACAACAATTTTCTTCTACATTCTAAAGCAGCAAACTCATTTATAACATCTTCAAAATCAATTTCAGATGTTATTTCCAATAGACAATAAAGCTAAGCCAGAAAGCCTCGATTGACTCATCGTTGATCTCAAATAGTTTTTTATAAGTGTGAATTTTGAGAAAGTTACTTTTTATTTAAGCTCCATTAAAAATAATAGAATGAATGTTTGAGAACTATCATGGTATTGCATTGGCTTGAGTAATTTGGATAAGTACCTAAATTATAGTTTTCTAGGTATTTTTGGGCTTTGAAAGGAAATTGAAAGGAGGTACAAAAACAAATATAAGTAAAATCTTTACACCACTAAAGGTCGCTTTTAAATGCATTTAAAGCGCTAATTTGATTGGAGGATGGGTTAAAAAGGTGACACAGGACGTTTCTTTTTCATAAAGAATGTTCTCCGAACGTCCCCTATTATATTGCAATTTTAGACTGATAGCAATGTTTTTTCAGGGAAAAATGAATTTTTTGAATTAAATGCTGAATTATGAATCTATGTTTTTATTTTGTTTTAATTGTGTTCAATATTCAATTTTTACTTAACTCTATTGTTCTATTTTCTTCTTTTTCCTTTTTGGCTTCTTTCTGATTTGTATGTATGAGTTGGATGTGTTGACATCATCTTCGCTATCCTCCGCGTAAGGAGAGACTTCTTAGCCACAAACACAAATCCCCTAACATGGCATTTTATTTTACTGTACTGTATCGAATTTCCATAGGCATTGCAACCTAATGAAATCATCGCCATGCTCATCAGACTCTGAAACTAACTGCTTCTCACAATATTCAAAGTGGCTATTAAAAAAATGTGTTTTGAGAGACATTGATATCTTTTTCTTTTTGAAAAACATTTGGAAAAAAATTTACTGTGAACTATAACGCTCTCTGTCCCCTCTCTCCTTATCCCTCAATCAAATTAGCGCTTTAAATGCATTTTAAAACCTGTTGGTGCAAAAATGTTACTTATTCTGGGTCCCGCAATAGGATTGTACGGTTTCTAATCGGCCACTGTAAAGAAACAAACAATATATTTGGACTAATTGTTACTAAAACTAAAAGTATAATTCTGGAAATCTGTTATAACACTTTTAGTTTGCAAAGATCACATTCCTAAGATGACCACCGTCTTCTTCTATTCATTGCTGCAATCTAATCCTGAAATTGAGCATATCGTTTCTGAGTAAATCTTTGTTTATCGAATTTATCTCTTCACGAATCCTCTTTTTAAGGTCAAGAAATGTTTGGGGACGGGCAGAGTACATTTACATTTTAAGAATCTCCACAGAAAAAAATCCGGGACCATTAGGTCCGGTGATCTTGTGGGCCATACAATGTCACCAAACATGAAATTAGGCGATTTGAAAACATCCGCTGTGACGCTGTCCTGTTGGAATCATGCTTCATTTTAATCAATTCTTTGTAACTCCGCAGCCACAAATGTTTCCAACTTTTCAACATACCAAACTGCATTGACTGTAACAATGTGGCCGCTTTCTTAAGAAAGTATGACCCGGTCACACCAAATGTGGACACTCCACACCTCACTGTTACCTTTTGGTCATGAAGTGGATTCTGCTGATTAACGTACCCACTAAGCTGGAAGTGAGCTTCCTCATACATTATCAGTTTATAAAAAATTTCTGCACTGTTGTTCAATGTTTTCAGAAATTGGTTGCAGAAATTGAGGCTCTTAACTTTATCAATAGGATTCAGCCTCTGGACTATCTGTATCTTATACGGACGGAATTCCAAATCCAGATGTAAGATTCATCGCAAATTTCGCTCTGAAATTCGAGGTGCAATCGAGTGCCGAATTGCAAAACGTTGTAGACTCCGCTCAACTGGTAGCAGTTGAGCGGAGTCTACAACGTTTTGCACTCTGACGCTGTCAATACTCCCTTGTGTACCAACTGTACGGGTACGACAGATAATTTTGAGCTTACACTGCCCTTTTCGTTGAAATCGCTTACCCATCTAAAGATGGAATTTCTTGTTGGAACTTTAGCGCGCTCTGGCAAATTAAGATCATGACGAAAACGACTGGATCAGAATAAACGAATTTACAACAAAGACATTGTACATTGTAACACAAAACCGTCAACAATAAAATAAAATTTTATCACTATTTGACGTTTATCAAATAAACAGTATTTCCATAGCAATTTTTTAAAAACGTTCAGTCCTTTTGCCGGACGCAGTATTTGTATTTGTATCTACTTTCAATTTCCTTTCAAACAAGCCCAAAACCACATCAAAAACTATATCTTTAGGTACTTTTTAATCATTTTCAAGCCACTGCAATACCGTAATAGTTCTCAAACTTTAAAATTTAAGTCAAACTTAAAGTATTTCAAAAAACTTTCCATTCCAAAAGAAAAACTCTACGATACGAAAAGTCTCGCACTGTGAATATTTAGTTGACATGTTTTTTATAACACTTTTATTATGTGAATAAGATGTAGCGAATTCATGCTTTTCCTACTGTTAATAAAATAATACAAATATGATTTTTAATCGATAAGAATATCATAGATACATACATAGTAAAAGCTTTTACTACTTTTATTCACATGACCCATTATTACATTACATACGTATAGCATATTCCTAATAGATCTTGAATTGCTTTTTCTATCAGTTTATTCAGAATAGTTTTTCCATCTGTTTTGTGTTTAATAAACTGATTGATCTTTTGAGATTTTCTATAAAAATTTTAATCAAGTTAAAAATTCTAAATTAGTCGTTTCAGGAATTAAAAAACAATATGTATGGATGGAATTTATTGCTAACATAGCATAGGTATAAAGGCGGGTCTTCGAGAAAAATAGAAAACTTCAAAACTCAGATTTCAAAAAATAAAACTCTGTCTAGAAATGAGAAATATTTAAATAATTTCAATAATAATACATACAGCAGCAGCATACTATAAAACATACAATAGTATAAAAACGCGTTTATTTTATATCCAAGACTGTTTGGGTAATTTAAAATGATAAGATATAACTATCGCCCGCAAAACATCTATCCCGTAACGTATCTTCGACTGCGTTACGTCAGCAGCTATTAAATGTTAGCAAGAAATACAATGCTGATTTATATATAATAATATCACAAAAATATGTTCGTCCTCTGAAGTTTATTAACTTTCTCGTTAAGAAATTGCAGGAGATCTGCAGGACACCCTTAAATGCTAAACATTTCATGGTGAATCTTCGCATTCATATGCAACAGTTGCAAACTGGGTTACTGAATTTAAACGCGGTAGAACAAGCATAGAGGATGCACCACGTTCTGGTAGACCAAAAACAGCTACCGATGAAGAAACAATTGAAAAAGTCCATGAAATCGTGATGAAGGATCGCCGAATAAAGTTAGAGAGAGATAGCACAGAAAGTAAGCATTTCATACGACCGTGTACATTGCATCTTACATCAACATTTGGACATGAGAAAGCTTAGTGCTAGATGGGTGCCGCGTCTGCTGACAATCAACCAAAAGCGAGTTTGAATGACCATTTCTCAGCAATGTCTAGACATGCTCAAACGTAATGAAAAATTTTTTGCGACGTTTTATAACTGTTGACGAAACGTGGATTCACCACTACACTCCGGAGACTAAGGGCAGTCAAAGCAATGGACAAAACGTGGTGAGCCAACTCCAAAGAAGGCAAAGACGATTCCGTCTGCTGGAAAAGTCATGGCTACCGTATTTTGGGATTCCCAAGGAATAATTTTTATTGATTACCTGCAACACGGGAGAACAATAACGGGCGAGTATTATGCGTTGTTATTAGACAGACTGAATAAAGAAATCAAAGCTAAAAGGCCTCATTTGGCAAAGAAAAAGGTCTTGTACCACCAGGATAACGCCCCACCCCACAAGTCGGCAATTGCGATGGCGAAACTGCACGAACTACGATTCCAGTTAATTGAACATGCACCCTATTCGCCAGACTTGCCTCCGTCGGATTTCTTCTTGTTCCCAAATCTCAAGAAATGGTTGGCTGGAAAGAAATTTTTATCGAATACTGAAATCATCGAAGTTGTAAATGGATATTTTGAAGGGTTGAATAGTTCTTATTTTTGTGAAGGGTTGAAGGGTCTTGAAAAGCGTTGGACTAAACGTGTAGAGCTGAAAGAAGACTATGTAGAAAAATAAATACGATTTTCCCCAAAAAGTTGTTTTTTCCGTCTTGTTCTAAAAATTTTTGCGATCTATCCTCGTACTTACGGAAGTCTCATTGATGATATGTAGTTTTATGTAACTGAGGCAGTGATTCTCAACCTCTGGGGCGCGTCCCCTTAAGGGGGCGCTACATTACAAAAGGGGAGTGGGCGCGAAGATATGGAAGAAAGACAAAGAAATTTACACCAGAATAAGAAAAGATACATTCTGTTAATACGAAACTAAAATGTCACCCTTAAAGTAGGTAAATACATATAAGTAACACAAAAGGTAACTTCTCGTGAAAACGGGAGAAGTACGGTGGGGGCGATGGTGTTACCAAATGTGGCGTACTTTCCCTATTCGTTCAAAATTTTAGTGTTGTTGCCGAATAGCAGTAGCAAAAGAAAAATAGATATAGAAATAGTATTTTTTGTCTCAAGGGCAGAAAATTAGCATTTGTAGCCCTCAGTTGTTTGATGCCCGAGCGAAGCGTAGCGTAGCGAGGGCAGCGGACAACTCAGGGCTACAAATGCTTTTCGGTCCAAGTGACATACAAAAGTTTTTCGCCTACCTGTTTGAAAGTTTAAAAAAGAATTCCAAAAGTTAAACAGTAACGTAACTTATTAGTAAATTAAATAGGCATATGTTAGAGGGAATGAATGAAAATGAAAATAATGCCAGACGTTTTTAGTAATTTATTACTTAAATTAACCTAATAATCATTACATTACATACAAGATGGCCGTATAGTAAATGTTTTTATTATTATTGGTAAATAAAAGGAACAGGATATGATTTTTAATTAGTATGAGTCAGATCAATTTATAGTAGACGCATTTGCTACATTTTTTATGTTTACGGGCGCTTACGGCGAACAGCTCGCGTCTCGCACGGTCGCACTTTTTAGTCTTTAGTACTGGCTAGGTCGCTAGACAGAAATGTTGTTGTCCCGGGCTGCTCAGCTCAGCCGACTTTACTTGTAAACACTAATAGATAATAATAAAAAATATATAAAAAGACAGTAGCTTGTTCTCGAAGTTCAGGTGGTGTACAGCTGAACTCATCGCTTTCAATAATGTCGTTACTGTTGTCTATCATTGTATAATTTATTGAAATTCTTTTTATTAATTAATTGTCACAACCTCCATTTATATATACAATGACACTGTGAAAAGACAACGACAAACTTATCGACGAAGACATGAAAATCAAAGTTATGATCTAAGAAGCCTAGAAAAATTTGACGTATGTTTTTTATATTTTTAAAGGTTAAGTAAAAATATGTTTCTGATTACATTTTCCGTCATATTCCGTTGCTAAAAGTTTTACGAATGAGTTATATTTTTAATGTTAAAAACTAATGATTTCATTTTTTGATTAAAATCTTTTTAGGATAATGCACAGGAGTGGTCAAAGTATGACAATTTAAAAAACAATTTCAATTTTTACAGTATCTCCAACTTAACATAAATAAATCGTGCTTTCATCTAGTAGTAGTATAGAGGTTATGTATTTGACATAAGAGGGCAGTAAAATGTTTGACATAAGAGGCCCGCAAAGAAGCCTTAACTGTCCTCAAAACAGAACATTTAGAAAGCACTTTCTGATCAGGTAGGCGAAAAAAAATATTAAGACTCCAAAAAAATCAATGGAAGAGGGCGTGCTTAATACTAATATGAGAAGTTGAGTAATTTTTAAAAATTACCTGGTAGTATGGCTGGCCTGAGGATCAACAGGGGCCGAAAATGTGGTAGTCTAGCACTCTCCATACTAGACTGTGCTACTCATATGACAAGTTTAGGTGGTAGTAGTTGGTGCCCTTAATTGTAGATCATTCGAATCAAAAACGTGTAGGATTTGCTATGCTTTTACTCTTATGTTCGTTTCGTACAAACTCATAGATTTGGCTCGATATCAACTCAAAATATTATTATAAAATTTAGTTAATTTGTTTGTTTTAATTGGAAGCATTTTGTTTAATAGCGGTAAGTAATAGTACATCAAGATATTAATCGATTACCGTTACATTGTATAGACAGTAGGACTTTCCTGTCAATTAAAATAAAAAATGTATCAAAAGAATGCGCTAATGTTTGTTTCCATTTCAGTAATTTCTATTATATCATCATTCTCATCACATACAAAATTTCATTAAAATCGAATAAAATAATATGAATGGACTGGGAATTACTACAAAAAGTAACGGACAACACTTAAACGTGATTCCTTGTCCACAGTCAAAAATAATATATTTTATTATAAATAACAATTTGCACGCTTCACGTAATGGTCGTGGATTTTTTCGAAGTAGGTAACTGTGGGTTTTCTTGTGACCTACTATAAGAAAGCGTTAAATTGATTTCTTTCTTTGTGGGATTGGGTGAGCGAGTGTGTTCATGCGTGTGTGCCTGATTTGATTTCGTGTAATTTGTTTCTATAGTCATTCTCATTACTACACATAATAAAAGAAAGACGGCAAATGATTCGACTTTCTTGCTTTCCCGCGCAATAATTTGTAATATCTATTTGTCAACAATCTTATTTATCATCTGCTTCTTTCTTTGTCATGTGATAACCATAAGAGGATAGTTTTAGTTATTATATGATGTCTTGAAAAATAAGTGATGTATTATATTACTCTACACTTCATACTCTATTACCAACTATTACAACAAATAAAACAAAACATTAGCTTATTTATATTTTAAAATTACGAATAAATAAAGGATATTAGGTAACTGAAAAGTAAAAACCAAAGTTAAAACCTAAACAACTGCAAAAGATGATGAAATGTTTGCTTTAATGCGTTTTTAATATACTACATATTCTTTTGTTTTTCTTTATTACCATTATACTTGAAAAGTCTCATACTCAAAGGTAGGTCAAAAACAGAAGAGTCATTACTGCTAAAGCTTAATTATTATTTATCAAGTTCAAGTTTGTTTTTTGTACTTGTGGAAATTATACAATATTTTTTCGCGTAACTAAAAATAACAGTGCGCTATTGAAAAATTGAAAGTTTAATCAATTCTGTAGTTATTATTATTTGCGATCGTTTTACATCTTCTATATATTTAAGACATAAGGCTTATCTTTGTTCCAGTTCCTTTGAGAGTTCTACTAGGCCGATTTACGTGATTCTTTTTTATAGTATTGAAGCTTTTGTTGTGTACATTAGTTAACACTACTTAATTTTGTATTTCTTTAAGTTTAATATTTTTAAATAAATAAATATAAAACATTGATTTGGATACGCACGAGACACTTGCATCCAGCTGCAGCACCATCTCACTTTTTACGGTGGCAACTTTTGGAACTATTCACGATTATAAAATTTTGCACTTGCATTATTAAAGTGTTTAACGTTTGATTTGTTATTAGGTTGCGTAGATATGTATTAATAACAAAAATCAATACTAATAATAGCCTATATTAGTATAATATTTTTATAATTAATGAAAATTCCATTACTTAAATGTTTCTTTCACTTAGCCTTTGTTAGTTACATATACTGTGTGTTCATAAATCAGTATTTGTTCTTGGGATTTATTGCTGTAAATACTTTACATTAAATAAATAAATAAAACTATGGAAAGAAAACAAATTGCACAAATGAGGGTACTAATATCAAAGGCGACAATCTCCAATTTTAGGTAAAATCAGATATATATCTCAAATTGTTCGTCTTTTCAAGCTTTATTAAACTACATTATAAGGTGATGCCAAAATCGGAAAGGTATATTTAAAGTTGCCTATTGGAAACAAAACCGGCAATCTCCATATGAGTCTATCACAGTTGCTATACATATCAACGAAAACTTGTTGTGTCTATTTCAAGGCACATACTATTGTAACTTGTGTTTTATTTTCAAGTTTAACCTGTAATAGTACCTGTTAAAACGCCGACAATCTGGAAATGTCCCGATATGAGAAGAATTACATTATAAAAGTAATCTAGGTAGGTATAAGTGTGTTACAAAGAAAGGAAAAACATTTGGATTTATAAATCCAGAGAAAATAGAAAACGGGCAAGATGTGAAGGAATTAAAATTAAGAGATGTAAATAAACTGTTGACCAAACATTTTGGGAAATACTGGAGGGCAATGGAAGGCCTCACATTTTATAATAATATTGTTCCTGACATAATTGAAGAAGAAGAAGGAAACACTGAAATTGTTGAAGACAAAAGTACGGTTAATTGTGAATATATTCCGGAATTAAAATCTATGTTGGTGTATTATAATCATATTACTTAAGAATGTTTCCTTTTGTAAAACAAGTGTTTTTATGTTAATAAAGATTTTTGAAAACAGATTAAATCGATTGCATGGTCTTATTAATAATTACTGCTATAATATCCTGGTAACAAAGGTGGCAATCTCCACCATTTAGAAACAAAATCGGCATTCTCTATTCATTTATATAATTTTTATCAAATACTATTACCTTTTGAAGTAAAGTTGTTAATATTTTTTGATATTATCAATTGAAACAACAATACTGCATTTAAATTCTTAATATATTGGTCTTGAGATAGCCACAGCAGTTTTTCGCTAATATCTCAAAATACGAAATTTGAAGATTGCCGAAGATAAGATTGATATTAGCACCCTCAAATAGTAGGTGATGGCAATTGCTTATTTATAGCTGTTTCATATTGTTTGGCGTAAATCATGGCGAGATACATTTGCAAATTGTTGTAAATGACTGGGACGATTATTATAATGGCAATCAAACTTATCATGTTCCATTAACACTGCTTTAGATTACGAAAATCTTGTGCTTCGATAGTAAATACACCAGCCATATTGAACTTTATTCTATAGGTCAATTATTATTTACTAATTATATATTTAAAACACGACTCATTTTGGTTTCACTTCGTTTACAAGTTCTACAAGACCGATTTTATTTATTCTTTTTTATATTAATGTAGTTTTGACTATGTAGATTAGTCAACACTACTTACTTTTTATTTTTAAAACCTTTTTATTTTTAGTCTGTGCAGTTTTAGTTTGGTGACTTTTTAATTATTTATATTTTTAATTTAAAGTGATTATTTATAATCGATGCATTTTAGTATGCCCAAGCCCGACTGACTACTTACAGCGCTTGCTTTGTCACGTTTTGGTAGTTCCACCAACATCCTCCCTGTACCTGATTACTATGCCACCAACAGTTCTCAGTAGAGTTTCATAGTATTCATAGTAGCTGTGGAGCATTTTCACGAAATTCGATATCTCTGTCTGACTATGTGATTGTGCATTTTTGCAGATTGGGATATTTCATAAAAAAGCAGAATGGGAATGTTTACGAACTAATGTTTTATCTCTTAAGAAACATAGACAAGATGATTGACGAAATTTAGAAAGCTGGTATATTAAGCATATGATAGATGAATCCAATGTAGAGTTTTATGGTAAGAATGGGGGGGTAAGTCGAGGGAGGAGTCTGACAGGGAGTTAGCCGGAGGAGGTAAGTAAGAGAGACTGATAAGCTTTGACGTTGGGTAAGCCAGGAAAGTGGTGGTAAATCTGAGAAAGATATAAGTGGGAGGGGTAGTTGGAAAAAGGAGGAAGACGGAGTTAACTAAGGGAGGAAGGTGGGATAAGTCGGGATTGGTGGTGAAGTGGAATAAGTCGGGGTGTTTTTAAATAACGCGTTTAAAAGGTCGTCGAAGAATAGTAAGCTTAATATTTCTAACTGTTTCTTCGATTGCGTTTATTTAATAATAATAACTATTAATATTAAATAATCACTCTTGGAAACCCGAAGGATTGTAATCACACAACGCACGTTGTTAAGGAAATCTTTCAATAAATTAGCCTTTTGACGGTCATGTCTTGACGAGGTTTCCCTAGTTATCTATTAAAATAACCGAGAAAAGTAAAATAACCCTAAAAGTTAATAAACTTGTGCAAGTACAAGCTCACTAGTACTTGTACTATTGGAAATTTATAGAATATGTAGTTGAACGTGAAAAACTTCTATTACCTACTAAAATAGGATATAAGTTTTATACAAAACATCTAAAAACCGGATGTGTTAGAAACATATAATTAAATGAAGCTGAAATGAAAATGAAACCTAAAATTTAAAAAAAATGACGAATTGAGACGTTTATGGTTTGATCTACTTCTTTTATTTTGTTGCTATAGCAGCTTTGTTTTTTTAAATGACATCCGTATGTGTCTTTTTGCTTTTCTGAAAAGAGTTTATTTTTCTCTATTTAGTAATGCTAATTTATTATAACAAAAACAACGGCAAAATTAATCAATTAATAATGAGAACTGGCTTGTAATAAAATTAATCTAGTAAGACTTGATTATCAGTTTTGGTTAAGTATGCTATGAAAATATGAAAATTTAAAACTGTAACAAGCAATGAAACGCAAATAAATAAACTACATAATTACAAAGTATTAAATTATTACCAATTATAACGAAATTATTAAAATGAATTACAAATTATTGTTGCAAATAATTGCTTGAAGCTTGAAGCGTGAAGATATTGCGAAGACATGGCTCATTTAAGTGAGAAGCAACGCATTGAGATTTTAATGATGTATGGCTATGGGATAGGAGGAGGACTCAAAGTGAAGTATGCAATTTATTCAATCAAATCTACCCAGATAATCTTGTTTTTCAAAGCGTATCTCAATTAATTAACAGATTTCAGTGAGACTGGTCGTGTTAAAGCTATGTAAAAAATTGACAACAGACTCAAATCCGTAACAAGTGCAGATAAAGCGTTAGATGTTTTATTAACAATCGAAGAAGTGCCAAAGGTTTCTACAAGAGAAATAGCTGAAAATTGTCCATACACCTTTTCATATAATTTAAAAAAAGGAAATTTCGCCCCTAAAAAATCCAGTTAATTCACGAACTGAATGAAGACGATTTTGACAGGATGGACTTTTGTGAGCAGATGGTGGAAATATGATGATATAATATCGATGACAAGTTTGTTTTTAACTTTGTGTTCTTCAATGAAGCGACATTTATACTGAACGGTACGATAAATCTGCACAATTTCCGGTATTGGTCGAACGCAAATTCACACTGGGCGGAAGAAGTACACACACAATCTCCGCAAAAAGGAGAATAAATGATCTATCGACTCATATCATAAAATACATGGTGTTCTATTTAACAAAATTACAAAAGATGGATTTGAAAATGTCGATATTTAAAAAATTATTTTGATCACCCCATATAAAAAGATTTACTTCTACACTTGCTTGGCATAAATTAATTAAGAAAATATATAGGTTCTTCCATTAAAAATATATGCTTTTATTGGTTACATGTTTTTTGACAACCTGTATATGTGCTACTAGTATTAAAATGTATCTTCTATAACCTCATTTACATTCCCGCAATTGAATTCTTTATCTGGATCACGATAAACCTATAATCAAGGAACGGAGTAGTAAATGAACACCTTGTATACAGGGTGTAATAAGTTGATAGATAAAACTCTCCACTACGGTGTTCTACGACAAAACTGAGTTAAAAACTAAAAACATTTTCTTTGGGCAAAAAGCTATGCTCAAAACTATTAAATCATGTTTCAACTGCCTTGTAACATCGTAAAACCTCCTGTTTCCAGAGTTTTACAATGAAAAGTACTTCCCCCTTTTCGTCCTCCTATGTCTTTTTTAGAAAGAGGTAGAAGGTTTGGGACTTCCAGAAGCTGAAAAAGAGGAAGAATCAGGGGGAGAGAGAGTTTTGGAAAAAACATGGAGGAGGGAGGCGGGAAAGCGAACGTAAACGACGTCAGTGGTTAAGCGGAGTTGCGTAACTTAGCGCATGCGCCCCGCGACGCCGACGCGCATGTTCTGAGGCACGCTAGCTCCCCCACCCCTGTTCGGCCTACGTCAAAATGTCATAAAACCTTTTTTTGTTGCAAATTTTGTCTACTTTCATAATTTCTAAACATTTTTTTCCCCAAAAACAAAATAAACTATTTTTTTCAAAAAACGGTTTTTGGCGGGGTTCTTTAAAAATTTGGGGTGACTTCGGGGGAGAGGATTTTTGGTGGGAACTTAAGAGTTCGTATTCAGCGACCCAAAAAACATAAAGTAAGCTTATTTCCAGAACTACCATGAATTTTTCCAGGTAAAATTCCGTATTGCCTGTACTATAAGTGTAATTTATTTTCTACGCCAAAAAAGTTATGTCAAAATGTGATATTTTTAGTATATTATTATCACCAATTTTAAATTACTTATCTTCTAATTTAGAAGTTAGTAATCTTGAACTGAAAATTAATTGCATTAAAATAAAGAACTGGGAAATAGGCAACCCAACTAACAGAGAAGTAGCGGAATGCAAGGTTGCGTATTCTACCTCATGCCTATAATTAATCCGCGGGCGGCATAGATTTTCATGATCTGGCGGGACTTGATACAAAAAAATCAGCTTTAAAGAAACTTGGAATTTATGTTTATGGGTTCTTAAGACTTTTTTCTCAAGAAAACAAACAATTTTATATTTTTTTCAATAACTAAATTATGATAATTCGACACTGATTCGAACCCCTATATTCTTTACTATATACTGTTTATATTCTAATAAGTGTCAATACGACCATAGGTTCCCTTATTAAAAATTTGTTTGTTTAGAAATAGATTGTGTGCAGTTTAGCCTAATAGATTCTGCAGCCAGAGGTTCAAAATTAATTTGTTAACGATTTATTTTTCCATCGTTTTAATAAATTGCCTTTTTAAACAAAATTTCAACTATATCGAGGTTTTCAAAAATTAATTGACTTGTAGTTTTTCTGAAAGTAAAATAAAATTAAAGTTTATAGGTTTCTTAACAAAATGCAATTCACTCCACAAATGCATTCGCTTGCTATTTCTAACGCTATTGAATTTTTTTATAGGTAGGCGCGCGGTCACTCGAACAGAAAGTTTTATGTATGAAGGAAAAACTCGTACAAAGGCAATCTCGTTATATATTTACTTGCAATAAATCTTCGGGATTTAAAATCAACTAAAAAATTTGAGAAAAACTGTAAAGAGGCAAGAGATATACAGTGTGTTCATTTGAAAACTTCTCATCCCGAATAGCTCTTAAACTATATAAAATATCAATTTTTGACAAGAATACCTCCATTAGTTTTTCGAGAGGGACATTTAAGGACATTAGAGGCATGTTTAATATTATTTAAATTTTGCATCTCCCCCCACACCCCCAGCAACCATCATTTAAAAATGTCAAATGACAACACCACCTTTGTAGAAAATTTCTAGTGAAAAAAAAATTAAAACGGGTTGCTGAGATAAATCTTGACGATACTACATTTAATGTTCCCCTCTAAAAGTCAATCGATGTGTTCTTGCCGAGATTAACATTTTGTACAGTTTAAGTGATACTTGAGGTGGGAAGTTTTCAAATGACACACTGTATATTTCAATCATTATCCATAGGACTGTGCGATACCACCTAGCATGCAAATATTGTTAATGCATGTAAAATATATTTTAAATAGATGTATTCCTCCTATAGGACAGTTATCGGAAGAAGGTCGAGAATCCCGAAATAAAGATTATCGCCAGTATCGACAAGATTTCACCCGAAGAATTTTATGACAAGAAAACAATCGAATGTCTTAAACTGATTTTTAATTTCTTCCGATTCTATTATTACCAGCTTTCGGAGAAAATGCCCAAAAAAATTTACTACATTCATAACGATGCGAATTTATTAAACTGTCCAGAAGTGCAAACATTGTCTGTTGCATATAGTGAGACTGACAATGCACCAAACTTTTAGAATAATAAAAATTATATAATTGATTGCAAGATAATTAGCCAGGTAAATCAAAAGCCGATAATACAATCTTAAATGTTTAATACAAAAATGTACTAATACATGGACCGAATTCGACCAGTGTTAACTGATAACTAAACTTCCATTTCTTTTAATAATCGTCTTACCGTTACATGACATATGATACATTCAGTATCATAAAGTATTTATGACCCTTAAAAGTTATACATAAATCACAACGATCTACAAAATAATATCATATTACAAAATGAGATCATATAACGAAACAGCTAGACCAAATATTAAGAAGCGTGAACTAAAATAACCAACATAATAACGGCCATCCTGGACAAGCGACCTGTCCTTGGGTAGCACAGACCTCCAACAAAGTCAGAACTAACACTCATATAACAAGAGATCCGTTGAGCTCGTAAACTTGAGTTAGAAATCCGCCGATCTCTTGTGATCCATTGATCTCGTAAATATAGGACCTGCAAGAGCCTACCACAAATCCAGAATTAACATGTTCATCATTGCACAACAAGAGATCCGTTGATCTCGTAAACCTGAGTTAGAGATCTTTTGATCTCGTTAACGTCATGCAGAGTGACGTCGATTTCTTGTAAACACGATGAGGACTGTATTAATCTCTTCAGATCTGTTGAGCTTGTAAACGTGATGAGGGATCCGTGAATCTGTAAACGTGATGAAAGATCCGTCAATCTCTTGAGATCCGTTGATCTCGTAAACGTGATGACAGATCCGTCGATCTCGTGAGATCCGTTGATCTCATAAACGTGATGAGAGATCCTTCGATCTCTTAAGATCCCTTGATCTCAGAAACATGATGAGAGATCCTTCGATCTCTTGAGATTCGCTGATCATGATGAGAAATCCATTGGTCTCATAAACATGATGGGAAATCCTTAGATCTGTTGAGATCCGTTGATCTCATAAACATGATGAGAGATCCTTCGATCCCTTGAGATCCGTGGATCTCATAAACATGATAAGAGATCCGGTGAGCTCATAAACATGATTAGAGATCCGGTGATCTCATAAACATGATGAGAGATCCATTGGTCTCATAATCATAATGAGAGATCCTTCGATCTGTTGAGATCCGTTGATTTCATAAACATGATGAGAGATCCTTCGATCTCTTGAGATCCGTTGATCTCATAAACATGATGAGAAATCCGGTGATCTCATAAACATGATGAGAGATCCGTTGATCTCATAAACATGAAGAGAGATTCTTCGATGTCTTGAGATCCGTTGATCTCATAAACATGATGAGAGATCCTTTGATCTCTTGAGATACTTCTATCTCTTGAGATCCGTTGATCTCATAAACATGATGAGAGATCCTTCGATTTCTTGAGATAATAAATCTTATACTTACATGTTATCTTAAAACGTAACCCATTTCTTGATATGGTCAGGTCCGTCAAATGGTGGTTGCATTTGACGGACACGTGTCGGTCCGTTTGGTAAATCTTTGTTCGTTTGTTAAGAAGGACTTTGGAGATGCGAAACTGTCCCGTGTACTTTGGCAAAAGCATTTTTCTGAAACCAGTTGCTACCTCGCAAGCACAACAAACTCACCTTCAGCACATTTTGTAGTTTCTCGTCTAGCTGTTCTAAACACTCCAAATAAGTAAATCAAATTTAATAAATAAATGAATTTCTGTGAATAGGCTCCAAAAACACAAAAAATTCGAAAAAAATACAAAACTTGAAACGTGAAACCATCAATCATTTTACTAATAAAAACTTATTCGTCTTTCTACTATGTTCAAATAATAATAATTGCTACAACCCATAACCTGGCCCCTGGAGACCAGGCCCCAGAAGCTATAAGCTTGTGCGGGAGGGAGGAGCGATTATTATTATTACGTAGGCCCTACGTGCGGCTGCAGCCGACTTACAGATGGAACAGCGCAAATCCCACATTTGTGGCACAGCTAAGGAAAACTGCAGAAAACCTTAACCAGATCTGTCGGCACCGGGAGTCGATCTCGGGCCGCTTGGGTGAAAGTCCAGAACGCTAGACATTACACTACCAAGGCTAAAATAGACGAACATAGTCGATAAGTACGAGTGTGGTATGAAGAAAGGTATTGCCATTTGCCATTTGTATTGGATGGAGTTTACATTGCTTTTGTACTACGTTTTAAAGTTTCCGCCTCACCTAGCGGTATCATGACAGAGTCTACAATTTTGCATTCTCGTCATTTTTGGAACTACGTAAGCTATTTTCCCTTATCTATTCTTTTATAAAGTTTGTTATTGAATTTTCATGCTTCGTTTCTATACAATCATGCTTCGTTTATATACTCAATGTCAAAAGGAAACTCTAATACTTCCAATCACAATCGCCTTGTCCGTGGCATTTACATTATTAATTAAATACAGTAAAAGAAACCATGTCTGTTCCACAAAATATTTAATATTTACAACAAACCGGCCAAAACAAAAACTGTTTTGCTGTAAATAATAAATAAAAATTCCAGGCTTTTAATTATAAATTAAAGGGTTAAGTTCGTGGTTATACAGAAGCGTGGGGGGTTCGCAACACTTGATTACCATTACCACCAGTATTTTCTTTTATATATAATAGTAACTACACATTTACGATTACTAGGTTTATAACTTTAATTTATCTAATTTAGTAAAGGCAATATCTCTGCTTCTTTTATAAACCCCTAAAAGCAGTAGCGTAACTACCGCCCCCACAGACCCTCCGAAGGGCGCTGTTTTCGTGAAATTTTATTTCGTCGGAGTAGAAATTTTAAAACAAGCATTGGAGGTAAGAAAAACATTCTATGGAAACATTAAAAGGCAGGTATGGATATATGGATATTGCTCAAAACAATTAGGGATATTGTGTTACACTAATATTAGGTGTTTAAATAACATTAATTACATTACTAAATAGTGATTATTTATCTGTTTTGACAATAACTAAATCACTTCAGTCGTAGGTGCTTCATGAAGTACTTGTAATGAAATTTGAAACTTGTTTAAAAACTTCATATGCTGATTTGTTGGATCAGCGACAACAGATTCATAATTTTCGGACAAATATTTGGCTGTTTTCAATGTTTTCCAGTTTAGGTCCGCCACCCGCAGCCGCACATGATACCGTTCGAAGCGTCTCATCGAGATCAATAATAGTGTCCATAGTGAAATTTGAGGGAGCAGTAGTTTTCGAGATAATCGTCAAAAAGTTTTTAGAAGGAAAACTATAAACTTCCATGTTAATTCCCTCATCCTACCTGAAAATGTAGGTTTTAATGCTCATGCGACCTAACCTAACGTCACCTAATCTAACCTAATCTAACCTAACGAAAAACTAAATTAAAATACGTATGAATTGGTGACGAACGTAAACCTAAATTAAACCTAGGGTAGCTTAGGTTAGGACACTATTGTTCAGCTCGATGAGGCGCCTCAAATGATATATAGCATGTGCGGTTATGGGTGGCGGAGCTAATCTAAAGTTTTACCAAATGTATTAAGAGGGTTTATAGGGGAAATAGCAAAAACAATGGATTGTGGTAGTTTAATTCGCCTGCGTTAAAGTCTGGGAAAAACTGTAATTTGTGTTAAATCTCATTAATAGTTAAAAGAAAATTCGTTGAAGAGATACAAGCAAATGAATTATTATTATTTATTGCATATTCTGTTTTACCAAAAGTTACCTACGTACAATTGTAGATATATGAGGGGCGCAAACGTAAGTCTCGCAGGAGCGCGCAATCTTACGTAGTTACGCCACTGCCTAAAAGAACATAAACGGAGCAGTGAATTCGATTAAGCATTCAATTTTAAATAATGCACACGTAAAGCATCTCTTTCATTTTGGCATATACCGTCACGACGGAAAACAATAAATACTTTTATAAACACTGGAATTTGTAATATACCCCATTGTATTCTCTTATATAATAATAGCCAGTTCCGATGTTCGGTGTCCGATGTTCGATGTCCACCGAAAAATATATCGAAAACTAGAAGACTTAGGAAGCTGAATTTTACAGGCAGGTGGGCCTTGCCCCAAAGGGGTGCATAGTATATTTTTAATCCTAAAAAACCCGAGTGGTCACAGGGGGGGCATTTCTTGAAAAATCATTATGGCTATATATCTCTTGAATGGCGTAAGCTACAAACTTCAAATTTTCACAGATTATACTTGAAGCAATTTTGAAGATAAAAAATACAAAAATTACCGGCATTTAATCCAAGGGCGGAGTAAGGCAACATTTCAGGGGGAGAAGAGTTTTCCGCAAAAATTACTATTATAAAAATCTCGATTATAAGTACTCTGTAAGAGATACGTATATGCCATCACAAACTTTTTTGTAGATCTTTTTGAGGGTTACAATTCGTTCGCTTATAGTTTGGCTGTATCTGTTGGAATTTTCGCAGCGTAATGCGTTTTATCTCTGTTAGAGCCAATTTTTTAAGTATGTATTTCATACTTTGCTTATTACTGGACTCTCCAAAAACCCTTTCAATAATCTGTATATATAGAAACCTTCTATATCTATATCTAGAAAATCTAAGCAGTGGTTCTCGAGAGTCATCGGTTTTGACAAAAGCTGGGCTTACAAAAACTACAAAGTTAATGTGGGCACGCACTGATTGCCAGCGACTGGCGCGTTTGCAACTGTGCCTCCACACGCCGTTGATTTCCCAATGAATATTATGCTATATAAAGTACATAATATATTGCAACGAATAGTAAACCCATATATGACGTCATCAAACATTCTAGATGTATGAATCATCAACTGTATGACTCATCAATAACACGTGCATGTATGACTCATCGACACGCCTCATTGATGTCACTTATAAACAGCTGCATGTATGACTCATCAACACGTCATCGAACATTCTAGATATATGAGTCATTCTATGAAAGATATAAATTGAGATCGCGGGTAGAAGGAGGGCAGTTAATGTTTAACCGGCGTCGTGTTGAAATGTACTCTGAATAAATAAATTGTTAATAATTATTGTAATTAATAAATAGTTTTAATATAAATGGTTCTCAAATAAATCTGTAAATACCTAGCATTTAAAATAGTTTGTTAAATAGTTTATAGTTAAAGTGTTTTTAATTAAGTGCATTGTAAATATTCTCTTCTTTATTAATAGACGATTTAAACAGCATTTTTCTTATTATTTTAAAAAGAACGTTGCAATATTAATAATAAACTACATAGGTATATAATTGAAATAACTATATTATGTATTCTCTTTAAACATGCCTACCATTCGTTTAAAGTTATTTTGAAAAAAGGGCAACTTATGTGTTTTTATAGCATTTATTTGAGCAAAAAAAGTGTGGAACTTATTAGAAATTACGAAGAAAGGCATTGCGAATTATGAATCAAACGTGATTATATTAAATTATAGTACATGTTATGATTCGATTGACATTATTATTAAGGAAAATAAAAACTCCACTGCAGTAGCACATCCTAAGCTACGGGTTCCCAAAAAATAACTTTTATAAGTAGATCTGTTTTCTTACTTCGTAGATAGCTGACATGATCAGAAGGGGAGCGTTGATTTTTCAACGGGTATTATGCTAGTAAATTTAAGTAACACTATATGGCGTTATTACAGAACTGCTGGTTCACCATATATCCATAATACGTGATATAACGCTACTGGAAGTATTTCACTTTTCATAAGTATTTGCATTCTACCACCGTAATAATCGCCACTTACCGCCTGATTAAAAGATTAAACCACAGTTTTGTAAGAATCTCATTTCTCCTCCATCAAATGTAATAATAGATCCTTTTGAGGTCGGCTTTAGTAAGCGATTTTCACTGTCGTCAAACTATACCACTTGCTTATAAATAACAAAGTAGGTGTAGGTCTTTATTAAAAGTTTCGATTGAATGAATGTTACCTACGAAGTTAAAAATCTTAAAATATCTCATAAACTGTTGAACTTAGGTATAAAGCATGCTACACAAATTATGTAAATAGAATTAGGGGGAAACAGGGAACTCAAAAAATAGAAATTTACAGGGTGTCCTATTTAAAATACAAAAGTTGGTAAAGCTTCCAAAATTCGCCACGATCGTGTAAGCTGTTCCAGAGATTAAAGGTTTCCATACTTTATTCCACACTGTATGTATCATCATTCTCATCGCATCCAAACTTTCATTAAAATCGAATAAAATTGTATGAATGAGCTGAGAATTATAAAAAGTATCGGACAACACCTAAACGTGATTCCTTGTCCACAGTCAAAAATAATGTATTTCATTATAAATAACTATTTACACGCTTCACGTAATGGCTGTGAATTTTTTTGAAGTAGGTAACCGTGACCTACTGTAAGAAAGCGTTGAATTGATTTCTTTCTTTGTGGGATTGGGTGAGAGAGTGTGTTCATGCGTGTGTGCCTGATTTGATTTCATGTAATTTGTTTCTATAGTCATTCTCATTACTGCACATAACAAACGAAATACTGCAAATGATTTGAATTTTTTGCTGTTCCATGCAACGATTTTTAAAATCCACTTGTAAACAATCTTGTTTATCTTCTTTTTTATTTTTTGTATGTCACGTGATTCTATAACAAGATAGTTTTAGTTGTTTTATATTGTCTGATGTACCTATAGTATTTATGCTTTATATTACCAACTATTACAACAAATAAAACAAAACTTTAGTTTATAATTAAGATTGCGAATAAATAAATAAAAGACATTTGGTAACTGAAAAATAAAGTTAAAGTCTAATAAACTACTTCAAAAAACAATGAAATGTTTTCTTTAATGCGGTTTTAATACCTAACATATTCTTTTGTTTTTCTTTATTGCGATTATACTTGAAAGGTCTCACATTCAAAGGTAGGTCAAAAACAGAATTGTCATTACTGCTAAAGCTTATTCATCACGTTCAAGTTTGATTTGAACTTCATGAAATTAAACAAGAAATTTTTTAGCATAACTGAAAATAACAGTTGCGCTTTTGAAAACTGAAAGTTTCATATTATACAGGGTGTCTCGTACCCCGTACACCAGACTTTAACAGCGCATTTCTGACGGCATTAGGAACAAAAAATCTTAATAAAGTTTTTTGATTAGAGAAAGTTCAAATTTTGGGTAATTTTGACCGACGTTTTTAGAAAAGTACGTGTTCCGTTTTCATGTTCACAAAATTATATTATACTATTCGCACGATCCAAGGGAGCGTACGACAACAACTAAAATTTTGACTTTTGATAAAAAAAACCGTCAAAACTGTAAAGCTAAAGAGAATCGGCAAAACCGATCCTCCTAAGAAGAGATTTTGTTGGGTCTTCGTGCTGTAACCTACAAGTGCTAACGAAGAACACGTGTATCGTTTTGAATATTGGAAATGTATGGTTCTGTAAATCAATCAGTTATGATGGTCTAATTGTTGTCGCAATTTGCATTATGAGCACTCGATGATCGGCAACATTATTGCCAACGCCTAACTCGTATATACCCATACTTAACAATAATAATAATACTTAATAATAATAATAATAATAATAAAATTATTATTATTATTAACTACTACCACTGACGATCACGCGCTTTTGGTAAGTTATCCTGCTCTTATTCGCGATTATAAATCTAAGTGAATTGTATTATAGACCTTTGCCTTACCGCCGACCACATTCAAGCTAACTTGGAAGATTTGTCGTCAGCCATATTCCTAATTAACTTGCATTGTATTACATTCCAAATTGCTATCTAATAATCAATACATGTCTTGTAATTGCGTGGTGCCTTTTATTCCAATCGACATTCAGTTTTAAATCGAACAAGAATACAGTCCTTTTTTTGTTCTTTGTATTATTTGCGTATCCACGTCCAGCAAGAATACTATGAGTGAAGCCATATCTTTAAGGTAGGTATGTAACTTGCCACCCCTATGTCGGTTCAGTACTTATAAAACTATAACGCGCGGATGTTGATATTGATATCATGAATAAAAAATAAAGTTTATAATTGCAAGCTTTGAAATTTTAAAGCCAGACAAACATGATGAGATCACATATTACTGTGTATTTTTCTAGTCCAAACCCACCATTTTCAAGCGTCCACTTGTGTTACATTGGACTATTGCAGATTAAATTGCTTCGCTTGGTTCACATAGTGTTTTTCGCTTTACTAGTTATAAGATATATTTCAAATGATGACTAATTGTAATTCATACAACACGTATAAATAAACAAAATTGTGTAGTTTATTTTTATCAGCCATCTGTGTCTAACGGGAATTTATCTAATTTCATTTAAACGGGAACCTTACATATCTGGTACTGTAAAATTCCACATTTGGCAGTTTTGTTAACTCATTTTTCGATAAAGAGTAAAACGGGATAAAAAAACGCAAATATATTAACTCCTTATCACATTAATAGCAATTTTATTAATTGGATGCATGCAGTTTTAGGTACATATTTACTATTAATAGAAGAAGTGAGACATTACAAACCACGTGCTTCAGATAGACATAGATACCCGAAACGATTGGCTTCGTCCCTAGACCAAAACAAACAAGGGTAGCGCAGCATTCAGTCCTGGATTCCCTTTTATGCAATTTTATGCAGCGCAACTATTCTAGATAATTTAGATGCACCACTTTTATTTTCTACGACGTATCATAACAAACTAAACAATATTAGAATTCATTATATTTTCCTTTCGAGTGTAAAGCATGCTAAATTAATCTCTTTTATAATATTTCAACGTAATATAATGTTTATGTCGCTTGAAAGCACCAAGGTTATTTTGTACAGAAGTACGATAAGTAAATTTATTTTTGACTGAGACCTTGTTTACGTCTGGTTATCGCAAGGCACGTATAACCTCTAGACGTCCTGAGGACAGCTGAGAACAATAGCGCCACCGCCCAACTACGGAGGCTATAGAAGGAATTAAATCTCAAATAATCTCTAAAAAGTGAACATCAGTTGAACATCATCTAAGTTACTTCGAAAGGGAAATGGTCAGAACAAGCCATAGTTGATTATGGTAGTTACGCACTTTCCCTAATGCTTGAATCTCAACAAGACGACAAAGTGTAATTATTGACGATTGTAAAAACCCGGTTTGTCGGACAGATTTGTACTTTATTAATAAAGATACCTCCAATAATGTTGGTCTCTAAATCTTTAATAATATATAACTCGCGTGCTGCGGTAAAACATCCCAGACGGGAATTTTGCTTCTAACCACTTCGTTTATTTATTGTATAAGGGCAAAACTTACTGATTGTTTTTTATCAATATAAACTGTTAAAGCTAATTCACGACAAGGTAGAGGAAATATTTTAGTCTACTGAGGAGGTAGACAAGCGAAGAATTTTTGTTTTTGGAATTTCTTAGTACATACGCATATTAAAAGCAGTCTATATTTAAAAAAACATTTGCTCAAGATTATCATTTTATATCTTGTTTGTAAGTTTATAGTAATATGATATACTACGATTCTGCACCAAATGTTTCGATTGCTGTGTTAGGATAGTAAAAAAAGTTGATGGAGATACTCATTCCCTTTATTGAGAATATTGGCGAAAAATCATAAATTGACATCAACCGCTGATGCCGAAATTTTCGTTAATAATCATGCTCCGATTACTAGATGACGTACAATACCAAATATAGTTGCGTATTTATTAATAATAACGACTACTACCCATAACCTGGAAACCAAGCCCCAGAGGCTATGAAACCTATTATTATTTCGTAGGTTCATCGTACGGCTGCAGCCGATAGACAGATGGTATAATACAAATCCCACATTTGTGTTACAGCTAAGGCAAAACTGCAGAAAACCTTAACCATATTTGTCGGCACCGTGAGTTGATTTCGGGCCGTTTGGGTGAGAGACCAACACGCTAGTCACTACACTACCAAGCCTATAGATTAAACTAAAAATGTACTTGATACGACGACACTTGATTATATGTTCGACATTCTAGGAGAATAGAAGAGGTTGATAGTGATATTCGTTCATTGCGAATATTGACGATAAATCAAAAACTGACACAAAGCGATGATACTGAAATCTTTGTTAATAATTATCCACCGATTACTAGATGGCATGCTATATCTAGTTGACTTTGACTTGACTAAACCAATTGATATAATAAGTACCACCATGTTTGACATTTATTCGGAAGACATTATTAACGAACTATTCTTTACTTGATTGTGTCATAGTTGTTTACGTTAGTTACTTTGCGTCAGTTTGACCTATGTTGCATTTCAAGTATTGCCTGTCCATTAACGATTAATTAAAATAATAATTATTAAAAATTAACAACAGTAAAGTTCAATTTATCGTTAGCAACACTTAGAGAAGCCAAACATATACTATGACCAAACTTTTGGTTCATCGCTTTTTGACGATGTGTTTATATGACTGCAGAAAGACCTTAAGTCAATGTTAAGTAGATTGTGTACCAGGCATAAAACTCTACTTTTATTCGGTAATAAAATTAATCCAAAACAATAACTAAAGTCAAACAAGACCTTACATGCATAATAAAACTTACTAAAGATCTTAATGCTCCCATCGAGACATCTTATTAAGTCAAATTATACTCAGGCGTCGTCATAAGCGCCCGCAGAGATTTGTCTGAGGGAGGGGCAATCCTAGAATAAACGGCATGTTATACAAACTATTTCAAATTGTTCAACATCCAGGGAGGGCAAGTGCCCCTCTTTGCACCCCCTCCCATCCGGTCGCTTGTGAGCGTCGTGGTGTTAATCACAAAAGCTTCTGATTATATAATAGATCCAGGAACAGATAAAAAAGATAGAGAGCGCCACCCAAACTGAATACATGTTACATCATTTAAAAAAGGGCGAGAAGTCTGCAGTTTGGGAAAAGACCTCTGTTTTAAATTTACTTTGAATTATTCTCAACAAATCTTACCGCCATCACCGGCATCAGGAAGCGAAGATGACAGAGAAAACGGTTCTCCGCCGTGAACAAGATAACATTGTTAGCAAAATACGTATACTACATCAATAACAAGTGTGTTGGTTTAGAGCCACTGTTTAAGAAATGTACACAAAATAACACTACATGTTTTGTATTAATTTATTTGTTCAAGTTCGTAAGTACATGTCAATAAGGTCAAATATTACAATAACAATCAAATATAAAACACAATTGACAAAGTTTAAGATTAAATTTTCTTCTAATGAGTTTTACTAAATCTCCCTTACTAAAAGTTTCCATAAAAAAGCCTTAATTACAATATAATGCAAACATTCCATCTACTGATTAAGATCTTTTCACAGCGATTTCTTTTCCGAATCGTGAAAAGGAAGAAGAGACACGCAGCTTCTCCTTGTCGTTCCAATCGATATTTATTTGATCTGAAGTTTTATCTTTATCTGAAAATCATTGAATACTGTTAGTGGTTAGACATATATTGCACGATTGCTAATTCACACTTTTAGCAAACATCAAGCATGACATGTAACTAGTATTATATGTATGTATGTTTAGGCTCTGATATTTTAACAGTCCTGAAGGGCCAATTGCTGCCTCTGGTGTTTTTTCTAGATGAATGGTCTTTTAGTGATCTAGAAATAGGGAACCTACAGCCTACTGTTTAATATGAATTCCGAACTACTGGGACTGTGATCTAGTCCTGTGTAACTGAATCCAAAGGCTGTCCTAAACCTTAGAATTACTCGAATCGAATTATAAATTCACAAACGTGTGCGGCGTTAGGTGGGCTGTCTGTTGCATGGGCCGTTCAGTTCATTGGCGTCCACTCAAGACACTGAACTAATATTGCGATTAAATGATTATGACTGCGATTATCATTTTATTCGTTTAATAAACTTTGACCCGTACGTTACTGTACAACCATTTTTTTCTGATCCTCTGGTATTTGTCCTAAAAGTTTCTATTTTCGTGTAAATAAAGGATTTCATCATTGAAGTCCTTAAATGAAAGATTTTCCCGTTGCTATGAGGGATTCACATTTTTGACAATTTTTGCTTTGAGGATTCTTGTTTCCACAGTCACTAAAAGTGTGTTATTAATACCATAATACCAACTAAGTTTTTTAGTCATCTCTCGACCGGCTTCGCCTCCCCAAAATATCATAAACGCGCCTCAAAATGATGCAAATTGCAAATTGATTCGCTAAATTTGGAACCGGCTAGGATATGACTAAAAAGCTTAGATGGAATTGTACGCGAAACGATAAAAAGACCGTAAACTTTTAGTGACTTTGGGACCAAGAGTCCTTAAATGAGAACTTTTTAGTAGGGAATTAAATAATCTTTATTTTACCTAACCACCTTCATCTCGATAAACCTAATAGTATCCGAGAAAAATCCCAAAAGCCATTAGGGGGTGTGGTTTGCTCTCATTATCTTTTCGAGCTCACCACCCACACGGGTGGTAACTTTTAGGGGATTGTTTAACAACCCAGAAGGAAACCCTATGCAAAATACAAGGACTTACCTCAGCTTTCCGCTATTTTTTCTAATTTAACTTGTTCTATAAGGATATTATGGCCCCGTGAAATCGACCTTGGAGCCGAAAAATCTTTTTCCGGATCGAGGCTCGATCTCACACTATGCGTCATTGTACTCTATATAGAAGAGTCAAGCGGCGTGGCTCTTTACCGCCAGGCCAGCCGGATCCATAAAAAGCGGATTATTATTCGAACCAAAAGTGACATTACTACCAAATTGGTAGTGAAGTAAACAGTGTAAATTACGTTTTTACCAACTGAAGCTGCTGATATTTGATGTTTACAGTAGTTTACCCTGTGCTAACTACAAAGCATTTGCCAAGAATTTCCTTTACTAAATTATATAATTAACAAGGAGAATTGTATTTAAAGGCTCCAAATCGTGTTCAAGTGTCCCATGAATATATTCAAGAGAAATTCCTTGCCTCTCCAATTATTATAGAAGCGCTACCTTCTAGAATTTGCAATTCGATGAAGGAATGTAATTAAATCACCTTGTTTTTGTTGTATCTGTCTGTTTAATAACAAACTAACCAGATAGGACGATAAAATTAGAACAAAATTTAGTGATTAAAGAATAAAACTAGTAGGAAGCTTGGCAGATAGAAAAACGTGCCCTCACAAACTGAAAACTTAACTTTTCAAAGTTAAGCAGCTTTCTCGCTCAGAAAAGTTATGGGTACGAACGTACAATAACATAACAGTTCCCTGCATTATCCATATATTCCGAATACTCCGTTTTTGATAATTTTTCTAGTACAATACCATACAAGTTACCTATTTTATAATTTTCAGCTTGCTGGGTATTTTTCTCTTTTAATTGGACTAGCGTACATCTTAATTTTGTGCTAAGGGTAAAACTCCGAATTCTTTAGGTTAAGTAAATCCAAGCTTATATCTATCTTCTTAATTTAGAAATGGATTTGATGATATTTGGTATGGATATATTAGACATAAATTCAATTTTTTTGTTATACATATTCAAGATGACAGACTTCTGGTCTCAACAGAAATCACCCCAAATTTCGACTTTTTTAATGGAACACCCTGTATATTTTTGCATATTTGGATTTTACGGGTTACGATTAGTACAAACACATTACCAAATATAAATTTAAAGTTAAATCTTAAATTAGGTACATGATGACACAATAAATTATTTTGGTATATTATTTGCATTTCCCCGCGTTACGCAGCTCCCATTTCTTCAGCTATTAGAGAAATATTTTCAATTATATTCCTGAAAGTCGGAAATGTACCTAACCTATAGGATAAAACCAGATTTTTCTTCTATAGATTTTCATCATTAGATTTTTAAACATTTTCCGACGTATCAGTCCTTATAACTATAAGAAATGATATTTTTTAAAATCCCATACTGAAAGAAGGGGTTTCCAAAACCGTCCTCACGTAGCGATGATGTCGCACAATTATTCTTCCAACACTGCAGTAAAAGATCGAACTAGCAAGACGAATTTTGTTGGCTTGCATTCTGAGCATTAACAGTTTATTGCTTTCTTCCGAAGTTAAAGACCACGCCTACCAGATTTGAATACTACGAAATCGGATAAACTTAAATTTCGAAGCATAAATAATTAAAAAAAATTAACTTGCATTTTCAGAATCAGCATGTTGCCAGACAACACTTGACTGTGTCTGTTTGAAACAAATTTTTCTTTAACCTTTTTTCTTGAAAACTAAAGGCACTAACGTCCTGAAAATACTTCAAGTCCGATAAAATGTTGTCATGTGTTGTTAAAAAATATATCATTGTAGGTTATACCAGTTTCTATAAATTGGATTCTAAAGTTTACATGGTCTAGCATAGGCAAACGGCACTCTTAATGGATAGCAACTGTTATCGTATCCACTGTATAGGTGGTCCGTATTGTTCCCATTTAAGAAAGAAAATTGTTTTTTGAAGAAATCTAAAGTTGGCAATGTGATTATACTAATTTCAACCAGTAAAAGTCAAATATGCAAAAATATGCAGGCTGTTTCATTTAACAAATCGGAATTTGGGAGTCTAGCGAGACAGATAGTCGATCATCTTGTTATCTTGGATTTGTACATTAAAAATTCTAATGTAACCATATCAAATAAAGAAGATATAAACTTGATTCTACCTCCAGTGTCACCCGGTATGTGTGAAAACTTCATATGACGCGCATAAAAAATAAAAAGTTAAATAGTAAACCTGCTATAAATCAATTTTCTTGTGTAAGGTATTAAGTGTCGTATAACAATAGTTTTATAAACGTTTATAAAACACTTTGAAATATGTCCTAAAGAAAGTAACCTTTCCTAGCATTTTTTGTCGTTTTCAAACACTTATGTAACTAAAATTTAAAATTTCATTTACAATTTATAAAAAAGTTACATAAATGTTTTTTTTGTCGCGCAATTCTATCTCAGAAAGCAGAATGCACTCGGCGGCGGCTGCAAAACAACTATTATATAGTGGCAGAAAGCATTGTACTACTAAAGTCGTTAGTAAAGTAGATATAGAACAAAAATATACACTTATTTATATCTTTATCTTCGTAAGCATCTCTATAACACAAATATAAAATAATTACTGATATGTAGAATTTCGAAGTTTGAGACAGGTTTTGGGTGAAATGCCTAATAATGCATACCAAGAATATCTCTTTCCATGTGAATGTAGACGGCCTACCATTATACAAGAGTAGTAAAAATGAATTTTGGGCAATCCTTGTTGTTGTTCGGAGTAACGCCTATGGTCATTGGTACATACTGTGGCCAAGGAAAGCCAACTGATTTGACAGCTTATCTACAACTTTTTGTTGAAGAAGAAGAATAAAGAAAATATTACTTTAGAAGATTTATTCATTAACAAAGTGAACGCTTGTTTAAGATTCTACAATAAAATCCCATTCTTAATTCTGGATACTGCTGAAGTAACAAGTTTTGTTCTTATGTCGTAAATACACAAAATATATATTGCACTATTTTTAAAAATATGTAAAATATTATTACTTCGAACGACAATAAAATGCTAGGAAACGTTACTAAAAACCTGCTATAAATCAAATTGCTTCTGTAATTTAAGCTGAAGTGTCATATAAAAGAATAGTTTTATAAACGTTTATAAAACAATCTGAAATATATCAACAATATATGTTTTATAATTTTGCTTTAAAAACGTTCTTAACACTAGTTTAAATCCCAATTAAGTTTTGGAATGCATTTTAATGACAGCCATTTTGAAGACAAAACGAGAAAACACCAAATTACTAAAATCTTACGTAATTACTAGTTGTTTCACATAGAAATAATGTTTTAATTTCTTTTTCGGAAACTACAAACAAACTTACACAATTTTGTCGCAAAAAAACTGAAACAACGTAAAATTATTTTTGATTTCGCAGTTAAAATAGACGTCATTGTTGGCCAACCCATGTCTAATAAGACGATTGCTCATTCCCATTCAATATATGGATGGACTGGTTCTAAAAGTGGCTAGGATTTTTAAAATATTTTTGGTAAATGATTACCTGATATTCTGTCCAACAGTTTATATTATACTTTATGTACTATTTTTATGCTCATATTTTTAGATAACCCAAAATTAAGAAAAAAAAAGTAGTTAGTAAGTAGTTTGTAACCAATACATCGATATGTTCTATGTAGATATCTTACCGACATAACTATTTGGTATCACTTACAATCAACCCATGATTTTTTGAAAACTATTGAAATACTTTATGTGGATTCGTTTAAAAAATTATTAAATCTTATAGATGTTGCTAATACAACAAAGTAGTTGTATAATAATAAAAAAGCGCTTATAAAATGTGTTAAAACTTTTTTGTAGTTTTATAAATGATGTATAATGAACTTCACTTTCATACTAGAATGCATTTATAATGGCCTTATAAAACTATTTTGTTGCGATTGTCTATTATTTCTTTAAAGTATCTGTAAAATGTTTATACAATTATTCGTTAATAATCGTGACAGGCGTAATAAGATTTACTAAAAAGCTGAGTTGTTTTAGACTGTGCCCATTTCACATTTATAAGCGCTGGCAGAACATTGTGGAAATGTTTCTGAGACAAAGATTGTTTTATAAACGTTCTTTCAGCTTTTATAAAATCCCAAATTGCGAGTTGGAATGTTTTCATTGAAGCTTCGATAATACAAACTATATTACACGCTGAAAATCAATAGCAATTCAATAGAGTCATAACTTCAAAACTCTTTGATTTAAAATATATAACAGTATTGCACTTATAAACATATTAAACTAGAGAGTGAAAAAGAACCGTAGCAGATGAACCTACATCAATTTATATTTTTGCAACATATGGCTAAAGACAAGCTGCACGTCGACAAAAATGTATTCTAAATCTTTTTAATTTAACTCATATAAAATCTAAATATTGGCAGTTACGACGGTATTGAATTGGGTTGTGAAAACAACCTTTGGCAAACACATTAACCTACATTAATGTGTTTGCCAAAGGTTGTTTTGCATTCAGGGAAGGTTCAGGTATATCTAAAAACATATTGGTTTCGTGTTTCATACCTTTAAGTACTAACTAAACAGAGAAAAACTCACGATTGTAAAAACTCAGATTTTGATAAAAGTTGTAGAGTGCAGTCGTATTTATGCTTGCCTACCTTTATATGTGAAATCATTTTGTATACAAATAATACTTTCAATAATTGCATTAAATAACTACTTTTTACTAAATCGAATGTTGTACATAAAAGATTATTTTTACTACTTACCAGTCTTTTTCATATGACTTCTGAAACTAATTTCATCTGCAATGTAATCGTGCTCTTCGTGGCTGATAGTATCGTTATCTACAACCTGTACAGAGGATTTGTTTTCCTTTTTTCTATCTAGTTTTTTAATATGACTGTTACTATACAAGATCTGATTGAGTGGTTCCAGCTTTTTTAATTCGTACAATTTACTTTCTCGGAAATCGCCTGATGAATACAGTTTTACAGGTAGTTGATTTTTATGAGTTTCATTTTCGTTTTTATGTTTTATATTTGCATCGGACTTTCCATTAGCTTCATTTCTGGGCCAAATTGGTCGTAATGGTGTATTAGTTAATTTATTATGTGCATCTGCAACAGAAGGGAAGAGAAAAATATTTCACTTTAAGCGTTCAATTTTGAATCTTTCTAGGTAAGAATGGGCAAGGAATGCTTTGGAAGCATTTTCAGTTATGTCGGCATAATGTCAAATATATGAGTTAGAACAGTTAGAATTACTTATTAAAGCCTGTAACGTCACATTTACTAAAAACACTGTTGACGTAGACAGAATAGCAACAGTACATCTACTTAAAGTGCTTCATTGCTTTTCAAAGTATCATTTACTGATTGATACATTTTTGCATTAGTTCAAACCAATTGTTAAAGCAGTTATTCCAGTTTTCAATTGGCATAGTCAAAATCGCCATTTTGAAGGCATCGACTGCTTCTTCCGCCAACTGAAGTCGTTGACAACGCAGTCCATTTTTGATTCTTGGAAACGTAAAAAAATCGTTGGGACTTATGTGGAGCGGGACTGTACGGATAATGATCTAATAAGTCAACGTTTTGCTGCTCTAAAGACTCAATTGTCTTTAGAGCTGTGTATGAACTATTGTTTTGGTGGAGGGTGATTCGTCGTTCTGGGTTGGTTTTTCGAAGCACGGCGATTACGTCTGGCAAACAAACGGTTGAATACCAATCGGCCTTAACCGTTTTTTGATCTTGTAAAGGAATTGTAGCTACATGACCTGATTTTGAAACAAACGTTGCGACCCTCTTCTTCAACACACGGAAACGGATAAATTTTGTTAGATTCTCCTTTTCTTGAAACACCCAAACAGCGGATTGACGTTTATTCTCGGGTACATAGGAATAAATCCATGATTCGTCACCACTCACTATGCTGTAAACGTTTTTTGAGCTTCCTTTATTGAATCGGCTCAAAGTTTTTCGGGACCAATTAACATGACTCTGCCTTTTGTTCTTCAGAAGATGTTCTTAGAAGATGCGGGATCCAACGGGAAACTCACTTTCTCACACCAAATCATCGTATAGGATTTTTGGATTGAGGTCTTCGAAATGCTTAAGGGTGACTCAGTCTCGCGATATGTCACATGTTGATCTTCCGTAATCGGCTGGCGCACAGCGTCGATGTTTTTCTGGGCGACTATTGTTCTTGGTGGACCTTTATAAACCTACCTAATATTTTATTATATACAAATCACAACCAGCCTCGAGAATTGAAACACGACAAAGATTAAATGTTATTAAAAAATCTAAATCTTAATTATTTAAACTACATTAATATTTATGAGACATTTTTGTCACGGTTTTATATTCGCAAAACTGGGTGTTGATAGGGAAAGGAAAGAATAGAAAAAAATGATTTTTTTCAAGAATGTAACAATTTTTCTAAACAGTTTATAACGAGTTAAACTAACTTTGTAAAAGACAAAACGTAACTGAGCCATGTAAATGGTTCCTATTTGTAATAATGTTTAATAAACGATAAGAAGGTACTTACCTATGATGTTCACTTAATACTTCCGTTCTACACTTAAGACAAAGTTGGTGATTAGAAAAGTACATAAAAGTACTTAGATAAAAGCTTTCCAGTAGCAAACAAATGTCAACAATAGTTGACATATCTTTAGGAAAGTGAAAGCTGTTGTCATTGTACAAGTGATGCTATATCTAAAAGGAAATCATTATAGTAAGGTGTCATCACAGGAAGGTCCGAAAGATAGTAGTAATTATTATTATTATTTAGTAAAGTCTTAACTGCTCATATAATCCAGTGGGTTAACCTCAGTCAAGGTTGACATTTCTCACACAAAATTCTCATCGTGTCAAACTGTTACTTAATACAATAAGCATTGCAGAATATCCAATTCTCAAATGGGCATATGAAGAAAAATTTTAAGCGGAGAACCCCGCATTGAAATGTTTCAAATTAATAATAATAACAATCAAACAACTGAGCATAGCATTAACATTTATGTAAGTTTGATGCACAACGTGTAAGGCAATTTAATTCTACATCATTATAATTTAAATACTATGTGGTTTCGCCTGTGCTGGTGGTAATTGTTCCTTTTATTTAGGCCTTCCTAATATTTAACTAAGAATTTTTAGAACTCTGTCAAAATTACAATCACCATTAAAATACAACACAGCAAAAACAACCGCTAAAAACTACGTAATCAACTACCGCATATCGGAGACATTTTGATGCTGTACAACGCCATCTATATTTACTGGCACGTCCCAATTGTAGCGCGTAGTTGACATTCAGTATCATTTGTAAACAAAATTTGTTTAAAAGAAAATAATAAAATGTATAAATGTATATAGATATAATTAAATACATTACTTACTTAAATTCCAACAATATGGACTCATTAGAATTATCAGTTGTACCGCTAAAATTAATTTTCTTGGAAACATATCTAGCGCTCAAAGGGTGAACACTTAAATTAACGCGTATGTATGCAATGTATGCAAAAACCTTTCTTATACCCTATAGAACAATATTTACACAAATTTAGATATCCAAACTACAAAATAACAACTAAATCACATAATTTCAGATTATCAAGGTAAAACACAGAAATATGTTTTTAAACCCATAGATCTTCTATAGGAAATCATCCCGACATTTGCATTTATGTCTCGGTTGTATCCAAGGAACTACTTGACAACAACATAATCAAATATTTAAACCTACAGACTTTTTTACTTTGCATACATCTCCACTCACATGAATTCATGATAGGAATTTGTTTTAGACTCTCATTACGTTGGTTGATGTACAAATTTTGGCCCCTTAACATTATAGATTCGTGTTATAGTTGGCAATTAAACTGTGAAAACTTGATACGTAACAAATTTTATTACTTCTACTTCCTGCAAGTGCTGTTGTACTCCTTGTTCGTTTTGAGTCACACTGGCGGCTAAAACTTTGCCTCCATTTGATCCACCCATTTTGAAAAGCTGCTATTGTATAGCTATGTCGACATGGTATGTTGAGTCACTTAATCAATATCATATTAAAATCAAAGAAGCGTAGTTAAAAATCCAAAAACATATAACAGATTCTTTAGAATTTCTTGGTGATTTAGTCTATTCTATACTACTCTAGATTTGTGTAGGAGATATCTGCATGGTATGCAGAAGTATATGCAAGGTATTTTTAACCCCTGCTACCATAGTGTAAATGTTCGCAGATTAGCATGCATATTAAAGTATTGGAACAGTAAATTAATAGATCAGCGTTACTGGATAGTAGGTTGCAGTTAGTATTCACAATTTAACGTAGCTCTAATTAGGCAGTTTTCTCAAAAACTTGGTTGTTCTCACTTGCGGTTAAACTAACGCTGTTATCCAACTTCGTTATAGCATTGTTTAATTTTCGAGAATAACTTTTAAGAATACTTTCATTTTCGAAAAATTAAAATTATATGTTTGTTTCCTTTCAGAACCTACTTCCTCTGCCAGAAGGTGCTGGAGCTGCTCTGGTGAAGCCTACAAAATACCATTATTATCCTCATAATCAACACATCTATTTGTTACCAGAATGCGCTATACAGCAGGTGAGCTCAATGTCCGAAAATTTATTATTTATCTTTGGAAACACTTTCAAATCACAACTAGATTATAGATTTATCATGTCATAGTCAAATCTTACGGTCCCTTATTTTACAGGTGTGTAATGCTGTCTACATTCGTCTAAACTGGACACAACCATTATGTGCTTGCCCATCAAGATATCGAGATCCCTGTTCAGCAAGTTTGAATTCAGATGATCAACACACTACTGAGCTCTTAACAGATCCTAAACGGCGGGTAAATAAGTTTTTTCTTATTGCCATAACAAACGAGGTAATAGTTTGCATATTTTTCAGAAAGCTTTGACTTTGGTGAAAACCTGCGAACCAACGGCTGAAATGCGAGTGTGCCGTAATCCTCGGGATTGGTCTTTGCTGGCATTGCAAAATATAAGAACTGGAAAATCACATTACTTGGTTATATGTCGTTGTCCAGATTCTAGCATACTAGGTTTGTTAATCAAATGTGATGACTACGAGCTTAATAATTGATTATCTCCAAAAAATTGTTACAGATGGACCAATGTCACATGACCAACCAACTTACGCAAGTGTGCCAGGAATAAGAGTATATGGAATGATGTGCGTACAAAGAGGCATCAAAAGAAATGGACGCCCATTAAGGCTGAGTAGATCTATGGAAGTCCCAAAATTCCCATGGAATAAAGTGATAGAGCTTTCAAGTAAAGCCTTGTGGGAATAGACCATACAGTGGAAATACGAGATAGATACGAGTAGAAAACCCGTTTCGTTAGTGATAGTTTACTGAAACTCTTTTTTTGCATTTATTGTATAGTTGTGTAATGTAGTGATTAATATTTATTAGATTATTTAAACAAGTCTAAAAATGTGTCGAGAAAGTTTTCGCTAATTTCATCGGAACACCGTTTTTAAGTTGTTTGGAATGTCAAAATAGCTGCTAGAACAGATTTATGAGATTGACACCCAATCAATTAAAAACGGCCAAAATAAAATTAAATATTTTAGTTTTGTATCCAGTTGCTTAGGGCAGGCAGAATCTTTTTGGGATATTTGTTTCTTAAGTCGGAAAGGGCGGTACTCCACGAAACCAATAAAACTGGATACATTACTGATATTACATCATTTACATCTAGAAATGTGCCAAGATTTTCTCAAGTAGGTCATTGTCATAGTAACTTTTATACTACAGGATCCGAATAGTTTTGTAATACCAATACTGATATGTAATCTATTTTGCTGTAGTTTTAGAACAAGCATTAAGTGATGCAAACATGGAACAATATTTTCTAACACTAGACATGTAATGTGTAACTAATATTAACACAAACACCATGTGTTACTTACAATTAGACTTTAATAAAGAAAAGGCGGGAAAAGCTAAAAATACTTAAGACGTGGGGCTGTTTTGAAGTTGATTAAAGTTGTACCCAGTTAATTGTGATTCTGTTAAGAATAATGTGGTCTTAAATAAAGATTCTTTGCAGTAAGTAGACTTTTATCTTAAAATTAAAGATGCTGTAATGATTAATTACTACCCTATAGCACAGTATGGGACTGAGTTTCCATAATGGGACCTGGTATGGTAAAACGACCGAAACTACGGAAAATACTTGCCAAGGTGATATTTTACTTCAAAAGTACTATTTGGTTTCTAAAGCTAATGTTGGTGTATAACACCAAAGACATTTGTTATATAACATCAATTGATTCGGTTTGAGACTTTTATACTTAAATGTTTTACAGGCTGTTATTATTAAATATGCCCATCTTATGATCTCAGCTATAGTGAATCATCGAAGGCGACGGTAGAAGATGGAATATACTCCCTGAAACATATTTTAGATTAAACACTATCTCAAACAATAACGAACTGGTCATTAAAATAATCGAGCAATCGCTCGCTTGGTCCTGATACAGCTGTATAGTCTTAATTGGGAACCTTTTTCTCATAAAGCGAAACAATAAATAATGTTTAAAGAAAGGCTTAGGTAAAAGAGAGCGATCGTGGCTCAGACAGTCTAGCGGCAGGCTGCTAAGCCGATGGGCAAAGTTCAATTCCTGACCGGAGCATACAACTGACTTTTACTTTTTCAAAATTCAAACATCTGGCTCTAGAATTTCCAATGCTTATTAAGGCTTATACCGATAGCACACAAAAATGCTGTACTACTCGTATTTCTATACATACTCACATACACACATTTCTGCTCTATTATATACTATATGTGTTTACCTATCACTAATCCCTCACCCTTCACCGAAAGCAATTGAAACACTCGCTGGGTCGACTTATCATGCAACAATGCTGTTTTATTCTATAGTCGTACATAATATAGGATCAGCTGGAGCTAAAAGAATAATACATCTGTATATTATTATACAGTACGTCTTTTTGACTTTAGAATTTTATTTTACCCACAACCACCTTTTTTTGCAATGACGTCATCATTTTTTTAAATAGCAACCCCAACTTTGTATTGAAAATTCTGGTTCTCCTGGAAATTCTGCATAAGGCAGTATGAGATTTCATGATCTGACATGACATGTTTTAAATTGTTAAGTTTAAAAGCAACAATTCATAATTGTTTTTATGTTTCATAAGTGTTTTTGCTGATTTAATTAAAATAAAATAATATTGAAACTCAATAAACATAACAAAAATTTAAAAAACATTAAAATTATTAAATTAAGTGTTAAAATTGGGATCCATTAACTTCTTGACATAAAGCCAGACGATAAATGAAGTCATTACTAACATTTTGAAGCATCTCTTGCGTAATTGTTCTGATTTAATTTCTAATTCTTTCCTTTAAGACTGCCGTCTGCCTATGCTAGTCAATGTAAACTTTGAGATCCAATTTATGGAGACTGATGTAACCTACAATGCTGTATTTTTTTATAGCAATACATAAGAACATTTTCTCGGTCTTGAAGTATTTTCAAGCCGTTAGTGCCTTTAGTTTTTAAGAAAAAAAATAAAAAAGAAATTTTTTTCGAAAATATGTCATGTGATGTCTAATAAAATAGTGATCCTAAAATTGCAAGAAAAAATTTTTTTTGAATTATATATCTTTCGAAATTTAGTTTTATCTGAATTTGGAGGCTCAAATCTAGGAGGCGGAGTATTCGACTTCGGTAGAAAGCTATTAACGCTTAACGATCATAATGGCAGCGAATGGATCAGCCAAAAATAATTGTGCGACGTATGACATCATCGAAACGTGACGACAGTTTTGAAAACCACTTTCTTATCCTTTCAGTATGAGATTTTTAAAAATATTATATCTTATAGTTATAAGAACTAATAAGGAGTGATATGTTGGAAAATGCATTAGAAAATGTAATGATGATAATCTATATAGAGAAGGTATAACTTTGTTTTTATCGTATTAGGTACATTTCCAACTTTCAGGTACTTATAGAATCGAAAATATTCTTCTAATAGCTAAAGAAAGACTCGTAGGGAACTGGAAAGAAATATCAAAAATAATTTATTGTGTCTTCATGTGTCAGATTTTTAACCTCTATTAGCAAAGTTATTAAATTGTTTGTGTTTATTTGAGTTTGTTTTATTTTAATTTGAAGTCCTATAACCTATAGTAGAATCTATCTAGTAATCGTAATTGTTTTCGTTTCCTTAATTTATCTGTTATTTCCAAGCAGCACGATAAGGAACAAAGGTATCAAATTTCAAAAATATTGTATTGTTATATACACTGCCGGTCAAAAGTTTGGAAACACCATGAAGTGAGAGATTTTTTACAAAAAATATTAAGTATTTATTTAAATAATTTGTATTTAAATAGTTATCAAGCAAAATGAAATATTCAACGACTAGGAATTAAACAAATATGTACGAGGTAAGCGCCATAAATTTTCGGCCTGATACAGAAAAAATAAACTTGGTAAAATATAATTTTTATTTTTCAATATAATTTCCCCTAATGTCAATACACTTATTACAACGTGGAATTAATAATTCAATACCCTTGTAAAAATAATCTAAAGTTTTTCCTTCAAAATGTTCAATTACAGCTGCTTGCAACTCGTTCTCGTCCTTAAAACGACGTCCCCTAAGGTCTTTCTTTAAATTGGAAAATAAATAATAGTCACTACGAGCCATATCCGGACTGTACGGTGGATGATCCAATGCTTCAAAGCCGAGTTCGCGAATGGCAGCTTGTGATATTGCGGCAGTATGAACGGGTACATTGTCGTGTAATAATCGAGCACCTCTTGTCAATTTTTCTCGACGTTTTTCACGAATATTGTTTCTCAATTTATGCAATAAAGACGCATAATATGTACTGTTAACAGTTATATTGCGTTCCTTAAAATCAATCAGTAAAATGCCGTCACAATCTCAGAATATTGTTGCCATAACTTTCTTTGTCGATTGAACGACTTTCGCCTTTTTGGGACGAGGTTCATCGGGTCGCCGCCATTCCATCGATTTCCTTTTAGATAGAGAATTATAATACAGAACCATTGTTTCATCTCCAGTGACAATGGACTCCAAAGTCAGCTTTGGGTCGTCTCCACACAAGTTTAAAAACGATCGTGCACATTCGACGCGACGTTGACGTTGAACAGCAGAGAGAAGACGTGGTACCCATCTTGTTTCCGTTTTATTTGCTTCATGTCTTTGTTACCTATATATTCATTGCATAGGTTGTCATCTGACCATCCAGCTCTGCTCTTATATTGTTTCATAATTTTCATCTTTTTGTAATGTATTTTTTCTTGCTTGTGTTTTTATTCATAAAGACCTCTATCGGCTTTATATAATATTTTGACTCTCTCATAACTCTTCATTGCAGTAAGTTTTAAAAAACCTTTTTGATCCCTTATCAATTTTCTGTAAGATTTTTTGTTTTTAACAAAACGACTTTTTGTTCACCGCTATAGGAAAATTTAAAGAAAACATATCTACGTCTTGCAGTAGATCACAACAGTCAGGTTCATCATTTAGATATTATACATTTGGTAATTATCTACAATTACCTTATTTGTACATTTGTGTAAAATTCTTTTAAGCAAAAAATAAATTGAGTTACCTTAGAAATAGACCATTTTCAATTATACCCAGTTTGCGAATTGGGACAGAACATCCTCACCTTTCTGCTTCTCAAACTCTTGAAAGTAGAGTTCAAAAAGGTTCTGTAGAGTTAATGTCTAGCAATTGCGATGGCCAAGTCATGTTAATAAGTACGCCATCTGCTTCTTTCTTCTCTAAGTTACCCCCGTAAAAGACGGGAACTATGCTTCGGATCGTTATCCTGTTGTAACACGATACCACGGCCAATGATTCTAAGACAGATGGTATTGCGTGTTTAGCGAATATCTCTTTGTAACCCTCTTTCCTCATGTCTATTTTAGTAAAATATCCAGTATTTCTGTCAGAAGAGCAACCCCACAGCACAAGGATAACCAGCTGATTCAGAAACACTTTAAAGTTTTTCAGTTAGTCCCGAAAATCGCACACATATCACTATCAGTTCGAGGCTTACCGATCGTCATCGTATGCTGCGGTAATAACAAGGAGCGAATATTACAGCATAACTGTTGCTGCGTAACCCGCTAACAATCAACATGCGGATTGCCGTTTATAGGTCCACAGAAAATATTTAGATCGAGAAACAGTGGGAACTAATATGTCATGTCCGTAGAACTTTTGGCTAAGTTCGATCCTTTTCTGGACACGCACATAAAACTAAGGAAACAAATGATGCGGGACAAAGTCATACCTTTCGTCTAGACTAGGCGAAGAAATTATCAACATTATGGTAGAAAAGGCCATCAGCACGATCTGACTGAGATAAAGCATGCGAAGTATTTTTCCATCTCTGTCGACTCGACTCTGACATCTACCAGGTGAATCAACTTTCACTCATAGTACAATATGTGTCGGCTGAGGGATTTCCTATCGAACGATTTATAAGATTCATACCAAACAGTAGACATGAAGCTGAAGACTTGACTATCGTCGTTCTGCAGACCTTGAAAAATCACGTCCTGGACTCACTGAATCTTGTCGGATGTTGTGAGACTGCTATATCTTTCTTTGGTACTTTACAGGAATTGTGCTAGGTTTCGTCACGCAGATGGCAAGTTTGTTACCTGAACTGAAGCCAAATTCAACAGTTGTAAAGCTTTCTCAGACAAGATGGTTTGCTCGGGGCGATGCCTGAAGAAGTCTCTGTTGCTCCTGGAGTAAGATTATGCAGCTCTTCAGATAACCGCCACTGAAACAAATAAAACCATCTATGCGTTCTGAGGCTCCACGTCTTTTTTAATTCAATCGACTCCCTGGAAATGTGCTTCCTGACCCTGTTGTGGGATGATATCCTGGAAAGATTTAACAAAGTGAACAAATGTTTCCAATCTGTGAACATCCAAATGGGTACGTTTGCTGAACTTTATCAGTCCTTGGTAACATACCTAGAAGATATAAGGAAAGTCGCTACCTTTGATGGTTATTAGTCGAAAGCTGTGGAAAAAGCGAAGAACAGAACTACGCATACTATATGAAGAGGAAAAGTAAGCGAAAAGTCAAGTTTGACGAAGTAAAGGAAAAAGAGGTTAAACTCTCCAGCAGGGGCAGATTCGGAATCTTCAACGTCATTATAGACAGGTCGATTGCAGAGCTACAGAGACGTGGCTCTACTTACGAGAAGTTAAGTCAAAGATTTGACTTTCTCACGAAGCTACATAGTTTGGAATCTCAAGACGTCCATAGCGGAGTACGGAACCGTAAGCCTTCTATCCGGGGGATTGGGATGGTACTTTGGAAAACCAGTGTCTACACTTGCGATCTCATTTGTTGTTCGCAGAGGTTACAGGGGAAAGGGAAGAAGGCTTTTTGGACATTTATCCAAACGTGGGAATAGCGCTGCGGATAATGTTGTGTACACCAGAATCAAACTGTTCGACAGAACGGTCGTTTTCAGCACTAAAAAGAGTAAAGATTTATTTATGATCTACTACAGAAGAAAATAGACTTAATTCCGTACAATCAGAAATAATGCAGTCTGTAGACTATAGTGAGATCATCCGTTCCTTTGCAGAAAGGTTGTATTGTAGAAATGTAATCTTGTAATTGTATGAAAATGTAAAAATTATAATGTGTAAAAAAAGTATAGTTGGTACTTTCATTTCATTTATATGTCGGATTGTCTATTCTAAGTAAAAGTGAAGTTTTTTTAAAGAAAAGTTTTGCTTTTTTGCTAAATTACCAAAAAGGGGAGGCCCGTTAACTGCCTAGGGGCCCTGGGTCTCTATATCCGGACCTGATCATCAACATTCAGAGATCCTAGTAAAAATCTTATTTACACTAATAGTAAGTGCATCCAAACTTTTGGACGGCAGTGTAGCAGAAATATTCCAAAGCTACTTTTTTGTTTCTGTAAAAATAAACTTATAATGACGTTCAAATTCCTTATAGTTTTTGCCTTTCAAGCTATAATAAGACGGACGTTTCTCTCGTTTCTATTTTTTTTAAATTACTTCTATTGTTTTGTCGGGAAGCGTTATTTGTACACGTTTATGAAAAGTAAATTATATAATTACAGTTACATATATTATTTGCTATTATCACAGACATTCGTATGAGATATATTTGCTTACTTTCTAGTTTCACATAAGTAAAACAAAGAATGGTTTAACTTTATTTTAATTATGTAATATAATATCACAGATAATATCAGAGTCTGATAAACACAAGGTTGTATTTTTAGTTAGAAGGCGTTGCTTGTTTACCGAACTGCTCAAACCGAATATGACCGATCCAAAAAATTTAAAAATTTCTACCCTCGCGCCATCTCCAGCTACAGATTGAAATTTACCAGGACAGACGCCAGCGTTAAGAGCGTATAGTACCCTGACGAATAGAAACACCTGCGGGGCAACGGTAAAGGGTGAGGTAAATTTCATATACCTGGAAGGCGTGTACAATTCAGTCCCCCTAGTTCTAACAAAAGTGAGTCAGCTCATACCCAGTGGCGGAACACCCAAAAACAGCCTGTGCCACAAAATGTGAAACAACCTTGCTATGATACGTACTAAAAAGTATAGTTTTACTGTTTCAGTGAATTTCCGAAGAAAAGATAAAACTAAGTGGCTTGTTATATAGATTAATATAATAATAATATAATGCTTATTCATAATAAAAATACAATTTTGTCTTCTTATAAATGAAACACTATAAATAAATAAACATAACAGAAATCGCTGAAGCTGAAAAAATCAGCTTATAAGTGGTTAAAAAGAATAATTCCTAAACAGCTTCTAAATGATTTTAAAATTCCGCAACGTTGTGATTATTATTTAGACGTCCTTGTCATTACCGCTTATTACTCTTACAATCTCATTAACAGTAATCCTACATCAATCCTTTCTGACTATTAATTTACAAAGTATATCTACATTTGACATATGATATTAGCACTACTACGTGTTTTCTACGAATTCTTTCGTTTTAACGATGTTTTATAATATCCCTCTTTAAATAAAGACACGCAAATAAAAATCTATAATATAATAATTACCGCCATATCAATTATGTTATAATTATTATGTACAATAATAATTATTGTCATTTGAATTCAGTTACTTCGGGCATAATCTAAAATTTTGGACTAGCTTCAATATTTTACAACAAAATATATTACATACAGAGTGTCCCATCGAAAAACGAAACGAGCCCGTTTTGAGACACTAAACCGCAATTTTTCGAAAAACCGCCGGACACGTCAAATTTATTAGGAAGGGGTGCATGTCATATGACTCTTTCCGTTCAGCCATTTTCAACCGTAAAATAGGGGTGAGGTTCACCCTTAAATATTTAAATGGCATGGGGTGGGAAAAGAATACCATTTGAAAGCTCAATGAATTTGCTTTGCAGTATTATTTTTTGGATTCCGAGTTATTAGATTAGTATTAGAAGTACAAATTCAAATTGAATTTCACATTTGTAGCATTTGTCCAGTGGATAACACGGCAGCAAAGGTTCTGCTCAAACTGTCGCCGCACGTTCTGGAACATTTGTGGTGTGATTAGACGGCATTCAGTAATTATAATTGTCGTAAATCTGCTAAAAAATCCGGTGTAAAGTACGTAAGTTTTATTCTTCAGGTGACCCCACAACAATAAATCTAGCGGAGATAAATCTGGCCTTGGAGGCCATTCAGGAGCGCCCCTTCTTCCAATCCATTGACCCGGAAACCTTCAATCCAAATACTATCGAACAGGCAGTGCATAATGACCTCCGTCCTGTAAATGCACATGATCTGCGAGGTAATGATCGTCATTTTCTATGATATCAGTTAATAATGGACCAATGTTGACCTCTAACATTCAGGGTGAACGGCCAGGCTGTCGTTCTAGGAGTCGGACATGCACTACTATCCGAGACTAGCTCAGGATGATAGAGATGCGGGCAGTCGTTTGAAGTGTCGGACATGGGCTAGTATCTGAGAGTAGCCTGGTTGCAGACCACACGGCGTTCACCCTTCGAACTGGTTGGTATTTATCAAATTCCAGGTTCAGAATGGAAACGTGCCACAGGCCGTCGGTAGGGGTGTCGGAGGTTGTTTTACACTATGATTCTCCCATATTCTCCCAATGCTGAGTTTTTTCAGGACTTTCTTACCGCAACTTTACATTTTAGGATTTTACTGGCCCCTGATTTTCTTAAATCTGGCGGTCCCATTTTTCGGTCCAACAAATATGTTGTTTCTAACCGTGAGTACAGAAACTTTCAAGAATTGATCTTTAAAAAATGTATCTTTGAAATGTTTGGATCACATCTAAAAAGTACGTTTTCAAGTGTTTTCTGGAGAAAGGCTTTAATCGAAGAACTCTCTATTATATGCTTCCAAGACTGTTTAATAATGGTAATTCAGAAGTCAACAGAAAACCTGGTCGCAATTCGAAAACATTTTGCTAAGAAATTGAATGTCTTAAGTTATCAACTGGCACAATTTAATGAAGAGGAGACATGAGAAAAATGTTAAACCAAAAAAGTGATCAAAAGTTACTAAAATACACGGCAACTATTATGGCAAAAAACATTTTTAAATGCAGGAAGGTCATCGAAACGGCGAAATGAAGAATTATTCTCATTTTTTAACTGCTTTGGTACTATAGCAACCAGGACTAGGTATTATTCATATGATGAATTTTTTATTACCTATATGAGAAATACTGATTTGACAAAAATCCAACAAGTTATGGGAGGGATTAAGGAAACACAAAGAATAAGTAGAGAAAATTGTCGACTTTAAGTTCGACTACTATAATTTTATTTTATTTTACATGTTTAAAGTTTAAAGTTAAGGGGAAGATTCGCTAGTAGAAAAGTAATGTGTTCGTATCTGCAAAATAACTTTTTTATTTATGTAAATAGTGACACGGGACAAAAAGCAATTTGTCAAGATAGGTTTTCTGTAGGTACCTACGACTCGAATATCTTTACAAAACGTAATCTGTTTTAGAAAAAAATTGCTAAAGTTAGTATATTTTCGACTAATCAAAGCAGGCCTGATAAACATAAAATTAAATAAATCTCGTCGTAGGTACTTCAATTTAAGTTTTTTCTTTCATTTAGTAAAAACCCCATCGTATAATGTCTTCTACTTTTTAAAATATCTTACATTTACGATGGTAAGATACGGGTTTTTTCTTAATACAATTGCCTAACTATCAGGCGCAATGGCAATAGTTTTCGATGGTTAATTACTCATGCAGGCTACACTGTTAAAATAAATTCATATTATGCGCGGTCTATTATTATTTATGGTATTTTATTTTATTCCTTAATTTAATTTAATTGAATCTTATTTCTTAATTTAACTGAACGTTGATTGCAAAAAGGGTATACTAAGTTGCAATTTTAACAAAAATCAAATTTCTGTCGGAAATTACACGTCCTACTAAATAAAAGGTATATCAATTTTTTTCACTTATCATTGCTTGAGGTGTCCATACAACGAATATACAATAATTGCGGTTCGTAATATGTAACTGTCCTTGTATTTGAAAGTAATAATTATGAGTTCTTTTTAAACAGATTTCACCAGCCCGGTTTTCCAAAAATTTAATTTTCTTTTCTTTAACAACACTTATAACTTTTATCCTTGCAGCTGATGCAGGGCATTTGATTTCAATTAATCCGTCATCGCTTAATGCAAAAAGAAATCATCTTTATCAATAAAAAGTCCGCATTGTCGAATTTGGATATTAGATTTCTCTTGAACTTCTCTAAGTGCTACTGTTTCATGATCTTGTCCCCATCGTGTAGCGAGATTTCCTTTAAAAGTGCTATACAACAGATTTTTGACTATATTTTTACAATGTGTTATAATAATAATAATAATAATAATAGGTCCCATTATTCCCTTAAGGGACACAGGGTTTTAATATAGTCCTTCCAACTCTTCTTGTCTACTGCTATTTGTGCCAGCTCCGAAATCGTCATCGTTTCTTTTTCTGCTATATTTCTCCAGGTACCTTTTGGATGCCCCCTTTTTCTGTTTCCTTCAGAATTCCATTTTAGTATCTTCTTACCAATTTCATTTCCATTTTTACGCAGAGTGAGCCCCAGCCAGCCATACTTTCTCCTTCTTATCTCCATATTTATATCTGCTTGGTTTGTTCTTCTCCATAACTCTTCATTTCTAATGGTTTCTTTTAACAATATGTTAAGCTTTTCATTTTACAAATCTTACCAAAATTAGAAGCTGTTATTCGCGATGATCTTTCTTGACGCCAAAGTAGATTATTATTCTGACCAGTTGTTTCTAACTGTATCAGATGTAATTCGTCTTTAATTTTTTCATTACTTGTAAAATTTCTTTTAAAGAATCTTCTTCTGCCGATAACCTGCATGTTTTCTTCCTCTACTTTTCCATATTCGCTATCGGCTGGTACCGACTTGTAAGTCTTCCTTCTTTGTGATTTTTCACTTAAACGGTCTCTTTCGACATGTAACCCACTTTTATTTGGTTTTCGCAGCTTTCACGTAGTTTTTGTAAATTGTCCAGGACTTTTGCCAACTACCTTTTTATGGATTACGTTCGAAATATGGCCTGGTTCAAGATTGAAAGTCAAAGCAGCTGCTTCGCATCGTGTTTTATAGGAACTATTTCCCGTAAAGGTAATTCGTTTACCTCCTCTATATTTTGCAACTATAGAGTTTAACATTCGACAGCGTTATTGTCCATATTTCATGGCAAAACTTTCAGAATTAAGCGCTACTCTGTCAGTAATAACCATTATGTCTTGATATTATCCCGAGTCTTTGAAGGCAATAATCCAATTGTTTTCATTTTCACGTTTGGGTCCTTGCAAAAGTAAGTGGCGCAATTATTGTGATCCCCAAAAACATGATGAGAACAGTTCAAAATGTCATTTCTCAGCTGTTGTACTCTCTCACAATGAGTTAAAGTTGCATTTGTAATATAAAAAAGAACGACACCTTGTATACCCGACTTCATTCGTTTGATAGAGTTGTTCAGCTTATTGCATATTATACAACAAAAAACAATTATCATTGTGCTGCTTATTATTTTTTGGGTCAGTTCTCTTAATTTACTACAAAAATTTCGTAGAAGATGGTTACGACATTCGATTTTTTTAATTACTTTCTGTCCATACTCAATTGCTTCCTTCTGGAAGGAACGTCGGGATTAAGTCTAACGACAGGTGCTCCACGTTAAACATTCTTGGATTTTTTACCATACGGACGAACTTCCAATTCTTAAGACATTTATGCGGGGGAGCTTCAGAATGTTTTGATTTACCATGGTTACACATACAACAGTATTTATTTGTAATCCCTAAGAATAACACCTTTTTTTCGTTTTTTTTACCAACAATAACGCCAACTCCGACAGCTGCATTATAGTTGGTTCTGTATTATCTTTTACTCCAGGATCCATCTGCAATAACAGTAATGAATGTAATGCCGTCTGAATCAACTCGGCCTTCTTCAATTGCTAAACGGGATTCTTCTAAAACAGCTTTTTCCGTATATTCCCATGCAGTTTCTTCAATATAAGTAGCAAGAAGTTGTTCTGCTTTTGCATAAAGATTTGGGCCCATGCAAGGAATATCACAATTAGCCAACATTTTCTTCAATTGTGAGTACATCCTATTCCGGTTGCGATACTTTTTAGAACTGCTGCCTTGTTTAAATATCGATTGCCTGATCATTACAGTCAGTTGATATAACAATGTTAACTCCGCACATCTCACATTAAACAACAATTTTACTTTGCAGGTCAATTCTTTGCTCAGAAACCATTTTCAGATGTTCCTTTCTACGCGAAAACAATCCAACATGAGGAAAATGTATAATTGCATTAACAAATTAGGAATTTCCACAATTCTCCTTCCACTGACATCTTCGTGCTCTTTTTTAACATTGAACACCTCATTTTCAACGTCAGTAGTATAAGTAGGTGGAATTTCTTCTGGGCTGTGGCTACTATTTGTGGAAGTACAAAGTTGATGTGCTGTAGCTGAAAGTTGATCAAATGAAGTTGAAGGTTGACCTGTTGAAGTTGAAGGTTGATCTTATGAAGATGAAGTTTGATCTAATGAAATTAAAGGTTAATCAACAGAAACAAATTCTGCTGATTGTACTTTTTGGGAAGACCTTTTAAAACCAGAAACGTTTTGCATTCTTCGACGTATGCTCTTTCTTCTAGCTGATACCGTTAATCGTGGCATAATCTTACATAAATAAATTGCACGTACAATATGGTATATAAGTACTTGTTACACTTCACTACGTTACACTAGAATACACTACACGATAATTATACTATGCTATATTAATACTTGCTACGCTTACTTATGTAAGCGTACTTATGTACTAACACGAAAACTATAGCAGTACGGTAAACATTTGTAAACTTATGTAAAAATTTCGTTGTCTGTGGTACATAAAAATGCAACAACCAAGCTCAACAAATTTTTCAAACGGATTCGTAAAACTGCGATTACAAAATTACATTCCGATGTTCTGTTTTAAAGGTTGAGTTAAAAGTGGCTGGACAGGCTGCTTTTTGACTAGTTCTGATGTAATGCATCTTTAAACGCTATTATTATAAAGTAGTTATCTTTGCCGAGACTTTGTCATTTTTATTAGACCCGTACCGCAAGTACCGCTATAGTATAATAAAGCAGGCTTTGGGATAATTTACAAATTTACGATAGGGTTTGCAAGAAGTCTACAATAATAGTCGGTTTATGTGAACAGAAGGTATTGTGAAGGTAAAATGCCGAAAACGAAGGATTCCCTAGAAGTATTTCTTTTAATAGACAATATAGGGGAGGGTCGCCCTAATTGAACCGCCTCCTAAATTGAACCAGTCAATTATCTTTTTAAAGACTATATTGCAATGCCATCTATCGTCGAAAATAGTAACAGGAGGACTATAGAATGCTGTAGTTTCAATATGACTACAGTGTTCCCGCGATTATCGATGTAATTGCAAATTGTATGTTTATGCCTTCATTTATGTAATTTTCTCCATATGTTTCGTAAAGACTGGTGCAGAAAATTTCGGAAATGTCTGGAAGGCAGTATATACCATTATTTTGTTATACTATTTTAAACAGTCTCGCGCAATTTCGGCGCTAATTATAATTTGAAAAAAAAAGATTCAGGTTAAATTGAATAAAACGAATGAGTTGCTTAAATTGAACTGGTTAGGTTCATTGACAAGACAAATGGCAAACAGTTCTTCTGATGGTTTGGCAAAGTCGTGTGCAGAAGATGCTTCATGTCTTTATTGTAACGATATAACTACCTGAATTCACTTGAAAATGAATGCACGGTGCCTAAGTAGTGCATAGTGGGCCTACGAAGAATGTGCTGGGGTAGAAGATGAGGATTTCCATCTTCCAGTCGTTAGAATTAACAGGTTTATTGTGATTTCTAGTATAATATTACCCAGTGTCATAGTAAATAATTAAGTTTTTTTTGGTTTTATTATTTAGAACGATGTTTATTTGAATATCTGCTAGTGGTTAAAATTAGGGAACTCTTGGTTCAATTTAGGCGACTGGTTCCCTAAATCGAACTGATTCCACATTTTTCTAATTTATTATTTTAATAGAGAATTAATGTTTTTTTCAATATATTTTTTAATTGAATATATAATAAACATTATAAAGTATGCCTTAGTGTGAATTTTAATTTAAATAACCGACAATGACCTGAAATACCAACTTTTTCTAAAAAAGGTTCAATTTGGGCGGCTCTCCCCTACTTTCGGTAAAGTGCAGTTTTTCAACGCTCACTTAGAACACCAACTAGTGATAATATATGTAGCAAGAAAATTTTGTTAAATCATATCAAATTATTTAAGAAATTACCTACCAAATAAATTTTGTTTTAGTAATTCAACCATGATCGCAAACGACGATAACATCATAATTACTAATTACATTAAGAAAATGAACAATATCGCTGATACTTGATAATATTATATTTTACTTTTCTTTTAATTAAATATTAGGTGCATTACCACGAATATTCTATAGATACGCATTATTATTACTATTTATACACAGAATTATTAAAGCAAATGAACATTCCATTGTAACAGTGTATATCATATTTCAGTCTCAACTTTGTTGTGACTCATTCACGTTAGAAGCAATTAAATTTTGCTTGCAAGTTAGATCTGCAAATACATACAGCATTTATTAGTCAGCTATGTGTGTCTCACTTCTAACTATTTGATCTTCGTTGCAAAATATATCAGGCTATAGCGAATCTTGGCCTTAAAATAAAATGAGTTTATTTTTCTTCAACTACTTCTTTATTTCATAGTTCTAAAATGTGTCCTACTAGGGTTTTGACTTTTTGAATTAATATAATATATATATATATATATATATATATATATATATATATATATATATATATATATATATATATATATATATATATATATATATATATATATATATATATATATATATATATATATATATATATATATATATATATATATATATATATATATATATATATTGCTGTTATATTTTATAATTAAAAATAATAAATTATTTTTAAAAATTTTATTATATATTTTGAAACTGTGAATAATTGCCGTTCGATCGTAGATAATTACTTTATAATTAAATTGATTTTTTAAAATGACTGTGAACTTTGGAAACGCTTCTCAACTTCCCTCTTTTATAAATTCTAATATGATTTGAAATTACCTTTTAATAGATTTAATAATGCAATGGTTATATAAAATTAATGTTACGTTAGTTCTTGATTAACTCAAGTTTACGTAAGAGAGTTGGGCGCCAGTTAAATAACTTAAATTAACAGAATTATATTTAATAAAGACTCATCTCAGGGTGAATGTGGTTTCTTGTGGTATTAAAAATATACAAATTGAAGTTTGAAATCACTTTTAAAATTGAAATCTTAATTAATTTTAACTATTACTAAATTGTTCAAATCACTTTACTACACTTTACAAACGATAGTCTTTTCTTCAGCAAATGCCAATACAAAAAAGAAATAACTTCCTACCTTTTTATAATACTTCTTTTTTTTTCTTTTAGTATAGATGTCCTCTTTCCCAAACCATAGGCAGAGTAGATCACTTTATGTTGACCCAGGGCTGGTTTCCAATTCAGGGTTGACTTTCTTCCTTTTGCATGGATTTTCCATATAATATCATCCACACACTTGACTTCAATTTCCCTTTTTCGTAAGATACTTATAGTTGTTTTTGTGTTTAATTAAATAAAACACCCGTTTATGGTTTTAACGTTAATTTATTATCTTGCCTAACTTTAGCAAGTAATTTATCTTAAAGGTGGTTCTTTATAATCATATACACTTTTACAATTTATACTTATTACACCTTCGCCGTATTCAAATCACCAACTAACTTAACTTGTCTATTTAATTCTAGACTATTTAAACTTTTACAATATTATCAGCCACGAATTTACTTTGTCGCTTGATTTACTATAATATCTTTACTCTTTCGTCGTTTAACAGTAAGTGACTTTTATCTTACACGACTTTACACCGTCGCTTTCTATCAGTAAGTGTCTTTACTCTTTCGTCGTTTAACAGTAAGTGTCCTTAAAATTATTATTTTCTAAGCTTATATACTATTGACTATTTACATAATTATATTACACAATTTGACGTCACCTTACGAACTAATACAAACTGTACACTCATATAATACATAATAGCAAATTAATATTTTTTTATAAAAGTGACACATCTATTACAGATTATTATACAATACTTTTACGCAATAACAACGATCTATTTACATAAACAAAACCTTAAAGAATCACATAACCCGTCGATATACACATTTGAAATTATACATAATTGAATTACATCATAACAAAAACTTGCGAACAACTGGAAGTTACGTATACTTAAGTAATCGGTGAGTAAGCTATTTGATAATAAATAAACAAACATGTATTATTTAATCTTATTAAAAAGTATACACATTGATTGTATAATCAATGACACTCCATTAAATAACTTAAAATTATTTTTAACTGGAAAAGTTGATAAAAATATTTCAAAAGTGTTAGTATTTAGCAAAGATTTTAGATTTTCACAAAATTTTCAAAATTTTCCAAAATTTTGAAACTACCATCCACAGCATTTATCCCCTCCTGTTTCAAATAAAATTGAAATATGCAATTTTACTTTTAAACACAATATAAGTTAAAACAACCATAATAACAATATAAGTTATACAAATAAATAATTTTATATTTTTAAACACCAAAAATCTTTTTGTATTTTAATCTTTTATCCCAATAAACTTGCCCTATTCTAAATCTGCTAACTAAACTATTTACAATATATACAACAATAATTATATCTTATCAATCCTCATCTCCATCATATATTCATCTAATTATTTCATAATTCTTTTGCTTTGTATCGTCCTACTCATTCTATTTCCTACGTCATTATTAATAAATGTACTCTTAACAAATTTACTAATCTTTTCCTCATCAATATCAAATTTCAATCATAATTTCCATTTTTATCTAACCACAATCCTACTTATTTTTATTTTCAATAATACATTGATACTAATCATAATCAAATTAATCTTCATTCACTTCCTAATCCTTTATCTACTCATTATTCATTAATCTTTTATTTATAATTTTATTTTAATATCATTTCCTAATCCCCATTTTCCCCTATAAACATTTCATAAACATTTTTCATCTAAATTTTAATTTTCAATTTATTCATACACTTTCCCTCTTTCATTTTTAATAACATAATACATAAGTCCTAATTGAGTATAAAATTCCATAAGCCTGTTTATTATATAAAGTCATATCGGTTATATAAAGTCATAATCAGTTATATAAAGTCTGAATCATTTTAAATTACCTCATATCTGGATTTATTGTCACAAATGGTTATGTAAATTCTACTTAAAATAATATTCTACAAAGATCTTTATTTATTTCTTCTGCTTTTATAGTTCTTTAGATGAAAATTACTAATTGGTAATATTTGTCTTTTCCAGGGTTTATTTACAATCCTCATATCTTTCCCCTTTCCTCTATTAAACTTTTTATTTTTCTTTTCAATTTTTAAATTACTAATCATGATTTTATTACGTTTGTTTTTCTTTTCTTTGTATTTCAACTTTACTTTCTTATTCCTACATTTTTTACCTATAATAACCTTTTTGTTACATTTTCTATTATAATCTACCTTTCCTAATTCCCTTAAATTTTTCACTTTCTTTTTGTTTGTTAATTTTACTTCTATATTATTACTATGTTTAACTACAACAGCCTCCTTCTTAGATTTTTTTCTACATTCTAATTTGTCAATCACTATTTCCTCCTTTAAAATTTCCTTATTGGTATTACTTACTACATCTATCTTTCCTAATTTTATTGAATTTATAACTAGTTTTTTATCTTTTGATTCTGTACCACCACCCTTAGAAAAATGAAAATATTCTTGTGGTTCTACCTGATTGTGTTGAGTAGTGGTACAAGCAATTAAAAATTTTCTTCATCGTGTTGCGATTCCTTTTCCTTAAAACTTACAAATTTTTCCTTTGTAGGACTATATAAATGACTAGGCATGTTACGTGATACCTCACGCTCCGTATTATATTTACTACAATTACCCTCCTTATTATTCCTACCGTATCTATCATCCCTTCCGTGCTCCTGCTCTATTTTATCATGTTTCTCAAATTTTCTATACTCATCCCGTTCATCAAATCTATTATCACTAACTGGATTTCTAACATTTCCCCGATAATTATCCCTATTTCTATATGAAAAACTAGAGTTAGACTGTGTAAAATTCACATTTCTCAGACCAGGCCTCGTTGATTCTCTTTTAAGACTATCTAATACGTCAAAATTTTTTAGTATTTGTAAAAATCGTTCAAACTCTTTTACATCATCAGTGTATATTTTCTCCAAAATAGGCCTATCAAAATGTTTAGCTAATTGTTTAATTACTACCGCCTCTTCTATCGGATTGTCTAATTGATTAATCATAAACATTTTATTCAAGGCATAATTTTCTCTTGTAGTCCCTTGAAGAGGGTTAAATCTTCCAAATGTTAAATTCTCTACGACTTTTTCTTGTTCTGATAAACCCCAATATTGCGCCAAAAATAACCTTTCAAAATCTTCAAAATGGAAGAATTTATTTTCATTTATTGAAAACCATTTTTCTGCTTCTCCCTTCATCAGTCCACGAATAATTGATAATTCATAATCGAAATTATATGATTGTTTAAGACTTATTTTCACATTACCCAAATACGATTTTATATTCTTTATAAAAGTCTTAGGATGCATTCTTTTATCCCCATAAAATTTAGTAATATTTTGTTCACTCAAAGACGGTAACACAATAGGTACGCATGAATGTTGTCCTAAACTTGATTCAGTTTGGATACTTTTTAATTCATTAACCTGAACAGTAATTTGTTTCAAATCCTCTTCTATACATTCGGATCTTTGAATACAATTTCCTTGGACTTCGCCTATCTTATTTTTAAAATATATTAAATGAGTATCTTGAATTCCTTTTACTTTTGTTATTTCTTGTGAAAAGGATTCATGTTTTTGTTCTAATTCTGTAAATTTCTTTTCATTGTCTATTTTCAATGCGTCTACTTTACTATTCATCTCTTTTGTAATCGCCTCAATATCATCTTTTAATTCTTGTTTTATTTCCTTTATATCATTTTTAATTTCTTGTTTCAACGTTTCTGATTGAATTCTCATTTCTTCTTTCATTTCTTTCATGTCTTCAGACTGTTTGTCAAATTTTGTATTCAGTTCTTCTTTGTCTTGTTCCCTTTCTTTTTTTCTTTCTTCAGATTGTTTGTTCATCATTTCCTGCATTTGTGCCAACATTTGCGAAAGTTCAGATTGCGCTGGCTTGCCTTCTTCGCCGTTCCCCTCCATTACTGAACTGGTTAAAGCTTTCTGCTTCTCAGACACAACTAATTCTTTATCTGTATACTTCTTTTTTAATACTAAATTACTTTCCGCGGCAGAATATATATTTTTAACTGACGTCATACATTAACCACTAAAAATCTTTTCTATTTCTTTAATTATGCTATTATAATCTAAACAAGCTAATATAATCCTAACAAGCTAACTATTACTATAAGCAAAATAACCTACAAAAACTAATAATCTCAAAAGTCAAATAATCTATTAAAAGCTACTATAAGCCTACTATTTTTCAAAAGATTATATAAACCACAAAAGGTTATATGTACCACAAATGGTCCCACGTTGCCGGTCGCCATATATTAATGCTGTTATATTGGATAATTAAAAATAATAAATTATTTTTAAAAATTTTATTATATATTTTGAAACTGTGAATAATTGCCGTTCGATCGTAGATAATTACTTTATAATTAAATTGATTTTTTAAAATGACTGTGAACTTTGGAAACGCTTCTCAACTTCCCTCTTTTATAAATTCTAATATGATTTGAAATTACCTTTTAATAGATTTAATAATGCAATGGTTATATAAAATTAATGTTACGTTAGTTCTTGATTAACTCAAGTTTACGTAAGAGAGTTGGGCGCCAGTTAAATAACTTAAATTAACAGAATTATATTTAATAAAGACTCATCTCAGGGTGAATGTGGTTTCTTGTGGTATTAAAAATATACAAATTGAAGTTTGAAATCACTTTTAAAATTGAAATCTTAATTAATTTTAACTATTACTAAATTGTTCAAATCACTTTACTACACTTTACAAACGATAGTCTTTTCTTCAGCAAATGCCAATACAAAAAAGAAATAACTTCCTACCTTTTTATAATACTTCTTTTTTTTTCTTTTAGTATAGATGTCCTCTTTCCCAAACCATAGGCAGAGTAGATCACTTTATGTTGACCCAGGGCTGGTTTCCAATTCAGGGTTGACTTTCTTCCTTTTGCATGGATTTTCCATATAATATCATCCACACACTTGACTTCAATTTCCCTTTTTCGTAAGATACTTATAGTTGTTTTTGTGTTTAATTAAATAAAACACCCGTTTATGGTTTTAACGTTAATTTATTATCTTGCCTAACTTTAGCAAGTAATTTATCTTAAAGGTGGTTCTTTATAATCATATACACTTTTACAATTTATACTTATTACACCTTCGCCGTATTCAAATCACCAACTAACTTAACTTGTCTATTTAATTCTAGACTATTTAAACTTTTACAATATTATCAGCCACGAATTTACTTTGTCGCTTGATTTACTATAATATCTTTACTCTTTCGTCGTTTAACAGTAAGTGACTTTTATCTTACACGACTTTACACCGTCGCTTTCTATCAGTAAGTGTCTTTACTCTTTCGTCGTTTAACAGTAAGTGTCCTTAAAATTATTATTTTCTAAGCTTATATACTATTGACTATTTACATAATTATATTACACAATTTGACGTCACCTTACGAACTAATACAAACTGTACACTCATATAATACATAATAGCAAATTAATATTTTTTTATAAAAGTGACACATCTATTACAGATTATTATACAATACTTTTACGCAATAACAACGATCTATTTACATAAACAAAACCTTAAAGAATCACATAACCCGTCGATATACACATTTGAAATTATACATAATTGAATTACATCATAACAAAAACTTGCGAACAACTGGAAGTTACGTATACTTAAGTAATCGGTGAGTAAGCTATTTGATAATAAATAAACAAACATGTATTATTTAATCTTATTAAAAAGTATACACATTGATTGTATAATCAATGACACTCCATTAAATAACTTAAAATTATTTTTAACTGGAAAAGTTGATAAAAATATTTCAAAAGTGTTAGTATTTAGCAAAGATTTTAGATTTTCACAAAATTTTCAAAATTTTCCAAAATTTTGAAACTACCATCCACAGCAATATATATATATATATATATATATATATATATATATATATATATATATATATATATATATATATATATATATATATATATATATATATATTTACATCATTCTAACAAATGGACGTCCGTACATTACGCATTTACCATCAGTTGGACGTCCGTTGTAATTGGACGTCCGTATACCGGACGTCCGATTGTATCACCTGTTCTTTGAATTTTTTTGGGATTACTAAAGCATCCTCTATCGTTTGGTAAAAATTTGTTTTAGACGTCAAATTACTGATTTTTGCCGGAGATTGTGTATATCGTAGTTCGAGCGAATTCCGCTAGATGCGCTAAATTCGACAAATATATACAGCTAAGTATATTGTAAACGGAAGGATCTACGTGTATAAGACGTCCGTGTCCATCACGAGACTTACATTCTTGCTGGCAACATCGCTTTTGTATATTTCAGCATAACTTTGGCATTATTCGTCCATTTGACGTCTCTTTGTCTCGGTAACAGAATACTGGTGACCTAACTGTTAACACATGTTTTGAAATATTTACTTTGCCGTTAAACGTAGTACGAAAAGGTAGAAAGTAACATTGCAATAGAAACGTAAATTTTATCTAAATACAGAAAATATCTGAACTACAAATTTAGATTTAATTTTTGTTTTTGGGTTTTCGAAGAATTATCTTAAATCCTGAAGTCAATAGCTTTTCTATTTTCAAGTCATACAGCTTATTTGTTTCTTGCATTGCTATTATTTACTTTTCAGTCTGAAGTTTAATTAACACTATGTTGATAAACAAAAGCAAAGATTATTATTCGCATGTGTATTTTGAATAACTACACAGTTATACACAGAAAAATATTAATAAAAACAATGTTTTTCGAGAATTTCAATGAGGGTTTCGTAAACATTATCGTTGTGAAACTACTTTATAAAAAATAACAAATGATGTTTTTTAATGGTTTAGTTAAAAATAAATCTGTGTTTCTTATTCTTTTAGCTTTTACAGAAGCGTTTGACACTACTAACCAAAATCGGTCTAGGACATTAGGGCGCGGCCACTAGGGCGCTGCTATTAGGGTGCGGCCGTTAGGGCGCGAGGACTCTAGGCCGCAAGGCCATTAGGACGCGAGGACAGTAGGGCGCGAAACAGTAGGAAATTTAACAATCAATCAAGTAACTGTTGAAGCCATTCTTTAGTAAAGTATAAAAATTTAATACAAGAATATTATGGCATGCACAATACATAGTCAATAAATAAAAACTATTTATTTTAAAAACAACACTATTTAGTGGAGTGCCTTTAGAATCAGTTATTTCTGAATAATTACCGACAGCATGAATTGAAATGAAACTTTTTGGATTATCTTGTAACGTATGTTAGAATCAAAGTTTATATATTAAAAAGGTGTGCATTTTAAAAATTTTAGAAAAAGTGTTTTTTAATAATTTTATGTAAAAAATCAATATTTGGAGAAGTTATCAAAATCAATCGCTGAAGACGCTTATCTTTGTGTTTTTGGGGTCGATGAAAACGAATTTGATAATATTTTTTCAAAATGCAAATGGCGCACACAAAATGGAAGACTTATTACTTAAAACCCTTATTTATTTACAATTTGATCGTAAATTTTTTTTCTATTATCGACATATATAGCCTATTAATGTTCATTTTCACTAAAATATTACAATACCATCCTAAAGCAAACATGTTAGGTTTCAAAAAACATACCTATAAAAGTATTTCGTGATTATTGTAATCTAAAATATTCCAAGTCAAAGTTGAAGAACTTATTAAAGAAAAACGATTTAATAAAATTACGTACTTTCGAAGCTTTATATTTTGCAAAAAATGACAAGCTTATTAGTTAGTTTTATCGAAATAGATTGTTTTTTTATATCTTTTAGTTAGAAGGAACGTGTTTGTGCCGAGCACACGTGCCGCTCTAGCTCAATTCTTTAATTGTGCTTTTCTTGAAATTTCCTACTATTTAGATTATTAGATTGATGGCATTAATTTTTCAAACAGATGTTAAATTAAAAATTGATCTGCAAGAAACATTAATTTCGCAGTTACTTTGGTAAATAAAAAAAGGCTCACTATTAACAGATAAAACTTTACTTTTTTCGGATTTGTTTAAGAAGAAAATCCCGTTGAGTTTACTTTGCGGGGAATTTGTCCGAAGTCATAATCTAAGGAGACTGCACTATATTGTAAATACAAATTATTTAATAAAACAATTATTAAAATCAATCATTATTAAAGTTAAAAAAAACTTTATATAAAAATATTATCTCTCTCATAATAATTTAATAATTTTAATTTAAAATTATTTCAGAACCTAATAACCAAGAAATTCAAAATATTATTAAAAATATTATTGGCATGTAAAAAATACATGGTGGTCAATACGAATAAAATACAAACAGCACTGTACTAAATTATTTTACTATAAATTAAAAATATATATACATAATATGTAAAATCATGCGTTCATTTCATAATTATGAGAAATTCCGCGTAGAAATTCGATGACATTTCTATTTTGGTAATCTTCTACAAGACCTTTTATTCGTGTATCGGCTTGTAAATATTTTTTTTCTTCGATGGCGGATCGTTGCCAGCAATTAATTGTTTATAAAAAACGTCTCTGCCCCGTTGAATTTTCTTTAAGCTTATTATCAGTTTCCAAATTGTAGGATGGTTCATAGAAAGTTCCGTCTGTAAGCGCCTATGTGCCGCTTCGGCATGATTGTTCGTTCTGTCTGTATTAGTTAATACACGATTATAAACTGACCACAGCTTTGGACCAAAAATCGCAGGTCGTCTTCCATTTCCACGACGATTAGGACGTCCTACATACGAATCTTCAAACCACTGCAGCAACGGTTCCAGTTCTGGAGGCAACGCATTAGATAATTCATCAATTGCGTTATCTAAGTCTTCTATAGGTACAAACGCTAACGAGGTTACCATACGCGCTTGTAATGCAAAATCAACATCATTATTGTACCGCCCCATTAAGTGAAGTTCGCCCAAATGTTTTCTCATGTTTTTTGTGAGGTGAAACAAGCATCCCAAGATGTCAGCATTTGGAAAGGCACCCTTAAAGGCGTTGATAACGGCTAATTAAAAATCACAAGAGATTTTTCTTGGATTTAAATTAGGTTCAATGTTCTTAAGCAAACCAATCATTCTTGTGTAGGTGTCAGCTTGCTTATTTGGCAAGAGAGCGTAAGCCACAGGATGAACACCGCCGAACTTTTCGGCCATTATCACGTATATTTGGTAAAAGAATTGTGGTGCCATAGAGAACGTTCCGTCAACGAACCAATGCTGTGATTTCAGTAAAATCTAAAAAACAAGAAAATAATGTAAATGTAATGGCTTATGTTAAATTAGTCCAAATTCAATTTAAGATATTTAGAACCTTCCATGTAGATACTTTTAGTTTTATTGCGACTACAGAATTATTACTTTTGTAATATAGGTTAGTTATTGGTTGGTTTTAAAATATAGATTTGGTTAATTAATCTGGTTTATTTGTTTTATTATATTTCCATAATACTTAAATGGAAATTGGACAATTTATTTAATCAATTGACTCGAATTAATATCAAATTAAAAAAAAATAATTTAAAGAAAATTTAAAAATACTAGCCTCATGAACGTTTCTTTCTAGACCAAATATTAAAATTCTGTCCGCTTCTGGTCCGCTATCTGCTATTAAAAAGTTCTCCGCCATTCCATTTGCTACATAAGTTCTGATTTCTTCGGGAATTATTAAATCTTCTATTCGTAACGGAGCTGGGGGGGCAGCATTTGTTTCATTTCGTTTCCTTCTAATCATTTTTTCTTATCATAGACGGATTTTTGGGTAAAGCTGCTTGGGCAGCCTGTGATAAGTTTGACCCATTAAGGCATGCATTAATAATTTGAGACGTTTGCTCCATAGTTTCACCAGCACGGATTTTCATTTTCTTACAAACTGTCAGCTTCCACTTTTGTCGCATTACTGTCGTGGGCATGATTATGGATTTCCTTGACTATGATACCACCCGATGTATGAATACGACTTTTGCAGCCATTGTTCTTTTGCTCACATCGCCAAAATTCTTTTGTTTCGCAGGCACTAATTCTATCGAAAACATAACAGTAACCGTTATTGTGAAATTTATTTTTCCCTTTTCTGGAAAATACTTCCATTTTTCAAAATCACTCAAACCAATAATAGTAATTATAAGAATCAACAACAATTAATAAAATCTCAAATGTCCAAAAGAAATATGTTAGTTCAAGTGCACGCTTCATACACTCAAAGAACAAATGAAGTCTAAAGCTGTAAAAACCTTTATATATGTATAGTTGAGTTGGAGAAATCTTATAAAACCCTAAAGTGGGGTGAAAAAAAATCAAAGCTGTTAAAATTTGTTCTTTTTTATTTAGAACTATAAAGGATTGAGCGCTTTAATATACGATTCTAGTTAAGGTATGACCTCGCCTATAGAAGTTAAGAACTCAGTTTTGCACATTGCACCACGGTGACAACATTTTGGCCAGTTATGACCAGCTATAAACGAGAGTTCAAGTAGGCACATATTTCCATTTGAATCCATTCTTATCTATGTTGTGTTTCGAATGTTTAATAAATTTTTAAAATTTATACTTTTTTTTATAAGATGTAGCTGTAAAAATTCTTGTTTGTTGCAACATAAATTATCCCTATATTAATTTAAATGTTATTAATTCTAATTGCTTTAACGTTGAATTACTTATTGAATTTCGAGTATTCATTGTGATTATACCTAAGTGGAATTATCTTAAGAGATAAAAGGGATAGACCCTCGATATTAACAAAAGTCACGAACCTAAATTTATAAAGTTTTGAAGATAATATTTCATGTACCTATATTTGCTAGACTTTTACAGCATCTCTGACCCTTCCTTTTTACAATTCTTTTTTTAACATACCATGACGAAATCCGACTGCTCCGGTCCCCTTTTATTCTTCCTTGGCCAGCTGAAAGATTTTTGTCATTTAAAGAAATTGCTGGTTCCGTATGCTTTTGAAAATTTCTTGGTTTCTTTAGGCTGTATTTTCATAAATTATGTTTTCTGTCACTTATCAATGTGCTCAGTTAAACTAAAACTACATAGAAGATTTTATGGCACATCTGTTTGTATTTTCCCTTTTTTGTAACTTGTTTTCAACAAAATATATTACTAGTACAAGATTTGAAATATACAGTACTTATTAAATATATACATCAATACACCCACTACGTGAACTGTTTCTTTTTTTTTAAAATTGTACGTCAGTTAATATAAATATTATTAACATTATTATTACTACTAATTCCTCATTTCATCGTATGTTATAAGATAATGTACAGTATGTTGTTTAATTTGTACAATACATAATCATTCTTGAGTCTCATTTTGGTGGTATGGAAGGTTTAATTTAATTATTGCATATACAAATGAATGCCAAACAATCTAACTTAATTATATAATGGTTGTTTCTCAAAACAATTACTAATATAATTTAAGGTTGAATCTTCAGATCTTCATTACCATCCTCCATTTATCTTTCACCCAGTAATAAGAATAAAGTTGCAAATATTATCACTTCATTAAAAAAATAATGTTTCTCCAGGTATTGATAATATTACAGCGGCGATCTTAAAAACCGTTACCGAGGACATAGTGATATTGCAGAGCGTGAGTAATCAGTAGAAGTAGAGACAAATAGCTGCTGAAATATATTTATCCTAGAACTTTAAACAAACTAAAAGAAAGGTTTAAAAGGTGTTTTTTAATTTTTAATAATATTTTTAACAAGTTATGTAAACAATAACAAGTAACTAAGTATTTTATTTAACATTATGTTACTAGATTAATTATTCTTTGAACAATTTAAAAGTTAGCACTGCACATTAACACTCTCCCTCAGGGTGAACTTTTAAAAACGTTCTGGTGTACAATTGTAATAGTTCTTTTCCAATAGCCTTTGTTAAAAAGTCTGCTATATTTTTTTTTGTAGGAACATATTTTATAATTACGTTGTCTTCAAGGACTCTCTCCCTGACGAAGTGATAATGTACATCAATATGTTTACTTCGTTGATGAGAAACAGGATCTTTGGATAATTGAATTGATGTCTGGTTATCACAAAGTAATAATGGTGTTACAAGACATTTTAATTCTTCTATCAGGCGTGCCATCCAAATAGCTTGTCTGCAGGACAACGAAAGTGCCATATATTCTGCTTCGGTTGTAGATACAGCAATACTTTGCTGTTTTTTGGATGCCCATGATACTACAGCAGCTCCATATAATCCTACATAACCAGTTTGAGATCTTCGATCTAAAGCGTTTGCGTATGAAGCATCACTTTTTGATACCGATCCTTTAAGAAATCTGAAGAGGTGTTGAACCAGTCTTTGATGAGCAACTGTAGGATCAACGCAAAATTGCGATAAAACATTAACTGCATATGCAATGTCAGGTCTTGTTCCTTGTGAAATATACAGTAAACTTCCAATTTCTGATTGATAGTTAACTTTGTCGGTTCTATTATCTTCAGGTTTTGCTTTTACAGGTTGTGCTCCGACCGCAATAGGCGTCGAGACAGCATTACATTTTTTCATTTGATATTTCTCAAGAATCTTACAAATGTACTGTTCTTGTGATAACATAATACCATCATGTTTCCACAAAATCTGTAGAGACAATAAATATTTTGGAAGACCAAGGAAAGTAATTTCAAAATTTTTTGTTAATAATTTTTCCAATTGTATTAATTTGTCTTCAGTAGAAGCTAATATTAATAAATCATCAACGTAGATTGCTACTATCTGGTGTTTATCTTTTGATATGAATAAACAGGGATCTGCTTTAGATTGTATTAATTCTATTTCTTGTAATACTGACACAAGTCGATGATTCCACTGACGTGAAGACTGTTTCAAACCATAAATGCTTCTTTTTAAGTAGCATACATCACCGGGCTCTGCATCTACACCGTCAGGTACCTTCATATATATTTTGTGTTCAAGGTTTCCATTTAAAAAGGCTGTTTTTACATCATATTGTTTTACTATCATATGATAATTTTTCATAACGAATAACAGGAGAAAACGTATCATCAAAATCAATTCCTGGAATTTGTGAAAAACCTTGCGCTACTAACCTGGGTTTATATCGAACTATCTTTCCATCATCTGCTAGTTTCTTTTTAAATACCCATCGACAACCAATTATTTTGTTGTCTGGTGGTAGTTTTAATATATCCCAAACATTATTTTTATACATCGATGCTAATTCTTCGTTTATAGCGAATAACCATTTATCAGCCTCAGGACCATTTATGGCTTCTTCATACGAAGATGGTTCATCGATTGATAATTTACAAAATTCATCTGCATAGCGCTTTGGGGGAATATTGGGCCGACTACTTCGTCGTGGTGTTGAATTTGACATTTCAGATGATTTTTGGAAAATATTTGACGTTTCAGATGACGTTTCGAGAATATTTGACGTTTCATCAGAATCTTGAATCTTCTCATCTCTGCAAGATTCTTGGGGCTCTTTAGTAGATTGTTTTAGTGGAGATTCATCTAAAATAGATTCTGTATTAAAAGGCTTAATCACTATTACATCATCGTTGATAGTTTCATTTCGAAATTTATAATCTCTTGAAATGATAACTTTTCTTCCATTCCAAAAACGATACCATCCAACTTTGTCACTATACCCAACTAAATTTGCCGTAAAAGCTCTTGGTTGAAATTTCGTGCCAGCTGGTCTTACTTCTTCTGGTATATGAACATAAGCTTCTTGACCAAAACTCTTAAGGTGACTGATGGTTGGTTTTCTGCCATAGAACACTTCATAGGGCGTTTTCTTTCCAATAGCACTATGCGGTAAGCGATTCTTTGTATAAACTGCATGGGCAATTGCTTCAGCCCACATACATTCTGGTAAGTTAGAATCTGATAAACTCGTTCTGGCCATAGTTGTCAATGTACGATTGAGTCTCTCAGCTAATCCATTTGTTTAGTGAATTCTTGGTATAGAATACTCAGTTTTAATTCCAGTTTGTTTAAAATAATTTATTAAAGAATGACTTTTGTATTCTCCACCATTATCTGATTTAAATATTTTCAGTTTCTTACCAGTTTGACGTTCCATTTTTACTATGTATTCACGGATAGCTTTTTCAGCGTTATTCTTAGTAGCAATAAATGAAACTTCAGTATAACGAGAAAATTCATCAGTGAATGTAATGTAATATTTCCCACCCGCAGATTTCGTGGAAAAGGGCCGCATATGTCTGAATGAACCTTTTCTAAAATTTCAGAGCATGAATTCCCTGGTTCTCTAGAAATTCTTCTGGTCATTTTAGATTTTTCACAAGATTCGCAATCAATTGAAGTATGTTCTTTTGGTAATACATGCGGATCACCAACTGCCTTTTTTAAATCATTAAATAAAGTGACAGGTGCATGGCCTAGCCGTCTATGCCATATTTCCATACTAGCATTTGCAATCTCATGATTTGCTTCTTGAAAAACATTTTCTTTATTTTCTGAAACTATCCATCCAACCAGTTCTTCATTCTTCCAAAGCGTTATATCTTTTTTACCTTTCATTGTAATTCCTTTAGATCTTATTGCTTCCCATGACATTAATGAACATTTTAATCCCGGAACATACAGGACATCATAAAGGGTAACATTTATTGTTAAATCGTTTGGAGGTAATGCTTTTACCTTAACATTACCAATATGAGTTACTTTAACTCTATTGTCACTTCCTAAGCGAATAAAACCCTCATATGGTCGAAGATTGCTAAATGCTTCTTTATTGCCTGACATATGTGAAGTTGCACCAGTATCAAATATCCATTTCCATCTGTTTGAAGTATGTGATAATACTGGATATGCCACTTCTTCGTCAGCATTATGAACATTTGCTTTAGATTCTTTGTTTTTATTTCTGCAATTTTCGATTGTATGTCCTTTGTACCATTTCTTGCAAAAACTGCACTCTTTTACATAATTATTTTTGATTCTTCTTTTAGATTGATTCTTCTGTACAATAAAAGCTTGATCGTCTTTACTTATTCCTGCAGGTGACAATTCCATCAGCCGAGAACAAACGTCGTCATATGTTAAGTTTGACTTTGTTTTCAGATTGTCAACTATATTGTCAAGTTCATCTGGAAGAGTAGTTAAGAATAGTGAACCTTTGGCTTTTAACGAATTCGCCAGCGGACGAAATGCTGATTCTAGAGAGTCTGCTTCTTCATTGGGAGTTTTAGTAGTACGTTCTACTAATCTTGGCCATAACTCGTTGTACTTGGCAATATGATTTGACATTTCTGATTTCGACTGACATTTAATACCAATCAATGATTTAACTAGCGCATGTAAGGAATATTCATCTTTCTTATTAAATAGATCATTAAGTACTTTCCACATTTGACTTGCATCAGTGTAGCACGTTATTTGTGGAGCTATACCAGATGACACATTAAAAAGTATGAATGCTCTTGCCAATGAATGCCTATATCTCCAATCTTCGCATTTATGTTTATACTCGTCAACAATTTTAACTGAATGAGGGACGGAAGTATCTACTTTCGGTTTTTCCAAACAAGCAGGATTCTCTTCTTCACCAGTAACTATGTTATATAAGTTATAAACATCCATATATGCATACATCATCGTTCTCCAGCAGGGAAAATTCTACGGACCATGCAGTTTTTCAAACTTGGGAAACTTGTCCATGTTGTTTTAGGATTGATTGATGTAAAACAATCGTTTCACTCTATATTTCTTTACTTTTATTTGTATATCTCCTCGTGACTTCTGGGTACCATAACCTATTGCAGAGCGTGAGTAATCAGTAGAAGTAGAGACAAATAGCTGCTGAAATATATTTATCCTAGAACTTTAAACAAACTAAAAGAAAGGTTTGAAAGGTGTTTTTTAATTTTTAATAATATTTTTAACAAGTTATGTAAACAATAACAAGTAACTAAGTATTTTATTTAACATTATGTTACTAGATTAATTATTCTTTGTACAATGAAAAGTTAGCACTGCACATTAACAAGTGAAACGAATTGCTATAATAATTAACAAAATATTAGAAACCGGTTTTGTTCTAGAGATATTCAAGTTTGCAGTGGTTAAACTGATATTTAAAAAGGGGATCGAGCTGCTACAACAAACTATAGGCCTATCTCGGTAATAACAAATTTTACAAAAATTTTTGAGAAGATACTGAATGAAAGAATAAATAATTATTTATTGAATTTTAAAATTATATCACATAGACAGTTTGGATTTAAGGAAAATATTTAGTAGCATACAAGATGCTATAGCATATCTAAGTTTCCTAATTAATAAATCACTAGAATTTAGCAAACCTTCATTATGCAACTTGCAGTTGTTACAGTCTCTGGAAGATATAGGTTTTAGAGGAGTTGCACTCAACTTATTAAAAAGCTATTTGTCAAACAGAAAACAAATTGTTGAAATTTATTCTACAAAAAGTTCTGAAAGTGTAATTGAGTTTGAAGTACCACCGGGAACGGTAATAGGTCATTTGCTTTTTAGTATTTATATCAATGATTTACTTAAATTGAATACTGCTATCTTTTATCAGAGTACTACGTGGTCAACATTAAAAGCAGAGGCAGAACAAGACATGACCATTATAATTTTATTAATTATAAACATAAATATCCACACTATAATAAACTATTAATTGACCTTTAAACCAATATTGAGGAATCAGAAACAATAAGATATCTGGGTGTCATCATGGACAGGCATTTACGTTGAGATAAACACATTATTAACCCGGTTCATAATCTCAGAAGTATTTTATTCCGGTTTCGAGAATTGAAAGGTATATTACAATTTTCAGATCTAAGAAGGGTTTATTCCGCACTAGTAGAAACTCGACTATCTTACGGAATTACTGGATTAATTAATTATTCCAGGATTAATTAATTTGGGTTAATAATTACGTAAAACAATTTCAAATCATTCAAAAAAATTTGTACGTATTATTTTAAATAAAGAACCCACTTGCTCATGAGAATGTTTTTACCAAGAAGCTAAAATACTACATTCTCGTCAGATATATTTTTTAATAGTAGTCTTATATACATATCAAAATAAACAAAACTTGATCATAATTGATCATAACTATGAAACTAGAACAAAACTATTTGCTTTTAAGACTCCATTATTAACTAAATCCGGAAGACAAAGAACTTATACTTATCTCACTCCTATACTTTTATAATTACTTACCGCAAGAGATTAAATATACATAATATTAGGAATAGCGAAAAAAAATTTTGTTTGAAATTGGGGTAAGAGAAATAAAAAAATTATTTTGTTGAATGAGTGATTTTGGCTGCAACATATTCTATTTAATTTAATTGGATATAAATACTTCAGATTGATACATGTATCTACTTATATTTAATAAGTACTTCTTATACATGTAGTTAATAATACAGGCGTGCAATATTATAATTTAAAAAAAAATACATTGTGTTCTTGTATTCTTGTGTATTGTTTTTAAAATGCTAAAGTAAAAATGTTTTTAAGTTCTCTACGTGATTTAAATTTCAGGTAAGTTAATATTTCTTTCTTAATAATGTATCAATCAAAAAGTTTACACTTTTATTTTACAATGATTTTTTACAAACGAAATAAATGAATTATTAAGAATCAAACTTTCTCAGGGTTAACTTGAAATATAATAAGATAAGAAAGGAATTCTAACGATTCTTCCCTACTTCCATAACAATATTACGAACACCAGATTTTTAAAGCGTCATAAATATGTCTAACGATTCGTTTCGCCTTAAATTCAATATCAGCGAAAAAGAATAAGACAACATACAGTACAACAGAGTAAGAAAGAGCCAGAT